>JAODTK010000843.1:0-321757 GCA_026419785.1 Sclerodactyla briareus
ACGCTTTTTATTATATTGCTCATTACAACAAAGGAAGATTAACCGTTTTGTCTATCAATAACACGCTACTCACTGGTGTGAGGGGCTACTGCGGGTGATTCCTCGCCTATTTTCTATACCTACATTTAATTCTTTAACTTCTGAGTGTCATAAACACCACTCTCTAATCTATTTGGTAGGAATACCCCTTCCTATCATCAAGGCAAATGACAAACTCAGCAAGAAAACCTCAATTCACAGTAAAAGATAAGATCAATACAACTGGATATGACGTTTTTTTTTTACGTTTTGTAGGTCCGGCGGGTTGATTCCTTCGATGAAGAGCGATTCCAAAGGTACATTTTTTTACATTGACTTTGTATTGTATGGGATCCTGTGGTTCCCCGTGTTGTCAAATTCACATTTTTGCATGGCTGATTGTACCTTAAAATCCATTTTGTTACGAGGAAAATAGTTCTTAGGCTGAAACTTATTGCCATCAGTTGTAACCAATTACCCCAAGTCACATCTAGTCCTGTGTCTGTCACAGTGATTGTGTAGACGCCTGTTCTCCGCTGTTACTGTCTGTTGGAGAGGTTTTGTTGTATCGGGCTAACTACCCTGTCCTTTAAATTATCCGCTTGGTTAATCAACCCCTCGTGATCGTAATACGGAGGTGTTTTTTATGGCTGCCTTGTAAAATTCAAAAAAATTCAAAAACGCTATTCTTCTCTTCTTGTGACGAAAGACCAGAATGTGTGCATTTCAATCATGATATCGCCACCGTGGGGGCCCACCGAGTTTTTCGAAGTAGAGCCACACGTGGGATTCTGTATAGGTTGGACGATACAAATAAAATATACTCGCAAAAGTACCAGAACAACCTCATAGGATCGACGGGAAAAGAACGAATGTAGAACGTAGAAACCTCGGAATAGGACACGGTATACATTCTTCCATGAACCAATAAAAGACGCACCAAGGGGCTCAGAGTCAATAGAATTCTACCCCAACGGAACCCCAGGAATCGTGCTAACTAGATCTTATTCTCTAACTTTGGAAATGGTCGAACCTCGGTTAACTTTTGACCTTGGAAAAGGGGGGGTAGAACAAAGGGAATTATTTACACTATCGTTGGAGTGTCTGCCAAGCATGACCTGGATCTTCAGGTGAAGATCGAAATGTTTCGTGTTAATAATAATCCAGGCTTGGTTACACCCCTATGTACTAATCAAGAAGAGGGGGCGAGGTACCCGCAGCTCACCCCCTCACCCCATGTTAAATACGGGCCATGGTTCCTTGATTAGCCTCACTTGGCTTTCCTGAACCCGTAGATTCAATTCAATACAAATCTTCTGCTGATAACTGGACAATAATTATATCCTCTGGGGTAGCCCTGTTGGTTGGCTGAGCGGATCCGCCTACAACCAGCGTTTTTGAATAGCTGAACAGTGACTGAATAGTTTGTTAATGGAAACCAGGCAAGATAACGTTAACTCCGTGTTATTCGTCTAGTCTATCCACCACCCCTTTCTCAGATTCCGGTAAGTAATTCTGGGATGGCCGTTTTCTTGAATGGGAATGTATGGAACTGAATTCTTTAAAATAACAGCCCTTAACCAACTAATAACGCTGGTCAACATACAAGAGTATGAGCTCAGACCCACAACCTTCTTCGTCCACGTGTGATATGGCACAAAGCACCGCCCGCTGTTTCCAAATCCAGGTATTCTGTCTGTCCGTGACGCTTGAAAAATGACTAAATTGTCTCTGGCAATCTTTAATAAGTTTGTCAACATAGAATTAATCACAAGTCACTTAACTGACCGATAGCGCGATGGTTGACATGCCCACAATGAGGCAACTTGAAAATGTCCGTACCTCCCATCGCTATCCTCCATCAGGGGGAATATCCCCCTATTCAAATAGCTTTCAATTCTACCAGTATAACTTTCAAAGCGCTTTCTCAATTTGAAAGGGTAAGCATTACGGAGAGGGTTCTCACGGATAAGTGAATATGTGATGAAGAACACATCAGTTGAGCAGATCACTGGCCCTGCAGTGTAGGGCTTATAACAACATTTCCATTTGATAGGGGGCCCAGGACTTCCAATTGCTGTATAGCCCAGTATAAGGATGATTTTAGATTGAGAAAGCCGAGCAAGAATGACATTATAGATATGGTAATATACAGATAGATATGGCAATTTGCGTAAAACTGGTTATCTGCTGAGTGATGTCACTGCGCCAACTTATATGCTTGCTATGCGTCCTGCCAGTGGCATAAATATGAACAGAGTTGTGGCGATTCAGGCCCTACCTACATTCCTCCGACCCACCTCCCCCCATAAACCTAACCTGGTGTTTCTCTCTGGTCTTCCCGGATATCTGAGATGTTTTACTCCCTTACACAAGGCTGGTTTAGAGAAATTGTCAGAAATGCTCCCGAAAGGATTTCACAGAGAGTGAGCTCTACTAACCATGTTCATGCTGACACTCACAGTGAGACTTCATAATGCTTAGGCACGCGTAGGTCAGTTGTAATCCAGTCCATAAGTGTCTTCACGTGGCTGTTGCCGAGTACATGTTTGCACCCATCCCATATTATGAGATGTTTCATATAATGAGAGGGGCTAAAGTCGTTGGTAACACATCTGTCCCATTATTGGAGCCCTTCCTATATCCTCATTTACTACCCACCCTTACTAATATTGCTTGAATGGGAAATCTGAGCCATAGCTCCCCGGATGTCAGCCTACTTAAGCTTCATTTTTGGATAGCGTCGGGTAGCACCAAGAAGAGTTGAGATTTTGCGAGACTTTCGAATAGGTTTTGGGATTTTACAGCGTAGTTCTTTCTCCCGTGAAGTTGGTGTTGGCCTGTGTCGAGTACCACCGGGGGTTTCTTTCTGTATTTTGAGCTTCGTGCTGATTGCATTCTTCAGAATCGTGCTGACAAGCTTCGGAGGTTTGCACTCCTTAACCACAAAAAAATAAACACCTTTGACTGCTTTAAATAAATATATTTCTTCATTACGCAATCACACATCTATTTTGAGCTCGATTGCTCGCAATTTCTCAGATATCGTGCTAAAATTGTAACGGTTTCTGTCATTTACAGGCATGTTCCACAGAGGTTGTCTGTATTTTGCCCTTTGACATAGAGTAGGGCGCTTTGACACACTTTTCTTCATTCATCAGTTATTTTCACCAACACCCATCTCCAATATTTCTGTTATTTTACAGACGATTTTATCCGAAATATTATGTTTTCTATATGATTCCAAAACATATAGGCGTTTTGCATTGCAGTCTTTTGTTTCAAATTAACATGGTTTTTTTTTTTTTTTTACATGACCAGCTACCTTCGTAAACTAGTTTATTATTGATTTTTTTGACAAGATTGAAAAATTATTGGACTATTATATGTTTTCATTTCAAATATGATGGAATATTAATACAATTGTAATAAAGACTGGTAAATGCATCATGCGAATGCTAAGTTCAAGGACTCCCTGACCTAAATGTTTTTCAACAAACCATATTGATGTTTATGTAAACAATAGTTCTGCATATCCACGTAACAATGTTACGGAAATTCACTGTAATGTTCCAATAACAGGAGCAGCAAACTTGTGACCGCTATTGTTAAAGGCATAGCCGTTGCTAAGTGGACTACAATTTAGTGCTTAAGTCGATTGGATCCAACTTAATTGTAATCGAATTTATGAAAATGTCGCGGCCGTGTTTAGATGGACTTTCTTTTCTCTTTTCTGAATCCATATTCTATTATATGCTGTTGTGTTATTTAGTGACATTTCATTAGAATCTGGAACTCGGCTTTTTTTTACTTTCTATGGAATCCCCCACACTGAACACGAAACCACCTGTTTTCCATTTTTTTAATTCATGTCATGCAAAATTCAAGATAGCCGCCAGCCACATACCGACAAATCAATAATCGTTAATTTACAACGTAATCATATATGTACAATGATGAGCTTATTATTGACATGCTTTGCTTGCAATATTCGTATCCATATATAGTTGTAGAAACTTAATCAACCCGTTCGATTCTCTTCATATCTATTGAACAACTCCAAGATAACGTCCACCAAATTCGAAAATACGATATTTTTTATATCTGTACAGAATTATTCCGTGATGTAATGATAACCTAAGGATATTTTTCCCAAGTGTGCAGTGGCGTAGACGCGCGGAAAAATATCTGGGGCAATGACCCCCATTTTTTTTTTATTGATTCAAGCAAATAAATGAATGGAAATGTATAGGCGCCATGGGGGCTGAAGAGAGGGTGGGGGGTTATGGTGAGATATAAACTAGGTTATAACATGACCCCATTTCCGGCACAAAACTGCAGGAACACTGAGCTCCCCCCCCCTAATTAATTCTCCCCCATTTCCCGTCCCTCGACGCATATTCAGATCTACGCCCCTGCAAGTATGTCACTTCTCAAAAGTTTTTCAATGTTTTCTTAATGCCGTAGATGGTCCAAGGTGCACGGTGCCGCCCCCCCCCACATACAGAAATCAAACCATTTATCAACATATTGTGTTGAATGGAAATTTCACCTACGCATGTTATTTGTCCAACAAACTGGGGGAACAAATGGTGTTCATATACATATCAAATTGGGATCTCAATTAATACATTTCCCGGATGCCAGTTACTGCCACGTTATTAGTCATCACTGTCGCTGTCATCATCATCATCCTCACTTTTCTGTCTCCTCATTGCAACATTATAACATGAGCCTGCAGCACCATCAACCTTGCAAAAAGCCTGTGCATGGCAGTTTTGGTCTTGCACGAACCCTCCACTGCATTTGCTGGCAATACATGAACCTCACGAGGCCGACGACAGCCTCTGGTAGCGGTGAACGTTCGACGGCACAGGAACACAACGTCCCCCCGTCGTCGTCATCTAGTTTTGATTCCATCCAACGACCCCAGTATCTGGAAGACTGGAACATCTACTGTTTTGGTAGTGCTTCTGGGTTAGAATCTGTATTTCCAGCAAAAACTCGGTTTCTCTTGGGAGCTGAGGCAATATTTAAGCAGACCTGGGGATCGGTGGTCAAGCCACCCAAGATGGCACCGTCACTTTTGGGTCTTGTCACATGTTCCTACCGGATCGGTCTGCCAGGAGTGGATGTCACAGTTGGTACGCGATCAAAGTCCCCACTCTTGAGGCTCTTGCCAATATGGATGAGTGCTGCTTTCCAGTTACACATTTGCGATGTAGTCTGGAACGTTCTGTGCATCGTCATGCCTGTTATATGCGAAAAAGTAGATGGCACTCCAATGAGGCAAAGTACAAGAGCCAGTTTCTGGTCGCGGTACCTCGAGTGAGTGGAGTAGATTGTTGACCTGTCTCATACATACGATTCCACTTGTACATCGGGTCCTTCTCGTTCTCGTGGTCGAATCTTCTAGTCGGTTTCCCCACAGCTTCAGACGGATGCCAAGTTCAGCACTTCACGAGTGAGCTTGCCTAACATCCATACCATTTTGAATGCTGTTCCACATCTTCTATTGCAGACGTCGTTTGTTGAGTAGCACTGGTGTTGCTTGCGAATGCTTCGATCCACAAATCATAACCTTGCAGAGTGATCTGGTGAGCATCCAGGCTCGTGTGGTGCTTCCTTCACTATCTGTACTACAGTTACGCTACGGTAAAGGCCAGATACAACCATGCTTCATCTAGGCCGCTGCTCTCAACAGTCCGCCGATACACCATACGGCGCAAGCACACATGGCAAGGACCGGGACTCGGGATTATGTTGGCTTGGAAACTGTAAACAGAAGCTAAGTTTTTCTAACCCTTTGATACAAGGCCATATCTAGCCACACAGTACGGCTCACGTCCGATTGTCTCGGACCATCTTTGTTGAGATCGGACAGCCTAGTAGGGCTAGTGAGGGCGTCCCTCATGGGCTGGTGCATTTATAAGGGAAGTGGATGAACTTTGACCAGTTTGATAGATTCAGTGTTGGACGATGACAGACGCAGAAAGTTAATTATAGCTCCCAGACAGGGACAGATGGTGTCGCATATTTTTCCTGATCACTTTCATCATCTCAGAGCCGCGTGTTATTCGGGGAGATTCGTGAGAGATTTAGGGTGCCTGTTAATGTTGCTGGAATCAGTGGGACACCTCATGGGAACATCCTTCAACGATCGTGGCTGCTTGATATTGGTAAGTCCGGGGAACACGGTGAAGTGACGTACTGAAACGTTCATCGGGAGAAAGCCATTGAGAGAAAAGTGGTGCGTGCTGTATGGTACGGTGGACAGTCCTAATGTCAAGTACTATCTGTAAAGCGCTTGGCAAGTCTCTACCTGGAAAAGCGCTATAATAAGAATTGCGATATTTATTATTATTATTAATTATTATTATATTATTATTATTATTATTATTATTTTATTATTATTATTTTATTATTATTATTATTCTTATTATTATTATTATTATATTATTATCATGGGGGGGGCTTCTTGCCCAACAAATAAACATAATCATTAATATCACCCAAATTTCATTATATATATATATATTATCTATATATATATATATATATATATATATATATATATAAATATTAATATATATAATATATATATATATATATATTAATATATATAAAGATAAGGCCGCTGTGTTACTGTTTTGGTCTTCTTGGTTATTGACAAACGAAAAGACTATCAAGTCAAGTATTACAACTGCGTGTGACTTCTGGAAAACTATAAGAAAACATTGGAAAATGCACTGCAAAGGGTAAACATGTAAAGAGATGAGTAACACACTTTCATATGGCATGATATGTCCAAAACATGTCTTAACCTTAGGTTAAAATCCCCTCATAGGAAAAAACAGCACAAGCTGATAGTCTAGCACATTGACTAAAAAGGAAAAGCATGGCATGTACAGGTAGCCATACTTGAACGGACGATGAAAAAAAAATGATCTCCTACTCCTGACTATCGACAGGCCTGTCGCGTTACTGAAACAAGTACATAATCTTAGAAAAAAAAAAAAAAAAAAAAAAAAAAAAAAAAAAAAAAAAAAAAGAAACATCCCACGACACACGCTTGTGCTCTTCGTCTGCCGATTTTCAACACGACAGCAACTTATTGGACAAATCACTCAAAATTCGCACGAATGACCACCAATACGATCATACGAAACTTTCTGACAAATGAGTCTAAGCTTGGAAAGTGCAAACTAATTAGCCCGACACACAAAACACAATTCTCTCTTCTACAACCCCGAGTAAGTGAGAAAAAGAACAGACAACTGCTTATTAGTTCTGAGAATCTCCTGACGTGTTATATTGGATGGTTAGTCACTTCCTTCTTTGTCATTGACGTATTACTTCAATGTAACCTCATGCTATTCCATGCAACTCTCCCTAGGACATTCGGCTTAATAACAGATGGTTCAAAACTACGGAAGCCCAAAACGAACACGACAGATGTGGCATGCCATTTTGCGTCAATTATGCCCTCATATGGATGATTGAATCTACTTTATCTTGTTTATCGATGGTATAACGTACAAGCAATTAATTCAGTGACCCCCAAAACCTTCAAAACGATATACTGACATCTATATCCATTACAAATGCCCGAAATAGTTGGCGATTAGGTGATTGCGTGCTAACGCCGCATCCTTGGATTTATTATGTATCCATGCTGGAAAAAAATTGGAAACAGGGTTTGAGTCCTATGTGATCTAAGAAGTAAAAGTCCCAGTTTCAAGATTCCAAATTAAAGTCACTCCCCTGTTTTTTGCTACATAACAGCATACACTATTAAAACCCATTCTCCTAACGTTCATATGAAGATAGACACATTATGGAGGTTGACTGTGTAGTGAAAATATACGAATACGGAAATGTGTAGTGATTCCTTGCCAAATTTAAAACAGTAATAACCTCCCTTTACGTACCTTGGACGACATTGGAATAATGAAGATCCCTTTCCATTTTTTGCAATTAGTAACACCGGAATTCAACATTTATCAATGATTGCATTCTTCCGATCCCGTTTAATCTCTCCTTCCATTTGGACATGTCTTTAACTTGCGCCAAAATGATATGAGCCCCCATTCCTATTGACCTCGGGGTGACTAAGGAAATATGAGGTTCCACCGTTTCATCACTTCAACCTTAGCCTGATTTGGAAATTAATCGATGTTTGGGTTCATATTCTTCTGCGATCTACACGCTCACGGAAGATTATTAATGCTTGTTATCTCCTAATGTCGTGAAGACTTTGGTCCTCCAAGACATTGAATGAACATTGACTGCTCCCGACAACAATACGATTCTTTCTGTAGAGATTATATATATATTATATATATATATATATAAATATTATAATATTATATATATATATATATATATATTGTATATTTTTATATATATATATATAATTATATATATCTATATATATATATATATATATATATAATATATATCTATATATATATATATGTGTGTGGGAGTGTTTGTGTGTATGTGTATAGATATCTACACGCCTCATTTGAGTGAGTTCCTATAGGTGATTAATAATAATAATAATGATATCGAATAACTTTTAATGGCACAAATCGCTAGAAAGGCTCAGGCGCATGAAGAACTCACAACCATTTTTTTTTTTACAATTTTTTAGATATATTTTTTATGATTACAAAATAATCAAAAACAGGGCAGAGTTTCTGAGCAGGTTCTGTCAGCCCCGAACGTGACGACTTCGGCTCGGTCAGAAGAAATTTCGAGGCAGATCTCAGGACCAGAACGAGAGGGTGATTAGAGTTCCAGTAGCTCCAGTACATATGGTGGTTCATGGTGATTTGAGGCACGGAAGTCAGAATGACAGTTTGTACTGGATCTGAATCGTAACTGTGGTTGAGCCAGTGAAGAGTTTTGTTGTTCTGGAGTAGGGACGAATCGTTCGTGGGAAGACCAAACAGCAGTGCTACCCATGTCAAGCGGGAGAATTAATTGTAGGCCATGCACCACCAGACCGGTTGCCTGTTGGCTTAGATGTTTCTGGATCTACCTAGGTATGGAAAGCTTTTCTTTCGTAAGTTTGAGATAATTACTTTCATAGAGTCCTGGATTCCCTTCTTCACAGGGCGTCCACGACCCGTCCGTAAATAGTTATCACATTTTGCTGTGTGGCGTCAAATGATGAATAAATCGCCGTATCGTCACCGTAGGCGTATAATTTGAGTCCATTGCCATACGGGTTGAGCTCGGACAGGAATTGTATAAAGAACGACCAACGGGGGGGGGGGCGGGAAAGGACAAGAACTGAAACCATGTGGTCCAGAATATCAAGGACCAGACGGTTCAGAGCATGCTTCATGGATGCGGAACCACATGGAGAGCGGTTCGTGAAGGTGAGATTTACACCAAGCAAGGGCATGCCTCGATTCCCATATAAACTACTTGCGTTCTGCAGGACGTGCTCACAAACATACACTACGGCGACCACTCAGAAGATATTTCACTTGTACTGACAGCAAGCGCCAGTTTAATCAACGGCCACCTTTATCGTGGGAAATTCCAAGAGAAAGAAGCTGATTCTGGCGATACAAAGCGAGAGGATTGAAAACGGATACAGCACCTCTCTTCCCTGTGCACATTTAAAACTCTAGGACAGAGATCATAGTAAGAAACTGTTATCGGAGAGAACAAAGAATCTACGTCATAAAATTCTCACATCAATAGAAAACCACCTCTACTAGAATTGAGTTATTTAAAGGAGATCAGACAATTAATGGAAGGACCAAAATATAATTTTTAAAGTAACCTAAAACTGATAGGGGGGAATCTATCACCATACTAAAAATTGCGATATTCGAACTTTACCTCATGAAATACGATCAGACGATAAACAGTGATGATCGGTAAATAATCAGCGTTGTGATATCGAAACGCATTGTGGAAGAGCCAAATAGTAATATTACAGAACCCTTGTCCACAATCAGTGGATTAGTTTCAAATGTCACTGACAACACTTACAAAGATTGACAAAAATATATAAAAAGAGGTGTTGATAATGACTACTATTCGTTATCAAGTAAGGACGTTATGAAAATCATTCAAAATTTCACTGATCGGGGCTATAGGCATCCGTTGGGATAGGATATTACGATTAGCAGTTAAGTCATGGACTCTTGCGATCAGTATGTGGGGATTGAAAAAGTCAGCGGGAAAGTTTCTAAAATTATATCACCCCGTGTAAGGTGAAAAAACGCGGTCCTGTAAAAAATAGTTCACAGACACAACTTCAACAGCCGAAATGTCAGTCCCAGTTTTTCTGTGATTTTAACTGAAACCCGGGTAATGTTAACGTACTTTTAATTCGGAATCTACAAATCAGGAAATTAGAATGGAGGTAATAAAGGGGGACATCCAGTGCAACGGAGCGTTGTTTGAACAACAGGGTGGTCATCAGGTTTGGCAGCGACGAGCGGATGGGCTCAACGGCAAACAGCTATATTTAATCCTGATTAGGTAAATAACTGACATTCCTACATAACAACTCAAGCCTAGAGGGGTAAACCTAATTATCAAGTTACCCCATTAGAGCTTAAGATTATCTTACAACAGTCGAAGCTTCAGTTAGGAACAGTTAGCTGATTGCATTGACTTCCGTGTGGGGCATCTTGGGGGACACGGACAATGAGCTACACACGGAGAAACGAGACCAGCAATTACAACTAAACATTAATCGCCACCACTGGACGTCATACAGCTATTAACAGTACATCAAGAGTTTGGTAAAATAGAAAGATGTGTTCCATACCTACATTACTTGAGTTACACTCATAGCGCCCCCACAAGAGGCGTCGTGCGCAAATATTTTCGGGGGCCAGTCAGCAGGTGATGAATATTTAAGCCGAGCGCCACCACGGATTGGCGCGCACGTACATTACAAGTTGTTCGTCGGATAGCCGGAAGAGACACTTCCCACTTTTTTGTGCATTAATGTAACAGGGGTACGCAACACCCCTGTTATTAACTGTAGACGCCCATTGTGTCGATTAGGCTCCGGCCTGACAATTCACTTCTTTCACACCGCCTTTAGGTTATGCATCCGGGGGAATTTACCAGGGTTTCCAATAAGATGGGTTTCAGAGGTCCAAACAATATGTGAAATAATTACGATGCCACTGGAACTTCACTGTCTCTCTGCCGCGCGCGAATTTTCAAAGAAAGTGTAAGTATGATATAAAAACTGTTGCCAAATGGGGAGCCCATGCATTTGTTCCATTTTCATTCAAAAATATTGAAATAAACCTTCATTTGAGATGAAAAAAAGGAATTTCCAGGACGATATTATCACTTTAGCACCGTAATGGTTGATACGATTTAAAAAAAAAAAAAAAACAAAAACAAGGAATAATTATATTAGCAAAGCGGGCACCATGTTGCCGCGAAGCTTAGCGCAAACTTCAACATTATGGGTCCTTCCTCAATGCACAGTGCGCCCCAGAGGCCATTGTCCATGTAGTAAATTGAAAATAAAATGGAAAGCAATTTAGGACCAGAAATATGGAAGCAAGTAATTCAACATCTTAGTCCCCGTATTTTTACGGATATGAATTTTCCTATCAATCGAAGCGGCACCCTCAGTGGCCGCGCAACCGAGCTACTACAAGCATAAATTAACAGTCAACTTTTTCAAATTAGCATGAAGCTCAACCTTTGGCCGTAATCTATGTCATAGTGATTTGGGGCCTAACATTCGAAGCGCCTAATGGTTTCCACGCAGCGCAGCGAGTCTATCAAAGTAAGGTCTGTACAGATGCTAAATGATTGCCAGATAACCATTTTAATCTGAAAAAAAACTTCACAAGTGAAAGTGAATTTCCTCTTTGCCGTGCTATGCAAAATTTTGTTCTTAGACGCAAATCTTACGGTCAGGTGCGGCATTGTGATTTTCATATTTCATATTTACAATAACCAAGACCACCCTACGGTGCACTCTGAGGTCAACCGACTTTCTGAGTAGTGCACCCTTTACCCCAGGGACAAATAGCGGAGGGAAAAGAGTGCTACCCAACTGAAGCAGCAACTACCACATGGTCCACCACTCCATCATCTGAATAGGAATGCTTTCCAGTGAGACACCTGGCCACCGTGACTCATATTTGCCGATAATACTAACGCCTCCTCCCACAAATGCAGTTAGTGCAATTGTGAAAAAGTTCAGTATTGTGTGTTAATGGCCAATATGAACATAAGCGACCTTCCTCTCTTAAAATGGTGGATCCACGTGCGCAAGACAAACATTACCCTGACACCAATCCACAGCGAATACGCCCCCACATGGGGCTGTAATCAGGGCGTCAACAGGTGGGGACGGGGGATAGTAAGCATGCATGTCCCCCCACTTTCAAAAGTTTGGGGATATCATAACAAGAGGAAAGGTCGTTTTTCCCCCCACTTATTCCAGACCGTAATGAAAATAATACGCACATCCCCGATTTTGTGTCACTCACTTGAAAGTCTAAACATGCTTCCATTTTTGTCTAAGAACCAAACAAGACGCAGCGTTGGAAATTGTCTTAATTCAACTAATTCCAGATGCGGGAGGCCGCAGGTGGACAAGACGGGCAATCTGGACCCGACTAGTGCGGCGGAAGTCGAAGTTCTCATATTTTCATACCGAGTACTCGAATTTTAAATCGTATAGAGCCAAAAGTGCTAATTTGTCAATGTTTCCGCGCGGCATTGGCGTTTCTTTTTTTTCCAGGCGTTGCAGGCTTAATATGCGATGTACTGCTTTGACTCATTAATAAAAATTTTGTTCACTTTCCTCAATTCATTTCAGAAGCCCTTGGTGATACACCCCCCCCCCCACTTTTTAACAAAGAATGAAGTTAATATAAGCGAAAGATATTCGGGGCGAAAATTCGTGAACAATTGAGGACACAGCTGAGAAATGACAGAGTGGCGACATGCCTAAGGGAGAATTTTTTGCAAGACTTCTTCGCATAAATGCCTGGAAACATAATTTTCACCTGGACAAAACATATCCTGGGAAATGGCCTGGAAAAACCTATGAAAATTTAATTCCTGTGTACGCTCTTCGGGACCGTCAGCAGTCAGAAAATCCAATATTGTTCCCAATGATGCAAATTTTCTGCTACTAAGGAGTGGAAAAGATAAGGAGAAAAAATACACCGTGCGCCTATGGCCTTTTCCCTTCGATCGAGCCACCAGATATCGTTCGGTAATAACAGACAAACCTGGATCCCACGCAAACAAAGCCAGAGTCAAACGGAGAGTGTAATGGAAAAAATACCATGTGTGATATTCGTAATGCAGTCGATCACTGAGTATTCACAATGACAACTGTTTGTCTGTCTTTTACTCAAATCACACATGAGATGGGTGCATGACCGGTAGTCTAGGTCCTGGCAGTGCCTTATCCGTCGATCTGGAGGGTATGAAAATCTGGACTTTCTGGATTTCCGTCGCTACGCGCCAAGCCGTGGTGGCGCTCCGCGTAGAATGTTCATTTTGAGCATTCGATGTGTCCCCCCCACTTTCCAACAGCTCCACCCCCTGGTGTAATAGGCAAGTGTTGCCGTCGCCTTCATTATATTCATCTATGTACAAAATATGCCCCACCCATCGTTGTAGAAAAATGGCAGTATAATATAAGTACAACGCAACACTAATAGTGGTGTTAATCCCCACTTACACTGGCCATGATTTTCGGGCACAGAGGCCATTGCCCAAAAGCCGACTGCCATGGCATCGTGGCCTCCATCACCTCTTGCATAACTCACTACCCCTTGCGAATGTGCAGCCTTTCCGCTATTCTCCAACTATTACACCACACAACCACAAGATGGTCACCCTGTTTAGCGAAGATTAATACTCAGCACAGAAACTACAATGCTTAATTTGAAGCGAAACACCGCAGGGATTTCTCATGTAACTAGGTGAGTTTGGTGGTCATCGATATTATCAGTATTATTAGGCATGCCACACACAAAAAGACTACTGGTTAGTAGCAAACTGTGTGTACACAAATTCACAGAAGGGAAGAGCCCATCATTATCTCTGCCATCAACGCTCACACCTGTATATAGCCAATATATAGCATATTAGGCTAATGTTGAAACTGCCATCTTGGCCTCTCTGGATTCCGAACATATATTTCACATATTTTACATTCGTCTTAGTTAATTTGTCTGGCGTTTTAGCTACAGCACTGTTGGTGCTCTAGTTCATATTTCTTTCTGTCTAAATTTTTCGTCCAAAATGTTCCTGCTCAGAATTCTTTGCCCCTCCTTCGCGCCTACATAGTGCCATGATACCGAATCACGTAAAACCTCACATACTGACGTATCACGACCCCTTCTCTTTGTTTTTCGTTGCATATTACTCTTTTTCATCTTTTATCAAGAAGCAGCAAGTCACTCTCTCGACTGGTAAGCCATACTGTTGAGTACGCACGTCAGAACGAGTTTTCCTACGTAGAACGGAATTTCGAGTGATGGTTATGTGCAGTGTTATGAAAAATGTAGGCAAGTTAGAGGATTCAGCATTGGTGGGGGGGGTGGTGGGGGTGGGGGGTGCATGGCCCATCGAACTATCCTTGGGGCCTTACCCTTTGTTCACCGCACTTGTAAATGACCATATGGAGAAAAAGTCCGGAGCCCGAATGATATTATTCAGTCTGAAAAGAGACGAAAGGTTTGATGGCCTGATGTGTTGGTAGGTGACTAGAATTCAGTACACCATGTTACTCCTGAACATGCTGGGGGAGGCGCACTCTGTTCGTAACTGAGGGGGCACGAAATAGGGTAAATTATGCATTTATTTAGCGGAAGAGGGACTAGGATCGTCCATAGTATACCTTTCGTTGTTGATGGCAATGCCAGCTATTTGTGCTGTTCGTAGAGCACAAGGTTAACCTCCTTGCATTGGAACATTGGATTCTACTCAAAATAGTGACAGTACCTAACTATTTCCTGTATCATAGGGCCCGAACAGTAGATAATAAGATAGGACCCATGTTCGGGCTCCATGCTTGCGCCTAAACAGTCCTATGGTTTCTATCGAGCTGAAAAGGCAAAAGATGTCGACCTTTTGACTTGGAACTAGAGATGTAGGCGACACAGCGCGAACGATTGGGGTATCCTAAAATATACTGTCGTAACTAAGATTGTCCTGTACCAGTGCCCAAACATGTATTTAGAAGGACCCATGCTCTGGCCCCATGGCCCAAACAGCCATGTTTTTTATTTCAGTCGAATAGGGAACAGCGATGCTAAATCACTATTGAATTTCAACTATGCCGCCTTGTTATAATAAGGATTGCGCTGGGTCACCATATCGAAGAAAAGAAGTTAGTGTAAGCACTGAACCGATGAGCAGAATTATTTTTTGTTAGGGAGGTCAAGTCTATAAGGGGCAAAAACCACTCTAGTTTTTTGTGTCGTTTGTAGCATTAGTAAGGTATGCACGTTCAATTCCGGGAATAATTTACATGAGAAAAAAACCACCAACTCTGTGCCCGGTGCTTGGGGTCTTGTTTACTGGCAAACTTCATAGCGTGCGGCAGCCGGAGAAAATAAATATTTAGTGAAGACTCATTTGCCTGACTCTATGTACTGAGCAAACGTGCCACTTATGTTTGAAAGACTTAGTGGAGGGAACGTGACCCCGTGGTGTCCTGCCACTTTGGTAATGAGGATGGAGTAATTCTTGTATCCGATCTGATTGGGGTGTCGAACGACACAAAAATCAGCTATACGAATGTGTGTTGCATGACTTAGCTGTCTTCTGTTTCATATGGTAGGCTTGGGTAAGTCCGGTGCTGCATGTGGTCAATACAAGTTTTGGTTGACCTAGGCTGCATGACAAAAAAACCCTTCGTAACCGCCTTTGCGGCGGTGGCAGACTTGAGTAAGTATTATGTGTGAGCTTGGTAAGTCCTGGTCGTTTTCTACATAAAATGTCGACAGACTTTGTGCAGGGAGCCGTGCATAAAATCGTCGAAGAGCGCTGTGCCAATCTTGGAGGCAAATTAGTTAGGGCTTGGGAGTTGATTTATTAGTTAGACTGCCACTGTGGGCACAGGCACTTTGGGCCCAGGCATCAAAGAATTAGAACTTTGACTTTGGTGTGCAGGGACCTTCTGTTAGGCTGGTATAGGTACTAGACTGGAAGTTTTCGTGCCCTAAACGAGCTTGTCCGTGTGATCCGTTTTCATGACACAGAAACTAGAGTGTCATACGGGATAGGTAGAGATTGAATAGCTTTGACTGTTATTCTACATTGGCAGCGATGAATTCGTTTGTAGAATAAGTGCAGGATCGTCATCCTGGGAGGCTGGCTCACAGGGAAATCTAGAAGGCATTAGAGCGCCGCCTCTGGAACCATTTATGATATTTCCTGGTGTCATATGGTGCAGTTCTTGTGTTAAGCCTTTTCAGTAAATCGCATAGGTTTCATGTACGTGTGTGTATATCCCTGAACACCAGGTTGCCTATATCTAGGTTGCGTCCCGTTGGTTGGGGACGGGCCGAGTCAAGGTCATGTACCCATCACACGACTGCCTTTCGAGACAGCCGACGGGGGCGATTGAATCCTATTCTAGTGTCTTTCCTCAGTGGTAGTTTTTTATTTTTTTTTTTTGTTTCCGTGGCGATTTTGTGGGATGTATAATACTTTGGTGTTATTGTACCTTGTACGACAGAAATGATACTGTTTGAATATCGTTGATCAAGGTTATGTGTCTTTCTATGTCGGTGACATCCGCTGTAAACTGGAGGATTTGGTGCATATGTCAATTTTGCACCATTGCTTGAGGTTCCGCTTTATTCTCCTTGGAAGAAAGCTAAACTATATTCTCTGTAAAACAGCCGAACGCCATGAATTGCCTATACCGATTCGGGTTCTGTAATTGATGTCTCTACTTTATGCTAGATTAATAGGTCAGTTGTCCACATCTGTAAAGAGGAGATGCACGTATGACTGCTCGTGCACAACTAAATCCTCCGTTTTGTAACAAAATGGTTGTTGAATTCGAAGCAGTTTCGTGACAGGATGAGATGAATGGTTCGCAAATCGGGATCGACAATTTTTTTTTTTTAATTAGGAAGTCTAATCGTAGTAGCCCTGTGGCTCTTCTTTTATATGGCGTAAACGGGCAAAGGCTATAAACACACCTAGCCGTAGCTCCTTGAGAAGAATTTGAAAGAGCTTGCAAAGGATAAGTGCGCGACATATTTTTGATTCTAGATAACTAGAAAAAGACTGCAGGATGCGAAAGAGGGAAAGTAGAAAGATGGCCACAACTTCCCGAAGGCGAGGGTTCTGACGACGATTGAGGAAGAATGCAAATCAAGCGGGCGGCAGGAATGCAAATATATACCGTGCATGATGCGTGTCAGCCGAGTTACCCGGAATAGGTGGAAGAGGAGGGTATGCTGAAAACAAGTGCGACGTACAAAAGACCAGGACTCACCATCGGGGAGCATGCCCCAAAGGATGTAGCGATATGAAAAAGAGAGAACTTGACAGACACCTACGGTGCGCGGAAGAAAGCCCTTTGAGAGAAGAAGTCAAACAATCCTTTCCATAAGGCTAATAGCCTGAACTCGTATCGAGGATTTCAGTGACTGTCGGAGTATCCTACTCAACGGTGGAACATACTTCAGCTCCGAGAGACGCACAGATGAACCAAAGACTGAAAGTAGTTTCAGAGACGAGAAGGAAACCAAGTTTTGGAGGCCCGCTTGGCAATTCTGCGATATGGATTCCCAATAGGGTGTCCAGACGCATTGCTAGAAGCACTATAGATCTGAGAATCCCAAGTCGAGACCGTCAAAGAAATGCTGGGAACAGTTTCTGATCACGCTTTTAAGAGATAATGAACTGTTCAATCTCCTTGGAATGACAGATTACCACACTCCAATTGGGTTCGAATGAGAGTTTGGTTAAGAAGGTCGGCAGTTTGCCTACGCTTGTTGAGGCAATTAGAAGTTAATGATTGAAAAACAGTTGATACCTAGTGTCATCACAAAGAAGAGACTTTTTTGCTGATGACGGCATCGAGAGGGTCATTGATGAATTTTAGAACTTTCAGATCCTCGGGGCCCTCCTGATCGATGGGATGACTTAGAGTAATCCATCGACGGAACCGCAATTGTACCGATCAGTAGAAAATGATGTAACCTAATAAGGACAAAAGTTGCTCGGTGACATGACTGATTCTATTACCTTGTACAGCTGAGACTATTGGGTCCACCTTTTGGGGGGAAAGGGAACATGGGCTAGCTTCCTAGAAGGAGGAAGATGCCTCATACGAGAGTAGGCAGTTCAACAAGTTTGTTTACGATGGGAGCAAGTTCATAAGACGCTGGTGTAGCAGATAGCGATAACAGAACATGAAAGCAAGAATCATGTCAGGCCCTTTCCTAGATCTTTCCGTACTCTACGGACTGAGAATTTTATGGGCGGCATAGACATGTCACCACGAGGATACTCTTTGGCGTAGGTCGTCAGCTAATTTTCGTGTCGATGTTGTGTACATCGAGTACAACTTCTGATTAGCGATAATGACATCCGCTGATCCTTGCCTGGTCACTATTGTGAGGAGGAAATAATTCCACAATTCTCATTCGGGCCTCATTGTAGAAAGGATGGAAGATCGCAGGACCCGATGGGAAAGTGCTATGATTGGTCCGCTGAACAATTCTAGATCTGCTGGGAAAGAATGGGGCCTTGTGCACCATAGGTATAACTGAATCACAGTGTGCGCGGTTTTTATTACTCGTATTGAAAATGTCCCTTAGGTCTATCTCTTAGGATAGAGACCATTGGAGACTGTTCGAAACCATGCGCTAATTGTAGGTGGGTATATCGCTGCGCAACATTTGTTCCAGTAAATAGGTAGCTTTGTAGCTGCCGTTAATGAATATACGTAAAGTAGTAAATTGTAGGTTGTAAACAAGTGGGCGGGGGCGATTCAGAATAGCCATACCTCTTCTCTTGTTTGCAAGGTTTTCTCCACAATGGAACGATCATTTTTTAATTTTGTGTTCAAGCCGAAATGCTCAGCTGAATGAACGTTTGCCGAATCTGAATACAAGCGCGCGGAGCGCGAAGTTTTTGCATTTCGTTCAAAAAAATTTAGCAGTCCGATTACGAAATAATGTTTAGGCCTTCTGTGTTGTTGCTATACTGCTCCTTTGAATGTAGGGTTTTTTTTAAAATGCCCATTTTGGAAAAATATGTTGAGGAATGCAAGTTGATGTAGAGTAAATCAAACGCATTTACCTCAAATTTCAATTTCCTATGGAGGTTAGTGGATGCTATAATTCCTCGTTTGGGTGGCCGGCAAGAATCATCCTTTCATCCTCCAATCGTTTGGCCGAATTATAGGGCAGTTGATGTGGCAATGACTCATAGCTGGCAGGACAGGAGGGTTATTCTAGGTTGCGTATTAAACAGAGATACGGAACTTTACAGACATATAGTAAGTCTCCAACATTCCTGTTCCGTCGTTTTAGCATATGTGCCATGTTTCTCTAGTCAGGATGGTATTCTGTGTTTCCATCGGGAGTTAAAACCAACAACATTATTGAGAACTTTACTCTAGAGGGTGAGAGGCCATTGTAGTAAACACTTTGGTTAACTGATAATATAGGAGTAGTATCAAGCCACACTGTTCCTGTCCTGTCAGAAATGACTGAATGGGAGGACCCAAAAAAGTATAATCACATTTTCACAGCATATGCTTATTTACTGATACATATTCTTTCCACGCAATCTAGCCAAAATGACAGCCATCTGGCAAACTCTGGGCAATCTCTGACAGATTTTCACTGTGTCCACAAGACTGTGATCTCTGATCACCTGCAGGCATCGGTATTCTCCTTCAGAAAAAAAAAAAGGTTATGCTATGAGAGGTCATTATGCGGTGAAATTTACCCTAAAAAATCATGCAACTCATTGTCCTTTTAAGTTGCACCGGCAAGTTCCGGAGAAAATGACCATCTAACTCCTTGCTCGATGTAGAAAAGAAATCACAATGATTATTTCAGAGTAATAGTTATTTCTACATAGCTGATCTGAAATAGTCGCAACTGTGCAAACAATGTATAGCTACAGCTATCGCTGGTGGTCGCGAAAAAAAATACCCAACCCAACACATGTGGTCCGCAGTTCAGCACACAGTACATATTCTGGGTTTCTTTCTGCTTTTCCCTGAGCTTCAGATAATGTTGCGCTTTTTGTGTACTGCACATTACTAGTTAAAAGCTCTGATACTCTGAATTTGTTTTAATGTGAAAGAATCTGACACTAGAAATAGATATGATATGTTGAAGGTTCAGCATCCACAATAGGGGGTACATGAGGTGCCAAATAATACAGAGGGACACTTAGCTCCATTCCTCTTGAGTTTAAACTCTCAGTACATTTTATTCGGGATTGCTCTCCATGGCCTCTGAATTGCTATACTCAGAGAGTGGCAATTTGTGGCATTCCTCTCATGCAACACTGCTTTATAATATTTGGGAACAGTATTCTCAACATCCTCAATGCACTTGGCAGAACTTTTGAGGATTTCATTTTTCCTTTCAACGGCCAACTTCACACACCCTTGCGATAATCTCGGTGCACGTGCATGCCTCACATTGCGCACCCCTGATTTTTTTTTTTTTTTTAAGTGATGTATCATTTTTAATGACTATCGTCGTGGCTCTAATTCGATCACGTGAAAGTATTGTTGTTTTGTGTTTACTTTTTCCGAAGTCTCCCACCCTAACTTCACCCATACCAATAGCTATCGCGCCAACAGGTCTGTTGAGGATGCCCATTTCAATGTATGCACGCAACCTCATTCACCTCGAAAGGAAAAGTTCTTATGCCAGGGTTTTCTTTCACTCATTACCGTTCCGCCTACAATACCATCGTGCCTCACGGTTAATTTGAAATTAACGGATCATCTTAATCTCCCCGCTGCTATCTGTGACTGATCCTAGACATTTTTCGCGACGCAATCACTGTTACTGGGAATTATTCCTATGAGTCGGAAGCGGGTACGGCAAACCTAAGTGAGCAGATTAGCGAGCTGGTGTAAGCGAAACCATTTGATTCTTTGAACAATAGTCCGGCAAAGAAAATTGAATGAGGCTTCAGACGTAATACAGCACAATGTATTTTTTTTCGCCTGGAATGGTGGTAGAGTAGGTAAACACATTCAAGTTGTTGGGTATACCTTAATTACGAACAATTTATCATGGAACCTCAATACGGAACGGAATCCTGACAAAAGGACCCTAGCGACTGTTATTTCCACGTGTTCCTGAATCCTATGGGTCAGTACCAATGTCGTGACAAACTTTATTCTGGTTGGTCGGTACGTCAGAGTGACTCCGTAAAGGTGCAAGCATTAATTAGAATTGCTGGGCGTATTATTGCTACAGGCCTTCCCTCTCTCCACTCTCTGTACCAGGAGCAATGCCCCAATAAAGTCGAACCAAGACTGAAACGATAACTCACATCCTGCTAATCAGGACGTCCAGTGCTTGCCCTCTGGTAACAGTGTGCGTACATTCAAAGGGTCAAAGAGGTTCATAATAGTCCTTAATCCTGATCTCGTAAAAATATACACTAAGATATGCCCGCTGTTTGTGCAGTCTTGCCGTCACGCTTAGTTACTACTGCTTCTCTTTGTGTATGGTGGTCCATTTTGCCTTTCTTTCACTTCCCCCCCTTTGTTGGGAATACTCTTCTCTATCATGTACAGTAGAGTACCTTTTTATACTCTTTCCCATCCTTTACCTTGTCCAAAGGAATGTTTAACATTTTTATGTATGATTTTATGTCTTACTCGTTCTATTGTTTACGTTTGCGCCCCTGTTTTCAACTAATTTCCATTGTATAGATTTTATTCAATAAGCGTAATAAATATCTAACAATCATGTCAATGATAAAGCATAGGGGTATGAATATACCCTACATACAAGTTCGCGGGCTTTGAATGTTTGCCTATACACTATATACAGTCGGTCTCGAACTTGCCTGTCCTCGTATCGAAGTTGTGCGAACGAATATCATGACGATAATCCTACACCAGCTTTCCAATCTATTAATCTTCAATATCCTATTGTCACTTTTCGGATGAATAAAAAAATATATATAGGTGATAAGACCAATGAATGGCTCCAGTTATGTGCCAGATATTGTTAGCGTAACAGAGGTAATTTCTTTCAAGATCATAAGTGAACAGTGTGCTAGGTTGTGCTGACCAGCTCAGATGGCCCATATGATTCCTAAATAATTGTGTGGCAAAAGTTGCCGAAACTGCACAATTTGTGGAATGAATGGAGATGAATTGAACCAAAGGTAGTAGACTGGGCGACTTAAGGTGTTGAACAATTGAAGAAACGATGACCAGCAGCCAGAAACTCCTGCAGTTGTCTCGTGGCATAGGTTCGATAGAGGTGTTTCTCCTTTTTTCCACACTCATTTGCCCCGGCTGATCTGTCAATCTCAAGGTGATGTTGTCATTGCTAGAGGTGACCTCCATGGCGGGAGAACACCATCCAGTGGTTACATGGCTACCATGCGGTAATGAGTAGTAATTTTGTTCTCTCGATCAGACCATACCATAGTCTAACGAATAGGATCCACTACTACTCCTGCATGTCCAACCATCCACAGCTAGAGTAGAAAGTCCTTTTGCATGGGTACCCTAGGGAAATGAGGAAGAAAAATGAAGAATTTGTGGGCATATATGTCCATATGGGCAGTACTGGAAGGATTCAGGTAGGGTCAGCTGCCACCTGTGGTAGAATAGGGCTCAACGGAAAACTGCTTGTAATATGATCAACAGTCCTACAGTCTTGAATAAGTTTTATGATTCTCTTTGGCTTCTGAATAGCATCCAATGATAACGTATAAAGTGAAGCATCCACTACAGACATGAAACCACACTGTAACATTATGAATATAAATGGAGCAGCCACAACCACTTGGTCACCACTATTTTTCCATGGGAGGGACCTTCCTGCATGTATCCCGTCACTCTGGCATTCTAGGGAGACCATACCTCACTACCGCGAGGGTTTTTCAGCACAACTGTGTACCCGTGCATCCTGAGTCTGCGAATCACCCATTGGCATGAGCATCAGATACAGATGTTGTAGTCGTGGCCCTGCAGAACCTCATGATGCGAACTCGCGAGGTCACTTCGACGTCACTTCCCGATACAACTCTGTCTTCTGCAAATGTTCATCAAAATTTAATTGTACGCAGTTTTGAGATCGTTAATCTAGGCCAGAAAAAGTAATAGACTAATATTCCGACCTTGAGGTACCCACTAGGGGATCTTCTGCCAGGTAGGAAATTGACATTGATGACACTTTTCTGTGGCCACTCTCGAATCCATCCACTTCAGGACATTGCCATTAATACCCTAGAACTCTCCTATTTGAAAAGGAGACATTTGTGGAGCGTGTCAAAAGCTTCCTAAAGTCCATGAAGATATATCAAAACCTTGCCACTGTCCATACTTTCAATAATTAGTCAGCAGTAACACATTTCCTGAATGCTGACACTCACCAAGTCAGAGCATACCATTGATAATAACCAATGACCCCTAATACGTTGCTTTGCAAACCACATTGGTAGTAGAATGGTAGAATAAGAACTTTACCCTTCTTGAGATAAGGGAAACATAATTCTCCCTCTCTCCCATCCTCAGGTACGACCACAAGCTATTCTAGAGTTTCATTGAGAATGACGAACAAAACAGGCAATGATTCAGCAGAAGACTTCATCGTAACCCTTTCGCAGCCAGCTATTTACTACCCCTCCACGTTCAACAGCCATCTACCTGGTATTATGCAACTATGAGTTCCAACATCATAAGCTAGCTAGGTGCACACCCTGTACGGTATTGCTGGCCATTTCCTTTGCTCCATGATAGATAGATAGAGATAGATAGATAGAGATAATGGATATATAGATAGATAGATAGATAGATAGATAGATAATAGATGGCCCCTCATGCGGTCGAAAAAGTTGATATGTCACCATTCCTGCCTCCTAACGGGGAAGCAAAACAAGTTTCGGATAGGCTACCACTTTGGTCCCAAAATAGTCAGCACGTGGTGTCGGTTGCCACTAATAACCACGTACGCTATTTTTGAAGTGTGGCGGTTACCCCAGATTGCCCTCTCAGTATATACAAACTAAACTGATTGCGCTGGGTTCAAATGCGTTTTTCCTGTTGAAGTACCTGGTTATATAACAACTATATTTTAGTGTGACATGTTTACTAGCTTCCTAATAGGGTCTTAGCAATCTAAGATTGTGGATTGCTAGAGTTTCCCCTATCCATTATTTATTGCACAATGAGTCTGCTAGATGTGTGGGTGTGCGTGTGTGTCTTTGTATTCATTGAACGGAGCAGTACCACGCTTGATTTAGGTAGGTGGGTTTCACGTATGCATCAATGCCCAGTGCCACTGCAGATATTCCCCGCCGATGTGGATTCGATGCATCGGATCGATAGTCTGGATGCCCGCAACTTCCGTCAAAGTAGGTCGCAATATATCAGCAGAGCGCACTGCATCGTCGGTATGTTGTCTTACAGTGGGGCACTAAAAAAAACCTATTGAATTGGGGCGTGGATTAGATCGCAGTGTCCCTACGGCTGGTCGAAGATTTTGTGTCCGAGACAGCGTGAAGGCCGCTTTGTTCTTCAGGACTTAACCTATAAATTGCACTAATTCCTGTTTGCGTCAAATGTTTACTATTTATCTATACCATAATCTCTTCTATATGTTATCATTCTTTCGCTGCGTTTGAAGAGGGGGCATGTCATTGTCCAATTGACTTCGGTGTGTGTGTGGTGTGTTGAAACACATACCGGCCCGTACCGATATCATTCATGGAACGTTGCTTTGTGAAATAGTCTATATCACTTTGTGTTCCGGCTGAATGAGTCGAATTCATGACCTTTTGTATATAGCTACTGACCCTGGTGTTACAAGCCTATAGGAACATGAAGCAGGTCTTTAAACTGGTCAGGTTCTCAGCACAAATTATGTTATGTAAGTACATTTTCTAAATCTATCTAAACCTGTAATAATGCTTAGGAACAAACCAGCTTCCTACACCCTATTCTTGGTCCACGGAAACGTGTCTTATCTAGGCTTGTAAAATACAATTGATTTATCGATATTTTAGCAATTGAACCGACACGTTTTGACATTCAATGCGTTCCAAAAGTGTGAACGATACGCGCAATGTTTATAGAGTGCTCAATTTCCTAAACAGGATTTTAGAGCGTAATAAATAATTTGCCGAACTTTGGTCGTATGTTCAGCCCCACCGAATTTAGGGTCGCAAGCTTCATTCACCGAGTCAAATTATAGCTTACCGTAATTTTCCAGCGAACGATTGAGGTCATTGAAACCCTTGCGACGGTCCATGTAGTGGATATACTATTCTGAATACTTTTCCACAAAGTAATCTCATTCTTTATCCTACCTTATTACGGTCTGTCCGAACTCTGACAGTTATGAATACGTGACAAAACCAAATCACTGATTGAAAAAAAACAGATCGAACTAGTCAGTTCGCGAGCCCATTAAATACCGCCACCCTTCACTGCCTCCTCCAATCTATTACCCCTCTCCTTCCCCCAATATTTGCTTGTCCGTTCAGATTATCAGCTCTCATTATACTCTTTCGTCTTTCAATTGAATGCCGACATTCATCTTTCCCTCCACAGCCTCCTGTGTGTATATAGGTCCAGGAATAGGATTTCCCCCTCAAAGTTTTCCCTGCATTTCAATTTTCCCCCTGTGGATTTCTCCTAGGCCCTTCTTGGAGACTATGCCTCTGGAAAGTAGCCATCTTGGTGGTACATGTGTTCATTTCGTCCCACTACATTGACCCCACCTAGTCCAGCGACCAGAACCACCAAACCCTGTGGCCAAATATGGCAAATGGAAAACTGACATCGCCGCCCATAATAGCCTATGCGGCTGATAGCGCCAATTTAGAGATATATTAAACTTTTTTATTGCTCAGTGGATGTCTAGTTAATATGAGGTGAATTCCAGCGGATCTTAAAATGAATAGGCCTACATATGATGATGGAACGGATCAGATATATTCAACATGCTTATCGTGGATGAAATCGGCGTATAGGTCGCGCATTGAACAAACGACCGCCTGGGGACAATCCCGATTAGTTCGTTGCCGATATTATGCGACGCACATCGCGTCCGCATCGGCCGGAAAACAGGGACAGTGCGTAGGATAGATCCTGATATTTATTGCGTGAGGCAAATGCCAAATTAAATGTTCTCTGGACGGCGAACCTAGAAGAGCTTGTCAGCACGATACCTAATCGAACGCAGGCATGTACCAGTTCAAATGGATAAGGGTTGCTCATATGAAGGAAAAAGCCGATGTTCTAGCGTCAGATAAAGTACTCCAAGGAATGAGGGGGTCAACATAAAGACGCTTGTCAGCACGAATCTGATAAACTGAGAAAATGCACGCATGTATTAGTTCAAATTAGTATGTTGGTTGCATTAGTTGGAATTTTTTTTTAGCGTAGCTTATGTCCATTCAAAGTTGTGGGAGGGCACACCATAAATTGTCAGCACGATGTATAACGAACGTTCGAAGCATTGATGGCTTAATTGTCTTGTGATTATTGCTTGACTTTGATGCTTTATTTTCACTATGGCAGCCAAACCTTCCTACCGAATTTTGGCCGATTCGAGTGAGTGATATGGGGCAATAGCTATTGCAAAATCGCCTTGTGACATCAGGGGGGGGGGGGGGGGAACCACAATATATCCTGTATACAAACTCAATTTAAACATGCCTTCGAAAACCCTGTAACAAACAAACTTTAAAAAAATTTGGGATTCGAAAAGAAGCTTACAACATTTGTTAACAAAATGTGAAAGATGATCTCATTCATTTTCGGGGTAATTGAAAGAGGGGCGGCCTACCGATTATCGTATTTCTGTAATCCATGCCGCAACAAAGCGCAGGTCGCTTCAATTCCGCCGCGACAGTAAATTGAACTAACAGTCAACAGCTAGAAACTCCGAATTTGCGGTGTGGGGTTTTGACATGTCGTTTTCCCACCTTGGTAAATTTTGAAGGAATTTTTTACATGAAACATGGCCTTCAAGGTCAAATCGGGTACGTGGGTGGTTGCCAAAATGGAGGAGATACACTCAGTTTATTCTCTTGTGGCATATTTACATATATAACATCGCTCCGCTCCAAAAGAAAAATCTGGTAACTACGTCAAGATTGGGTCACTATGACAAAATGGTGGGGCGGAGGGGAGAGGGGGGGGGGGGTTCACTCGAACCAACTTGACAGCAACCAGAAATTGTGGTGCCGTCGTAACTATCTGCCCACATGTTTTGATAGAACACTTCAAGACTCTCAGGTTCTCATCTGTTCAAAAAAGTGTGATTGGTTATAATCACTTCCGTTAGTTAAATCACTCCGCAAAGTTGCGTTCCCTTTGCCTTCAGACGAAATACTCCTTATAAGATGCTATACAATCATTGGTACAAACGCTTGCATTGTGCGCAATCCGGTTTGTAAGGCTGTTTTAAAATTGTGCTCAACGGTACCCTTATAGAAACTACGAGTGTGGTTGATCAGGAATCTCCAGCTCAATATATTTCGTTACATAAGGTGTTCTTGGATCTGCTGTGTGCTGTGTTAGCGATGATCTCCACTTCCTCTGAATGGTCTTGTAATTGTGCCAGTTGGTAGATCATTACGTCAAGTCTGCAGAGATAAAAGTAAAAAACCTACCGGAGACAATGTGGGCTTGGTAAGATATATACAAAGCTGGTGTGAGTGCAGGATAGCGTTTGCCCGAGATAAAGATTGTCTGTTGGTCACTGTCATGGCGTACGAAGGTGAGGCGTGTAGAGAGGCTCGCAATAATGTTGTCGCGTTGCGAGGCCTGGAGTGTGGTACATGCCAGTTATGGTGATGGCGTAGTCACTGGATTGAAAGCATTGAGTGGTGCGAGCTTCATGAAACGTTGCGTAGAGCTGATCCTGTGAAGGCTGCAGGTTAACGTGCGAAGTCGTGGTGCGGACCTGCTACTACCGTGCCCTGTGGGCTAGAGTCAGAGCGAGGAAACGCGAGAGAGTTTGATAACTCGAGCTGGCAGAATGAAGCACCCGAAGTTGTGGTAAAATCCAGTGATGAATGTAATTCCCTAGAATATTCCAAGCAATCTTTGTGAATGTCGTGAAGGTCTTAGCTGTCGTATTGCAGTCTTGAGTCGCAAGCTGAGCTGGTTATCACGACACGTAACGTGCGTAGAGATGCGTTGCAACTGCAAGCGAAGCCGTCGAATGTAGCAGGCAACTGGTACACCTTGTTTGGACTATAGTAAACGGAGTGAACATTGCAGGGTGATGAAAAAGTTGGTTGAAGAAGCTGGCTTCACTTCGTCGGAGTTTGACGATCTGACGGTATAAAACGTCACTCTTTTCGTTGCTGCGTTACGACGACGGCTGCGCTGGAGAAGACAGAATTCAATGGGGTTTGCCAGAACGCAATGAATTGTCAACAGTGGATTGATACAACAAACCCTTTTTATCTAGGTAGAGCAAAGAATAAATGACCTTCCATTTTGCATACAACGTTAGAAACCCGTACAGTTAGTGTCACATATCCAGAGAACCCAAGCATAAACCGAATTATACGTATGTAGCGAACGAGGTGAAAAAAAATTAATCAAAAAAGTGGGGACAGCGGCAGGTTTTTTACTTGAAGAAGGAAAGCCACTTCTGAACGGTTTGAACAATGTGTGTGACCCCTGGGCGTCGTGGAGCCCTGTCGCTTTCCTCCCCTCGCAGGCGAGTGGTTGGCACAGCTGGTAGAGCGTCGACCTTCCACCAGTAGACCGGACGGGTCATGCCAAATACCAGGACGAAAGGGAGATTGTACCAGTTCATTATAGGCAACATACATCTGACAAATTCGCCATTTCCCCCAACCAACCATAGAGTTCCTATACCTCTTGAAGAGCTACATACTAATTTCAAGGTTTCCTTTTCTGACTTTACCTCTGGTGACCCTGACTGACCCCCAAAACAATAAGGTTCATGGGTAGCTCATCATGGGAACACACTTACCATATGGGCGTCATTTCATCCAAGAAAGAGTCGAGTTATCGTGTTTAGAAGCCTGGTATGGCCAAAATCACCGAATTTTTCACGAACTTTCTATATTTTAATACCAACCCCAAATTCACGGCCGACCTTAAACAAAACAACCATGGTTCATATACTCTCCATGAGAAAGCTTTAAAAAACAAAATTCAACTTGATCGGACCAACCATCTGGACTTATCATGTTTACAAGGTTTTCTGACTTGCGACCTCTGTGTCCTCAGACCTGACCCCCAAACAAAAGGGCTCATGTACTCATCATGTCATGGGGAACACGACAGGGACTGTATACCACATATGAGATTTCATTCATCCATCCAGGAGGCTCCCCGTTATCGTGCTTACAAGCCAAAATTGGCCAAAATATTTGAATCGTCTTCAAATTGTCTATTTTTGAACCAAATCACCCCCGAACCTGAACCAAACCGTAGCTTTCCTGTACTCCCCATAAGAAGCTATACATCAAATTTTTCACACTTATCGATTAACCATTTTGTTTGTACGTATCGTGTTTCTAAGGTTTTCAACTTTGACCTCTTGACCTCAGATTGACCTCTGACCTGACCCCAAACACAAACTTGTTATTATTCCCATGGGGAACCCACAAAATAAAAAAAAAAAGACCAAGTATGAGCTTCAATCCTCCAGGTGGCCGTCGTTTTATCGTGTTTACAAGCTGGGCGTCACATACCCACACACTGCACACTACAACAACACATACACACACCACTGTCATTACTGCATAATTACTCTGACTTCGTCAAGCAATGAAAAATGGTACCTGTTACCTGTTACCTTCTCGCTAAACGCTCAGCACAAGGGATTGGAACAAATGATGATATATTGAATACCCGCCAATGCCTTATTCTGGGTACCTGGTGAGGAATTCGCAGCTGAAAATAGATGCAGTTTTCAGGTCTGCATTCTTGCTGACCTCGGCACGTATGCCCAGAAACAAGAGGCTAACTTTGAATGAGAAAATTAACTAGACCGTCGTGGTTCTGACCGACTTCGTCCAAACTAATTTGGATGCACTCGTGACCCAAACCGCCTAATCTTCGTCTGAAACATGACTGACTGGAGTTCACAAGCTCTTTCCTTGTTTTTTAGAATGTCCAAATAAGAGGAATTATTAGGGGCGGATTACAGGTTATAACAGAAAGCAACCGGCCTCATGATTCCTTGACTGTCCCATATGACGAATGACTCATTCATGAGCATTGCGTTGACCGCAGAATATTGCTGACCCAGAAACACAATGGTTCATGGACAACCTACACACCCCAGTAATGAGCTCCATCCATCTATCATGTGTAACAAATTAGTTTGGTTCATTCAGGTTATTGTGTGTCACAATATAAAATTACCACAATGAAAAAAAAAAAAAAAGATTTCTCACAATGCGCCCCTTTTTCACCAAGAGGACCACTCCGGTCTACACTTATGTCCAATAAGTGTTTCGTGTGTCCCACGTCTCGACGACGCTGCCTATCTAACTACGGGACGCATCCTTGGCTGTACCGCTGACTGCCCGAGTATCCATACCAAAAGGTGCTCCGGGGTGGAATGGTATAATCCACGTCGAGGTCACGATCGTTTATTGCGCAGAGATCCTAGCAACGTGGTTTCGTGACAATGGCCCCGATGTTAGGGCCTGCCACTTGGGACAGACTCGCAGCTCCACACATGTTTTTGGTGTCGGTGCTCGGGGTACCTTAGGAGTTGGGGGTATTCGGTCACGTTATTTGCCTTGATGAGCCCGGCGTGCGGTTTGTCCCTTCTGTGCTTTGTTTAGGGACGGTCAGAGTGATCCACTTTGTCGTGTATTTGGTGTCGGTTTGTTCCGTATGTTCTTTGCGATATTTTCAACTGATCCTCATGCTGATATTTTTGTGTGAGTAATTTGTAATGGTCATTGTTGTCATGGGCGCCCATTTTTCAGCCCGAATGGAACACACGACTTGCCATTACATTCCTTGTTGACTGGTTTGACGGCAAATATGCCCGAAAGCTTTTGTAACAAGGAATGGGCAATTTTGGTTGCAGTTTGGGGGTATATGACAACATCGGAAGGACACCCAGATCTTATTAGGGCCAAGGATAAATAGATGTAGATGTGGGATGCGGCATGACTCTACGAATAGCTTATTCACGCGAGTACACAAACTTTCATTTGTGGCTTGCAGAGATAAAAACAATTTTCTTAGCGGTCAAAATATCACCCCTACTAAAACACACGTGTACGGATGCATCAGTAATGCCGCATCACGGCCAAACTGATTTTGTGGAATATCTTCTTAATGAAGCAACTGAACGTCATTATTCATGTGTTTATATTTAAACTTATAGGCATGTTTTAGCTGTTCTCTCAACCGTGGGCTAAACTGTGATTGTGGCAATAATTCAAAATAGATTACTACTGCAGGTATGTGCGTGATCGAATCAAACTGGGCAATCGAGTGCAATCTCAAACTTTCTCCACAAATCCCACGCAATATTTCGGACTCTCGCAGAGGTGTTTCATCTTTATTAAATTATACAGGTAAGCTGCTGCTTGTTGAAGGTGGCTAGTTTGAAAGTGGGATAACCTCATATATGACGACTTCTCTATGTGGTTCAAGCAAGCAATATATTTTTCTTCATTTGGGAGTGAATGTGTTAACTACAACTTACAATTAAAAACAATTGTTTCCGCTCAGGCAGCTCTTTATAGATTTCACACCTACGTTTTAAATTGATTAGTTGAATTCTACCAATACATAACCTAGTAACATGAACGATCTCAAAAAATCTACTGGGGAAGCATGTTATAATAAAGAAAGGACATGACATAATTATACAGTTTATGTGTTCGCAATAAGCATGCTATTCTTCAAATGCATCCATGACTGTCATGATAATTGTTTGTTTCTCAATAGCACTAAACTTACTACCTTAGTGTCTGCCTTTGTTTTTCTCACGAACATTAAACGTTCGTGGCAGGGAACAGACCCCCTTCGTATCGAAATATCGAATTAGCTACGGTTGTAGGCTACTATGGAAGGTCCCGTCCCCACTAAATTGGATTGATTTACCCTAATTTGAGACCCAATTTGATTAACAAAATAGAGTAGACAAACTGTTCTCGGTGTCCGTAACTCACAATGAAAATCCGTTTTAATGTCGTTCGGTATAAATTCATGACATGGAATACGACACATCAAACCTGATCTTCGGCCTCACGCCTTTAGAGATTACCCCACTGTCGCAAATCGGACCACGCTGGTCGGGGCTGAAATACGCGTAAGGTAGAGCGCGTGCGGATTATGGGTTTCTGTCGCCTGCTAGGATAGATGATTGTGCACGATGACTCGAAGCAAAATGGTCACGTGACAGTAATCAGCTGTGTTTGTGCAAGGGAGACGTAATTTTAATTAGCACGTATCAGTATGGCGTTGCCTAATTATCGATCCCCGGGACCTGTTAGCTTCTTTGATAATTAATCTGGTAGATTTCAGATAATCCGTCCTAATTTGATGACTAATGACGTATTTCTAACACTACCGTCGACTAAAACGCAGCTAAAGTGACTGCATATAGCCTATTGGAACGATATCCGAATTGGACACGATCAGATAAATTATATGCATTCGCCATAGATGTTTTAAAAAAATTCTAACTGGCGTAAACTTCTTTCTTCATGTTTTCTCAAACCAAATTTGAATTTTGTTTGCAGGTGGTTGCTATTCTCCCATAATATGGTCTACAAACAGTAGGTCCATAGATGGTCGTATGCCCCATTCACAGGCATGACAGTATAGAACAGGCCCGCATCGTACTCAATAGCAGGGTTACGAAGATGGACCCCGTATACCGACTAATTGGATTATTCTAAATATGTTTCAAGAGCGAACCACTTGAAAACTGTGGTGTCTGAGCAGTAGAAAGCAATTAATTTTTGTTGCAAACGCATAATGAATTGAGGCTTAATGAAGGTTGGGGTTTGTTGCGGTTCTTTTGTGGTTTGTCACAACCCACAACCCCAGTGGTCGCGCCCCGCCCCAAATTTAAATATTCAAGAATGTGATTTAGATTTTTAATTAGAAATTAGATATGCGTGAAATCGTTTCTGATTAGATTCGACATTACATTACGTGCATGCCTTCGTGACATTCGTATATGGAACTAATTCGCATGCTGAGAGTAACTGGAATTTCTATCCACGGAGCAAAATTCCGCCAATTTATATCTGCACCCAAAATCCGGTGGAACGGGCTTGGACACAGTTCCGACTTTACGATTTCAGTGGTAGCTTATGTTTATGACAGTTGAGTGTATTGAAGAAATCCAGGATTATTTTAGTCCACCTCATGAGAGACGAAAGTAATGTAGTTTCGTTTTCGATTTGACAGGGCCATAAGAGTAAATTTTGATATTGTTTCCTGGATGGTCATATTCTTCTCTATTGGACACGGAACGGGAGGCCCATTCATTCTCTATTGGAAAAAAAGTCGCGATATATCTGATTACTAATCACCAATGAATTTGAACATTTCAGGGAAGCCTACTCATGTGTAATTTATGCAATTCTTCTGGGTTATATGACTACACCACGGAGGGTTTATTACGAGATTTTGTTTTGTCTTACAATTATAATCAGAAAAGCTCCTTAAAACTACCGACCTGATTCATAGTACTATTGTTTTAATATAATACGTTCCTAAGCTCACGGATACAAGGAACAAGTTTGAAAAAAAGGCACCAAAAAAGCCATAAGCCTATACCTACTGCGGTGCTAGTAAAAAAAAATGTATAAAAAATAATTTCAACATTAATGAGGTCATAATTGGACTATTTTTATCCATGGGATTCGATTAAATTAAATTCTATAAGATAAGGGGTTACAATGAACGATGACAAAAATCCTAATCCATTAGGCCTATATCATAGAATCATGGGTATCGGAAGGACTATTTTGTTGTTGTTGTTACTATATTATAACGTTTGTCTATCGATACTAATCAGGCAAGCTCCTGATATGCCTGGAATGTATGGTGCATATGGAAAATAATACATATTTGGGACATATGATACGGATTACGTTTGAGCTCAAAGCAAATGAACGATTTACAAAATGCAGAAGCCATTAAGCCTATCTACTGCGGTACATAGTAAGAAAATATAAGAAATAAAAATAGAAATAGTAGATATCTTAAAATAGATACGATATCCTGGTCAAATATATTTGCCTAACCTGCGTGAGAGTGACAGACAACTGAACATAGGGGTGCCAAAGAGGTTTGGGTCCTCATACTTATAATCAACGTTTACGGACCGTGGTATGCTTGCGAGATAAAGAGATTCATGTACTACACTAGCTATACTGGCACCCAATAGGCAGATATTGATGACGTACCTGATCAGAGAAACTTTCTGAAATAACTTCACTTTAAACCACAATAACGTGGGTCAAATTAATATTACATATTTTAAACTTTATACTGGCATTAGAAATTGCATGAACATATTATATCACACTAATTCATGGATTGGTTCTCCAAGCAGCCAAATATGGGCACATACCGGTTATAGTAGAAATTAAAGATTTTTTCATCGTTGTGTATGAACTAGGTATGTTATAATGCTGGCTCAGCACAATCCGCCTTCAACACGGCTTACTCTACTCGCCTATCCTATGAACCGTACACTCCTAGAAGGAGCGGGGGAGAGCAAATCGATACTTACTCGCTGTACCCCGGATTCCTATTGACATTTATGATCGGAGACTTGCAGCGAATCCAACTCCTACAGACGTTAAGTAGATGTTCTCGGGCCACAACCAAGTATTGTGGAGAGGCCTCGCTGGAACTGCTGAAATATCATTCAGGTCACCAATTAATATTGAGGGGAAGGACCAAAAGGACTGAAAGGACCTAGTACCGTCCTGGACGCGTAAAGAATGTATCCCGGAAGGCCGCACCGGCGGTAGCCTCACGTATTGATGATAAGAAGTATTTTCACACTGTATGTAGAATATTCGGGGCAAGGGATGATGTGACAGCACTGTCATTTGATACTCCAATTCAGCGATTCCTTGAATCAAAATAACTTGCAGTTTTATCATTGAATGTAGCCTACCATCAGTTTGTTGTGTATGCTCCGATAACGGGGCTATAGAAAGTAACAATAGGTGTCATGGGTAGATAAGCCCCGATGAACGCCTCACTGAACATTATCAGCAAGATCTGACACACCAGGTGATAAAATTACCCGGGCACGCACATGTAGTCCGCCGCCTTGCGCAGTGACAGCCACTAAATATTTGCAATGCAAAATTTTAAACCATCTTCACTGCCGTGTAGGAAAACGAAGACTAAAATGTTGACTATCTATACAACAGAATAATGAGTAGTTGTTCACTTGAAAAGCTTTAAAGTGTGTTTCAGGAGAACTACATCACGAGGTCGCGCACAAATTGTGTCGTGTGATATGTATACTTTTTGTGTCTTACCGGTGCTCCAAATTTTTTTTTTAATAAAATCACACAAGCTGGCTGGCATGATAAATTGATAGTAAACACGTCCCTATTTATCTATGCGTATTCCATAATAAATGCATTCTGCAGCTCAGAGAATGACAAAACATTGTCTTGAAATATAAGAATTCCGCGTTTTTGACATTTGCATGACTTGTGTACATGTTGAAGGAAAAACATCTGGGGACTAGAGCTGCAGTTAATAGCTAAATAACAAGATCCTACTTAACGGCACTTGGAATAAGGAGATTGGCTTCAAAAAAAATTTTCGTTGATGCTCGGCTGACTATCGTTTGATGTTCAGATGAAACTACCTCGTTCAGCGAGTTGTTTTTGAATACCGTACTTCAAATCATGGCTCATTCTACGCGTTGACTACTTTGTCGAATTCTGACAGATAATGATCGACCGCTTCAAAGCAAGTGAATCTAGCCTGTTGGAGGTGACCAGGGGAGACATCAAAGTATCATGTGGACACTGAAGCGGTTTGCAGAATAATTTTAAGTATTCAGCTGGAAATCCTCAGCTATGAAAAAAGAATAATATCCCTGCCGATACATATCAAACCTAATAAATTCCATGCGACAAGACTAATTGTGCCAAGCTTATACCTGAGACGCACTAAAACCCGATTGAATATTAGGTGTTTTTAGGTTGTTTTTTTTTCTCCCAAGATCACTACAAGTCATCCTGGGCCGAAAACAAAATAATTATTTTTCATTTTTGAATCCTTGACGAAGTACGGGAAGCGATGCAGTCATGCCTGTGTGATGGGATTATATTTAGTGTTTGTGTATGTATTTGACGCCCAGCGTGTAAACACGATAACTCGACCCCACCTGAATGGGTGAAGCTCATACTTGGTAGGTTATGTCCCCCATTATGATTTACATGAACCCTGTCTTTTTTGGGGTCAGAGTTAGGTTTTGAGGTCTCCGAGGTCAAGTCTGAAAACCTTGAAATTTAGTGGGTAGCTTTCTTATCACGAGTAACAGGAACCCTATTGGTTGGTTGGGTGAATGGGAAAATTTGTCAGACGTTATGTTGCCCATCAATAGCTGGTAAATCTCCCATGTGTCGGCTGTGTAGGTTCAGAAGAGTCAAGGAATCACTCTCCCTTTTGGCTTTCTGGTTTCTTTTTGTCATCACCAGTTAGATCGAAAGGATGTGCGGATCTTGTGATTTGGAATTTGCGAGGAAATCGCTACCCTAACTTCTGTTAAAGTAGCATTTCCCTGATTTTCCAGTGACCAGTCATGTCTGTTGAAAGTTCAATTGCCCGTGGTTAATCGCCCATTAGTCACAGCATTGGAATTATAAATTGTGCGTTATATTTTAACCGATTTCAGTTTTCGCCTTTTAATTTTTCCCTCTATTCGCCTTCCATGAAAATACGCGGGTCCTTTTTTTTTTAAATAAATACTGTTCTGCAGTAACTCCATAAGGGCGGATGCAGAGTGCGGCATATCACATTAATGCAAATCCACGCCACATGGCCTGTTGGAAGGTTCTTTATATTGTACTCGATTTGCGGAAATAGTAAGATGGTTCCAGCTGTCCGAGGGTTCAATTCATTCCGACAGGAATGGAGCGAGCACTGCGTAGGCAAACTTAATTACCACTTGTACCAATGCGGCGTTGTTGCCGCATACCTTCAAATGAATTATATGGAATACAATTCCACTGGTCTTTCGACATAACCAACAGTTTTAGTGACTAGCTGTTTAGCTTCTTATTAACGTAAACATCGTTTCTTCTTTTCATACGCACCCCTCATCCAGATTTAAGTCCTACCTTTAGATGTCCACTAGCTGGATAGACTTATTGGAGATAATTACGAGTTTTTAATAATTGGATCAGTGGATGTGACTCAACGTGGGTTTGGTAGCACCTGCACCCGTTCGCACGACAACACAACAATAGTCAATGAGTTTCCTCAGTGCTACATAGCGGTGTACCAGTCGTTCGCAAAATCCCTCCACACATACTAGCTCCACAAGATGTATGCCGATTGCTATAATTAAGCTAATATTCCAGTATGGGAATGTCATATGCTGCACGACACCATGATTGGCGGAAGATTCTCAAATGTTATGTAGTCTAAGAAGGGTCTGTTCCACCTACCTCGAAAAAATATAGAGGGTGGGGAGGTGGCTTAGGTAGTGCTTACCTTGAATCGACCCTGGGGACGGGTTCGGCGACGGAGCGCCTCACGCACCAAACACATCCACACTTGTTTCCCCGATGTACGTGTCCGATTTGAAATGCGATGAAAGTTCCACTACTACCGACTCCAGTCCTTTGCAGAGATCATTCCACTTAAATTTGTGTCCCTAAATCCAATGTTATGATCCACGTCTCGTCGAATACAACATAACAGGTGGTTCAACCTTGTCGGCCCGAACCAAATCTGGCCCGCGGGATGATTCAAGCCCGTGGAGTGTTTTAACAAAGGGCTCAATCATTATTGGAGCTATGAACAGTTGTGAAGTGCTCACGATACCCCCCCCCCCCGCCCAACATCAGAAAGTGGCTCAAGACCTACACATAGCAATACCGTTTTCCGTATAACAAGAGGGCAATGGCGAACTCGATCCCCTCAAAACCTGGCCTCGGGCCGACATTTTTCGAAACGTATCCATTAGGTAGTGGAATGACAATGATATATTCACATACACATTAACACAGTGATTCAGTCTCAGATTACACGCCCTTTGCATAAAACAACCATCTCGTCGTGCAATGATAACTAATTATATCCCAACGACACTGCTTCGAGGGGTGATCGATGAGTTCGGTTTTTTTCTGCTTCTCAAGTCAGACGCTAGTCTCCGCAGGCGCTCGGAGACTCTTGAGAACCCCCCCTTTGGGGGTTGCAGGCCTCTTCGGCCAGTCGTGATTACCAGCTGCCGCACTGGCCTGGAATTATTATGAAAAGGGAGCATGAAGAGGCGACATTTCTATGTATATACTGCCATCGCCTGCACACCGAGTTGTTAAAGATGGATATTGTGCTTGATAATGTCTCAGATAATTTCATTAGAATGATATTAAGGGGTTCTGACTTGCGATTGACCAAATGATCCAGGCCCTAGACTTGCCGAGCTACCTCTTTAGTTCGCCTTTCATCGATATAGTCATTGATCTCTGTAAAAGGCCGTCCATTGAGGTGTCCCTCGCACGGCACAGACACAAAAGGTCCACACTCTTTGCTCAACCGGCCTCGGGCCAGTAACTTGGACTAGTCTGGAAGAAAATGCGTGGAACAATCAAGTGCAAGTCGGAACGTCTTGGTAGCTGCGGACAGCCAAATTTCCTGTTGCAAATACACTGCATGTTTCTCTCGCCATCTCACTTATGTTTGCTCACATTTAACTGACCTCTACTGACATCCCTGTCATAACCATGGAATGCCTGGAATCATGTCCACCACATTGGCCTAATATTTGCTATCGCTCAGCAAAACGTATGCAGCACAACTCATTCCTAAGCCTGTGGCAGTGAACAGTGACACACGCTTCCCACAGAAATGAATATCTGACTTGTTGACACTCATAGTTGAACCACTTCCACAATTTACCATTAACAGCATTTAAGGTTTGTGTGTTGGGGGGGGGGTTCCAAGAGCCCCATTGCCAATGGAAAGCTTCCTGTGCCCACACATTTCTAGTCCCTCATGAGAACTGGACGCGTAAACAAGTCCTGCAGAGGTAGGACTAATGTAAACTAGGGCGAGGTATGATGACAGACAATCACCTTCCCCAGGGCCTTCTGAAAGATAAGGGTAAACCTGCTCAGCAGAGGATGGAGTACTGTAAACAAACTTGGTCTAGCCGTCAGAGAGCTCAATCAAAGTTGAAATTTGGGATAATTGATTGGATTTATTAAAATCTAATAACACTATGCAAACATAAATGTAGCTAAGGCTAGCCAGTAGCAAGCTCCATCCATTTACCAAGTTTCAACTCTTGCCCTGATCGGATGATGGTTTAGAAGTTATGAATGACCGTGACAGCAAAAGGGACGAACTAACGACGGCACGAACAACGAACGAACGGACGGAGAGATATGATGATTTGTAGAGCTGCTCTCCCGCAGCCAAAAAGCAAGGCGAATAGTTTAGTATGGATTAAACCGACATGGAATGGGTTGTTCATTTGGGTATCTGAAGCGATGATCCGTGCTCAATCAACACTGTGAATGAGCATTCAGATAATCAATCGAATGCATGAAAACAAGGTTGTACAACGAAAAATTGTAGATTGTCCACAGGACTATTCTCTCTTAATTGGTCAAGATCCGTTACAACTGTAACTATAACAATGAAAACCAGGAAGCCAAAAGGCTTACCGTAGTGATTAATTGTTCGCTTGTATGGTCAGTGATCTCAGATGACATTTGCCTTGGAGTTTATGTTTTTCACAATCGAAATTTGTCAAAATGTCTATATATTTCGAACAGTTTCCGGGAATTCTGATTGGAGGGTTTCAGTAAGGTAAACGATAATACCATCTAGTAAATGGCAGCACCGAGTAGTTTCGCTTTCCATTCTTTTCACTGGGGATTGCTATTCCAGTATACAGTGAACGGGAGAACACGCTCGTCATTTGAAATAAACGAAGTAGTTCAACTAAATATTTTTACAAAATGTTGGATCCTATTTTTTGTAACTTCATATGCCTGTCCTGGGGGCCCTGGGACACTACACGGTTTTTGTTGAATATATATTCGTTTGCACGTAGCATTACATTCGATCTAAATATTGGTAATTGGAAACCATCATCCTAATACTCAAATGGTGATAGGAGGCACATGCTACAAGCCCCCGTGTCAAATTGAGACAGTTTAGTATCCTTGGTAATGTCTGGGACAGTATATTTCATTGATACTATTTTGCGGAGGATTGTAGCATGAGCTTGGTTAGCATGGACTGAGTTAGTTAGATATCGCGATGGCAAGATGTCACACACATACCTACACACATTTACGCACACATATACAAACATGATACATACGCTAATTGAATTGTTTTATCCCTTTGCCTTGACAAGCGATGAAAACAGAAGAAAAACAATCCAAACAACAACGAAGGGCTCCTTGTAATCCCCCTAGGAAGCTGCACACCGAATCCCAGTTTGACGAACGAACAGCTCTTCTGCACTTATCGTGTAAACAATAATCTCGACATTTGAAACGTTGGTATCATGTAGCAGTATTAAGATGAATCCACATATCATAGGAAGCTTCATTCATCTTGTGGGGTAAACTTATTATGTTAACAATGCCAAAAAGGTTGCCAAAATACCATTTCCTCACATTGGTCGTTCCCCAAAAGGAAATTTCGTCACTCCGTTCCATATAAAATTGGGTTGGTATGCATTATCTCGTTGTATCAGCAATCAGATATAATACCCTCATCTCCAGATCGACTCTCGGCAAATACGATAACACCACCACATCGGTAGTCCCAGACCAATCTCCAGAAATCAGCTACTGTGTTCGGAAGAAGGATCTGATGTCGCAATAATGTGTCCATCCCTTCGGAATTCTGTCATCAAAAAGTAATGCAGAAAAATTATCACCCGTTATTGCCGAACAATATGCACATTGTTTCAAACAATAGAATCCAATAACGATTGGTCGATTCTCAGAGACCTCTCAGCACGTAGTTTGTTATGGTATAAAAAACAGCGCCCCGTTTGGACAATTTGTCCAACAGAACCGATGCGTTAGTCACTCCACACAATTACTGCGACCACTGTGTTATGCTACTATTGCGGAGCCAGGACTCCTGCTCTGCCGAATACGAGAACGGACATCATGGAACAATCGCATTCCTTTCTAGAAGATTTATTAATCAGAAAAAATGTATGCTGTTTTTCGTCGGGGAGATTGTAAAAAAAAAATACAGCATGTCATTCATTATAGAAGACTATCTCATCGAATCTATTTGCGCTGATTCGATAGATTGTTGCCGATATTGAACCAGTATGCAGCTCGAATAAGGCATATTTAGACACTCTGCCAGTTTTTGCTAGCGTGAATGTGAATGCGGTCATGCCGCAACACCCCACGCAAAAACAATAACGTCGTGACGGCAAAAATGGCTCTGCACCGTGCAGGATACAACAGTATTACAACTACAACTAAAATATTTTGATCTCCTCGTTTGCGGTTGAAGCTCTACTCAATTCATACCAGTGGCGTGTATTAACCTACTTACTGCGAAGAAGCATGCTTGATGTAATTTGTCGAGGCTGGGGTTTCGTTTTTTATTGGTTGTCATCACCAAGGTCTGCCACTATCATCTGTCAAGAGATACCAGGAATATGTCTTGCGAGGAACATTTCTCATTCTAGTTCCAGGTGAAAATTGAATTACTTTGGAAATATTCAGTAATTTGAATTGGCAATTGCTGAAAAGAAAAAATGTTTGTAAGGATATAAAAATCCTCGCACATCCCAAATCATTCACTTCAAACAACTTTACTGCGTGCTCAACAATGGTCTCGTGTGCAGAATATGATTATTAAACCAACGATAAATGCCACTAATCGTGAATTATGAAGACAATGTCATCGGCGTGCTTGCAATGAAAAAATTGTAACTAGACTTTTTATATGGGACGCCAAATAAAATGGGGGACGATCCCGACCTTCCATTGGTTCGTCTTTGACGGTCTAAAACGCAAACACAGGCACGTACGCTCATTCAGACACAGATACCTACTATCATTGGGGTAACTGGCAAATTGTAGGTCTGTGCAAAATAATTATAAAATAACAAATAATATTCGAGATAGAAATCTGTTAGGGATTTTTATTGGGACAATGGCAATCCATTTGCAGTTATACGGCATTTTATGTGCATGGGTCACACGGGGCTGTTTTGCCTATCTTTTTTGATATTTCCGATGAATTCCTGGCTAGATGCATCCCTATATCTATCTCTGCACGTCGATTACGGGCATATTCCGGACGCCTTCCCAGTCCGCTCTCACGAAATTTGCCATTCATAAAGTCATGCCGCCTCACGCATTCGAATCTATGGAATCCTAGCGTTACTGTTCTTGTCAAAATAGTAGATGCCTATACCATTCATCAACAGGGGTAGGGCCATCCACATTCCCCGGACCGGCGGAGGTGGGTAAGTCCCGCCAAAGTACCTAGGAGCCGAAACTGCGGAGACCACCCAAGAACATCTCGTGTTTCCTCGGAAATTCTTTCAACTCGTGGGGAACCATGCGCTCTTCGAGAAGGTGAAGGCAAGCTCTACGCAGGCAGCCCCCCCCCCCCCCTCCTCCCTACTTCGCTGTCACCCTATTCCAATGAATAATCAGATGAAACCGTTGACATAACACGTAGCTGTTTCTCTTGCATGTAAATATGAACTGTTGGATTTGTTGTGTCCTGACAAATCACGGCCTTCGGAGTTGGCATAGCCGCTTGTGTGTAGATGGGTCAGTATTGGCGTGTTGTACAAGCAGATATGCTGACTACGTGGTATCTGACCGCCTTCCTGTGCTTGTCAGCCAAATTTCCGGAAGATTCCAGCACTTCCTGCGGGTGATTGCCGATAGAGAATGTGTCTAACACTTTCGAATTAGGTAGAACAAGATTCGCCAAACGTTAAAAATTTCACTAGATTTCAGATATATCCAGTGTGTCACTATAATAGAAAATAAGAATACGAATAATATAATCATTAATTGTGTGGTTTTTGGTTTTATCCTAAACAGCAGCTGCAAAAGAACTGATGCATAAGGTTAGAGTAAGAATCCTACTCCCATAGTGATATATAAACATCTGCTGAATCAGTGAAAATATAAGTTTTATTTTACAAAGTTGCTATAGCAGAAAAAAAAAGAGGTAAGTCATCAAGTTTACACAATGCAAATAGACTCTAATTGAAACTTTTTTTTACGCATTGGGTGGGAATTCGCTGACTTTGCTTTTGTTGAACCAAATACGTGTACATTTCCCATTCATCACTGATTCTTTGTATAACTTTATCTATATATTTCGACGTCTATACTCTAACAAAGGACCGATCAAATGAGCGATATGAAACAAAAACTCTATTCAGTGCATATGATGCTTCACGTACACGACCAGATCACATCCAATATATGACGAACAGAAAAACACAAAATGTTACGGAGACGTTTCCATACACATTAAAGTAACCGTCGTGTTTTTTTTTTATTATTTTTAAATATTGATGGAAGGGAACAATGATGAATGAACGTTATTATAGTAGGCCTGAGAACGATTTATAACATTATTTCATAATTATCTTATGTTCTATTCGCTCCCCCTTCTCCCCCCCCCTCCCCCCCCACCACTCTCTCTCTCTCCCCCCCCCCCCTTCTTCTCTCTCTCTCTTTCCTCTCGCCTATCTCTCTGAACGTCTTAGCTTGAATACATATACGACATCAGTTTCCGGGTTTTTTCAGCTGTTCCGGCCGAAGTCACAAGAAAAAAAATTCAATAGAAAATTGAATATTGGAATCGCTGTCCACGAGAATTCTTTCAAAACGTTTGTATTATTAGAAATAATGTTTTGTATTTGGGATGGATGAATCACTAGCGTGATAGCAAGGCGAGTGACATTACTACACAGCCCGCATAATCGAGTTTACGACGACTTTATAGGGTGTATCAGTACAATACTTGCAAAACTGCCGAAAATCTATTGGACAGATTGAGCCTTGAAATTTAGGGGGGGGGGGGGGGGGGTATCATTGCAAGGTCACCTGACGGGGGGGGGGAGGGGGAGACAAAGGGCCGGATTGAAAAGGCCGACCTATCACCCCCGGCTTGACTAGCAGCGAACATGACGTAATCGTAACGCACCGCCTGTTTACATGGAAGTGCGCGAAGGTATTGCAAAGGGGAGGCACTGTTCCCAGGACAGACGGACAGACAGAGAGTTAATAGCTTCGATATCAAATGGGTCGTAAAACTGATGTATGTGTTCACCAAAGCGGGGGGGGGGGGGGCCTTCAGTTGGTCAACTATAACACTGAACACACTTTCTGGCCAAGTTGTCAATGTAATGGAGGCAATACCAGAGAAATATGGATAGATCCGGTTCACTAAGTGTGAGGAAACTCTATCAGTTTCGATTCGAAAATGGTCGAATAGTTTATCTTTTGTGGTAGGTGACATTTCATTCGAGTTCTTGTGTCCTTCCTACGGTTTTCATGAGGCGTTTTCTGAAAGCTACATTCACTAGACCTCTATTCACCATTGGTTTTATTATTTTTTTCAACTGAATATCCAGATGTTGCATATATCCCCTATGTACTTCTTCTGCTATATATCCCCTATGTACCTCTTGTATTTCTTACCTTGAAGAGTCTTTCTTTCCAGCGTCTCCGGTTGACCTCCATGACGTCAGCGTGTCGTGATAGTCCTCGCATTCGATCAACGTCTTCCCAATGAGGAAATACTCCAGTATAGAGGCGTATATGAACTCGTACTGATCCTGAAGATGGCGAGAGATGGCAGTGTTCAATAATAGCAGGCTGATATTTTTCAAAAACCGTACCGCAGATTCGCCCCCTACAGCGATCTAACTGATTTACCCTGTTCCTAGGAACACAGCCGTAGGTATCCGACCAACCCAAGTTTATTGGAGCAGCCTAACACAAGCGCCATGTGGAGGGACGAACTATGTTAGTTCGATAGTGGGATTAGTTGAAACATTTTAATTCTCAATATATTTCGACCCTATATTAGTCCACCCGGGGCGGCCCTGGTTATTACTCTCACCAAAATGAAACGGGAATGAAGTTATTGTTTTTCGTTACTCTTGGAATTTCATGAGATTGAAAATGTGCTTTGCTTCCTCCAATATGCAGGTATAAATCGAAAATCACATAACTCTGGGGCGGGGGGGGGGGGGGGAGGGGGGTATAGCCCTAGCGAAGTACGCAGCTTTTAAAACTGAGTGCGAACTGCACATGTCATTAGTCATCAGTTTCTGAGGGATAAACATTTCCGATTGGCCACAAGGAAACGGTTCTCCTGAGAATATTAATGGGAATGGCCCGCAAACAATGAAATGTTTATATATTGCCACTACATTCAATGAATTACTCTGGGGAAGGTGTCAGAGGTATATAAGTGCAATGGGTATAGTTGTGATGTTCACATTTGTTCATTAGAACTCAGGAGCAATGCTCCAATCAAACCCATCGCAGTTTGCAACTGACCCCATGGAACACCTCCGACGACATCTCCTAAAATACCATATAAATAACCAATCTTATGAGCTGCATTCGTGACACTTCCATTTCCATTTTCCACTCGCCTTCCCAGGGTCCCTATTCAGCACCTAGGTATAGGGAGTCAATGGAGCTGAGCGCCTTGCAGAAAGGCTGTTTCGAAACCTACGCTGTCTTTTGTGGGGGTTAGAATTCACAATAATTCATCAACATCCGTAGTCCTACGTCTGAGCTAAAAGAATAGAGCGCTATTGTGAGACTTTTATCTGGGAATAAACGCTCGGGAGTGTGTATGACACGATGATTGTTCGAATAATGCGCTCGATGCTTCATCCACATAGATTATTGTGTTACCCTGACCAGCTGCCTGTTATTGCAAAAGAAAAACGGATGGATAGAGCTAGACAGTCGATCAATCAGAGTAATTGCAATAATGGATAGCTGGGGATTGTAGAATAACTCCGTCTCGACGGAATGAAAATGCCAAAATCACGACTAACAGTTTTGTAATACCCCCAAAGCCAAACATGTAGTTATTTTCCGCTGATCCTGTAACCTGTCCGTGTTCCAGACATGGTCTTCATACTTTGACCTCTGTCGACCTCATGTGACCTTCGCCCCAGAAAATGGGTTCCAAGAGCCGAAATTGGTCAACATAGACCGAAAGCGCATTTTTTTCATTTTCTATTTGAAAAAAAAAAACCCTCCGAACTACACGAAAATCATGGGTTCCTTGCACTCCGCCATAAGAACGAGCATATCCGAATTTCAGCCTAAATCCGGACCAAGCATTCGGATTCATCGTGATCAGGCGGATTGACCTTAGATGACCTTTGACATGGTCCTCAACACTTGTACTCATTATAGGGAACCAACTAATCAAGGATAAACTGATCCATCTAGGTTGTTTCCACAAACTGACCCTAAATCCTTAAAAACAATTGGGTACTTGTACAACCCACAAAAGCTGCAAACCACTTCACTCGTTTTTTTTTTGTTGCTTGACTACTTGACCTCTGTAAACTCAGGTATCGTTGACCTGTCCCAAAACAATAGAGTTAATGCATCATTTGATGAGCCCGCATAAACCCGGCCTAGATCCATCCATAGTGGTTATCGGGATCACAAGCCAAATATTGTCCAAATATATTTTTTTTTCCGCAATTACTTCCTTTTTTTGTGTTTTTTTTTCTTCTAAATTTTACTACCCCCACACTACATCAGTACCCTATGATGATTGTATTCCCCCCAAGGGAAGCGGCCTGCCAAACTCGATCAACTAATCAGTCCTTGAACATAGCGTATTCACAAAGGTTTTCAGACCTTCGGCCTCAAATGACCTTTGAACCTGACCCCATAACATTAGGCTTCATGTTCGCGTGTATGAGGAACAACATAAACAGGTATAAGCTTATTATCCAGGAGAGGTTAAGTTACCGTGATCAAAAGCCAGGCGTCATACACACACACACACAAACAAACACACACACGCACACACACACACCACACACCACCCACACAAACACGCACACACCTCTCTCTTCACAACACACAAACTACACAACAAACCACACAGACACACACACACACAAACACACACCACACGTATACCACGCACAACACACACGCACACCAACACTGCAATGACTGCATAGATGCCCCTGGCTCTTTCAAGGATTCACACATACACGTATTCATATCCAATTGAGGACCAAACAACAGAGGAACCTCAACAAAAAAAAAAAATGGTTTTTTGTGCGGTGTTTTGGTCCTCGGAAAGGATAGGAATGTTGTTGTATTTATTGTACAGGAGCGGAGGTCCTCGGACAGATAGGAGTTGTTACTAACACAGATGCAGAATGTTTCTCAAGTTGTCAGTTAAACTCTTCCGAGGACCTGTCCCTAACCCCCTCCTAAGGGTGAGGGCGCCCTCTACATGAATTTCCATGCATCTATTGAGGACCGGGATTTCGGGCCTCGGTTGGAAAAAGGTCCTCGGCTGGATGGTGTGTGTTTTCATATGTCGGTCCCGACAGAGAAGTGAAACATGGGCAACGATAACAGCACCGGAAGGTTATCGTTTGTTCGGGAAAATAAATTAATAAATAGAAGGTTACTCACAGGACTTGAACCATCTTCGTTCGACTTGTTCTGAGTTCGTTTAACTACGTGGAAAGATTCAACAGCAATTCTCTGCCTCTGCCTGTTTCTTAAGGTAGTCCAGCGCGATTCGTGGTTTCCTGTTCGCCCGCAGCATCACTGTTTGAAAATCAGATGCTTTGGCAGTTTTTTTTATTTGAAACAGATAGTCTTGAATACTGTCTTTGATAATATTCCAAACTAGCAAAATTTCGAGTTAATGCAGATACGTTGTTCAATACTGCCGACATTTATTCCACTAGTGCGTTTTTACCCATCAAAATACCCCTGGAGTTGCCCTTGAACGTTGATTCCTGTTTTTTTCCACAATTTGCTTAAACGAATAATGACTGCTCTTTTTCATGTTACTAATACTACTCGGTTCGAATCATACCAATGACCTACTGCCATTGTGCGTGATAAAATGTCCAAGTTCTCTACAATTTGAAAGGGTCGTGTACGGGACTAGTTGGACCGCGGATGTTCGTAAGACCCGCCGTCTGAATTGAATGACAAAGTCTATACCCTTAGAAGGCTCTCCAAATCTTCGTACCTGCAATGAATTTCACGGCGGGTCCTCTCCGGTTGTCGGTTGTTCTTGTTTTGCTGCCTCACGAAGCCCCCAGAGATCCACTGCTGTGGTTCCGGGGGGAGCGCATTTCGGGCCATGCTGTGAATGGTACTGGTGATAACCTTTCTTTTTTCTTCCGAGAACCCTTCAGAAATGAACCCACAAAATACAGTACAATAACTTGCCAACGAGCACCTGAGCTCCCACAACGAAAACCTCAAATACGGTGCCCAATATCCATTTTGCCGCTTAGTGGTATGTTATATAACGGATTATTGCTTCATGCTTTTGAAAAAAAAAAAAATTTTGCTAACCGTAGCAGTGGGTAAGTGAGTGACTAGGCGAAGTTATAAAGCCGTGTTAAAATACTGTACAGTAACTAACTGATTGAATGCGACTATAGACAGTAATCACTGATTGCTGAACATTTCAAACATTTGAATAGGGTTCAACACTGCCCTGATATTAACCCAATATTGTCGTATTTTGGTCCTTTATTATCACCACTCGGTTTTACCTTCATGGGTTCAACCGGCCGTATTCCGCTACAACAAGATTAGATCGTACAACACATTCAACTGAATCAGAATAGCGAACCTGTGGTTGTTTGGTCGTTTGCCGACGTACTATAGCCCCCTAACTGCACCTCTATCTCTCAAACGAAGTCCTAATTGAACGACCTGCAGCAGCGGGTTGTGTTTGACTTCTACCGTGCACCATAGCTCTGCCCGGGACCGAGGGCTGATTACTCTTCTGGACACATGCCATCTTCTTAGTCGGGCCTTGTTCTACCCAGGTGGCTCAATTTGAAGGGTTTACTCGGGACTCGGCGGCCATAATTGGTCACTATTTTAAGTCCTGTCCGCCTTCAAGAACTACCTTGATATTCGTGACTGCGGGGGGGTGTTTTTATTTCCCAATATTTCCTTTAGGCCCCCAGATGTCCTTACTTCGAGCTAAATGGCAACTCACCTGTTTGGTGATAATCCATTTCCCGCACGATTACGGTTCCCTCAGCAGTGGACTTCGGAAGATTGTGAAATCACCGGCAATGAAAGATTTCGGGGGAAAACGCTGGCCAATACTGCTCACATTTGATCTGCGGAAAATTATGTAAACCGCAGATTGCCTGTGAAATACATCTGTTCCGAACCATATTCCGAATCTATCACCAAAAACAAGATTAGAACACATACAAAGTGACATATTCGGACGATAGATCACACTGCCAAGATTTGATTCTTGATGAAGTCAACAGGTAGACTATTGAAAGAACCTACCCAACCTGACTCCCCAGTTTTTAAGGCGCCACCCCCACTCTTGTGCCCAGTCCGTTGTTTTTCGTGGCTGTTATTCGCGGTTTTTGTTCCCAGCAATTAATATTTTGAGTATTTTCTGCCCACGTCGTAGGCTTATGCTCCATTGTAATTTTCCCTGGCAGTGTTTGGCCCTGCATTTTCATTTATTGATCTTAATCAGTTCTGTAATTTATGCCTGCGGTAGTATACTAATAGGTCTCAGTGTGAGTGGGTAAACTGTCTTTAAATGGGGGGGCCCCCCTTCCCAGTACCAAAAACAGTGGAGAAAACTATATTGACTGTAATATGTAGAGAAGTGAAATATCGTGATCTTTTTTTCTTTATCAAAATTTGTCAACAAATAGGGGGAAGGGATTTTCCCATGATCACTACTACTTCCGTTGCAAAACTTGTCAGAAAAAACTCTATAGAGGCTGAAATAGAAATTTGTTTATCATTTGCAAGCATATCACAATTCTCTCTATACGTTGCCCGCATGGAATATCTTTTAAAAAATCACCACGCGAGTTCGCTAACAATTTAATGTTAAACTGATACCCTAGCTTACGACTATGACTGTATCGAACACCGATTGAATGTATCGGATACAGCCTCAAGGATTTTCCCCCGTTATCTTCTGATTGAATACTGACATTGTCGCCGCAAATGCCGTGTTTGTCATAAAATGCCCACCGGGAGGGCGCATATTCCAAGAGGAACGCAGTTGACTATCGCGAATCAGGCTTGCTACCTCACTGTCCCCCGCCCTCGCCGAGAATCCCGCATTGCCAAACGATCTTGCCAACCTAAGGATAGATAGTCAAAGGATTCCGATTGCCATCTATCCACTGGAGGATAACAAGACTGGTAGCATACAATAGTGGCAAAACCCTGTTTGCTATTTTTGTCATTCCGGTTCTACGGGCCTCGGGCATGACCGAGTCACTAATGAATACTGCTGATGTGAAAAATGACTCGGCGACTTTCGCGTTCTTTCCTAACACCTAGCAGACCAGCACACCGTCCAACATCTACCTAAGAACCTGAATCATAGCAATGGTCCCCATGACACCAGAATGCCCAACCGGTGTTTAAGGCCCAAACGTGGAACACGCGAATAAGTGTTCCGAGAGCATCAACCAAGAACCAAGAGGAAATCGCAAGTAATGCCGATCATCCCTGAAGGTCAACAATTCATGACTCCACGGAATGAGGCCCCGCTTCCGGCATATAGAGCAACTTCTCCATAAGCCATGCAGTCATACACTTGTTGTGAAGTGTAAGCACCCCTGCCTCACATCCATGCAACGGGAAGAGAATTCTCACTCGGAGGCTCCGAATACCTGAGAGGTTATCTGGGGTAAAAGAAGGTTGGACACCAAGCTGCTCGAGAATTATCCCAGAGAGCTTTCGTTCTTACACACAGAATCGCGACGTTGCGGAAATCGCCAATTTAACTAATTCCCGCAATCCGTTCAGACAGAACGCGGAGAGCCAATACATGCTGATCCCTAGTGGACTTCTTGTAGTGAAACGACTATCAGGGCGTTGTTGTTACTCACACAGGGCATCCTTTTTACCACCCAACCTTTCCGTATGGTAAGGGTGCCACAGACGCCACCTCTTCCGCTCTAACACAACGGTTCCATTGCTCTCTAGTTTTCTCGAATAAGTAGGCCACTTCACAGTCTGCAGGCGGTTCATTGACACCATCCAACTGAGTTTCCGAGCATAGTTGGCACAGCAGACAGTAAAAATCCGCAAAATACTCAACCATCGGGCACACACAACGAATTGTTCCGTCAGAACCTCTTGCTCTTTTGGCCATCTGGGAGGCATTGATCTGTCCGTCGACTCCGCTCGATGGCTTTCGCAATGCTCCCAAGAAATCTCTCCGATGGTCCCCCGGGGACGGCTCCAGGATCAGTCTTCTGCTTCTTTGGGTGCGAGTTTGGCCGTCTGCCCATTTAAAATGTATTCCAGAAGGACCTGTTGTTGAAACAGGCAGTTGAACATTATTCGTTCAACGATGTAATATTGACTACCAAAGTTGAGGTGGAGTTAAAATGGACTCACTGTCATCACAACCAGTTGTCCGCAAAAAAAAAATTTGTAGGCCAAGTCTAGGCCCAGAGGGTTCTCCCACCAACATTTCAAAATCAAATTCTAGTGCTCAGCGTCCTCACACCCTTGGATCAGTATGACCTTCATCCATCCAAGAGTTATCGTGTAACAATCTAGTGTCACATACTACACATACACTGTAATGACTGCAAAGATTGTTTCCTTTCTTGGCCTTCGTCATGATAGAAAAGGCCAGCACTCTAGATGCAGCCCTGCCCGAGTTGAATTGACCTAGTATTGTACAATTTCAATCATGCTCTATACCAATTATATTTCAGCCCTCAAGTGGGGTCGAGTTTATTCTGTTAACAGGCAGGCTGCGGCGCACAACATTCGCGCAACACACATACACTGCCATTAATGCATAGATTCATCTGACGTTCGTCAGAATGAAAATGAATCCCTTGGACCTGTTGTCGTCTGATTTGTCGTCTGAGGTGAATTAATTTTATGAGATACCAGAAGAAAACGATCGATGTTCCTTACAGATCACCGACTTTTTTAGACAACAACACTGAGAGAGAGCACAGAGTAAGAGAGGGTCAGGAGGACCACAGCCGTCCCTCCACCATCTATGCAGCACTTACATGCTTACCTGCTCAGGTGGTATTCAGGAATCGGCACTATAACCACGAGAAAGTCACCAGGCGTTACACCTTCTCACTGGACTCCCTGTAAGCGAAAACAGTCATCACCCATCACCACCACGAACATTTTAGCACACGGGATCGCGAGGTCCTGTTTAGCAATTGTGAAACCGTTGACAACCCTCGTCTATTCAAACTTGTATATTCTGTGTATCACTCCTCAATTCATAACACGACGGGTTGTCTGACTCAATTTGAATTCTAAAGGATTTCGCGAGCCTCATCATGGAAACCTGGCCGTATTGATCGTGAATGAGCAACCGGCGATAACTCGCCTTTTCTTCTACACTATGTTCAATATATCGAAGCATTGGCAAACATCTCAACCTGCTCGGCGGAAACCGCGCTTTTTACGGGTCCCATCCTAAGAGGACAATCAGTGACTCTAGGACCACAAGAACTTTCTCGGACCTGGAGGAGCGGCAGTTAAAATTCCACGTGACTGCCCCCAACGACCGCGGACTTTCTTGCGAATATCCCATAACAACTCATAACCCCATATAGTCAATCGCATCACAGCGGAACCATCAAGTAACGACCAATACCCTCGTTTATCCCAACTGTGAGTACAGCCACCTAAGTAAAAACGTCCATGAAGCTGAGAAGTTTGGCATGCAAAGCGTCACTGATTCTACTTCTACTTCTACTACTCTGTCCGCCGATAGTTTTCTATTTGCTTAATACACACGATACGACGGAAACGAAGGAAAACAACACAAAGAGAGATATTACTGCATATTTTTGGTGATACACTGGTTTAAGACCTTCAATTGTTTAGAATAAGATGTACACCAACTCACTGTATCCTGACCGAGGTTACAGGCATCACGATTGTGTTACTTTTCTCCTGCAGAACCATCTTCCAGAAATCCTCAACTGTATAACTGTTCGGACCTGTGGATTGAAGCTCGAATAATGCAAATCGTCTATTTTAGCGATCCGATGGTGGTTGATTAACATATTCTTAATTTGGGACGGATAATCATTTTAGGGCGCGATGGGAGCGTATAAACGCTACACGTACGCTTAGCGTGCGACAACGAAAATGAAACTTTCCAGCCATTTATCCATCACAGATGCGTTTTATTTTTCAATAGATGTTCCATCTGGAAAACCAACGTTGATTGAAGCAAAATAATATATATTCGCAATTGGATACCCACGCCGCAAAAAGAGTTAAAAAAATATCTGAAGAATCAATTGTAGCGATACCTGAGTTCAATGTTAGAATTTATTCTTCTCGAACCCTGGAAGAAAAATAGGTCAGCGTGAGGAAATACCAAGCCCACCGAATAATCTATGCACTCTTTCCGTAAGAGCTAATTTTGTTGAAATGTGGGAACTGTGCACACATTCACCTGTTGTTTGATGAACAATATCTACAAAAAAAAAATTGATATATATAGAAGGACTTCATTTCCACAAATCAATTAACTATGAGTACATAAAAAACATATGAGAACTAGGAAATTACAACGCCATCGTTGGTAGTACTCGACCTCTAGCACACGAAGGAGTTGATCATCTTTAATGTGCTATTTGACCTAATAAAGATACATAGGATTTGAAAGCTTTTATCATTTCACTATAGTATTTCACTCTAGATCACGAGGGGCTGGCATTGTGGAAGGTTCGTCAAACAGTTAGAACATGCGTTATTACATCGAACATGTAGCTCAAAGTGATCAATCCAAAAGCAATACCCCCCAGACAAACATATGTGACAAAAAACCATATTCTTCCTCAATACGCAATATGCTAGTCACAGGAGACAAAAGTTAAAGCACGGGGCCACCAGTCAAACTCTTTTGTAGGTACAGAAATAAAAAACCCATCCAGATAAAAGTTTATTGATTTTCATTTTCACAGCTTCATGCACATCTATATTTTCGTGTGGTGGCGGAAAACGAGAAATTTGCAGACAGCAGGGTATGAGTGATAGTTGAAGAGAAGAATAACGAGAGGCCATATTCTACCATGTGCCTACGTATACAGAATGTATAGCTTGTAAAATGCTGTTCAACAGTTGGTAAAACCAAGAAGCTTACAACTACGTCAATATAGGAGCGTTGATAATCAAAATCTTCGGATCTCCATCACGACGTTCAGCTTGACCGGGAGTGAGCAAACGTGTGAAGAGAGTGGTAGATGTCGAAATTGGATTGTGTTCCTATAATTGTATCTGTATCATTCTAGAAGGCGGACAATTCATGAGAACCTGATTAATTTTACTTTGGTAAACCGTTCGTAAGCCAGAGCCCGACTGCGCGTGAAATCGGGCATCCATATCAAAGCTGAGCCATATTCAGCATTTCATATTCTCCGTTCGTTTGTTGCAGAACGAATCTAAGCAGGGTCTGTAGACAATGAATGAAACGTGTAGAAGCAGACAGCAGTATCCACTATCCTGTATAGATGTCTAACGTTACTCTCTTGGTTATGGTAGACACACCTTTTTGTACTGTCGGTAACTCGTGATGAAAGAATAAATAACATTTACGGAGTATCATACAGGTCATTTGACGTGATAATATAATGATGCGTTTCTCACTCACCCAGTAACAATGTTCTTGAACCTGTTCTTTGTCCTGTCCGCTTTCATATCGCCAATGCGGTGCTGCATAATCAACACCACGCAATCTCTGTGAAAAAGGAGTTCCCAGTAAATTTATATGCTAAACGTATTTACTAGTTAATTGGACAATGTAATATAATATTCCACTGCGTATAGTGTGACGCCACTGTTGATCCGATTATTGCGTGCTTACTTGCTTAGGCCCGAGTGACAATTCTCCTTGTCAGGAAGTGTCTCTTCGATCAGCAAAAATTGAAATGAGAACTCCAAGAATGAAACATCTCTATTGAAGTGGTGGCTCCCATAGGAATGAATCGGGGTACATTTCAATGGCTCATTTTAATGGCGTGCACTGTCACAAAGAGGCATTATCGTCTGTGTGAGCAACTGGAAGAAGTCCGGACTGCTGCGTTTGCATTGGTAACATCGGGAACCGGTCTCATATTAGTTCATGTATTTTTTCGGTATATAGGACGATGATAGTGCTGATACAGTAAGTTAATTCGATGTTACATGGGTGACTTTCCGTCGGACTTCATAAAGGACAAACACAGTCATTTTTCACCTCTGACAACCAGGAGGCCACGATAGGGATAAACATAATATTCAACTATGATTGCGAATACGATTAAATACAGTGGGAGAATGAGTGGATAAAAGGGAGAGAGAAAGCGTTCGAAAACACCAACTAAACATCAGAGACGAAGTTTTAACCTACTTGAATTCGGCATGGATTGCCATTGGGACCCATCGCTCATCTGCTCTTGTTAGAATTCTCTGAATTGACACTGTATTGGTTTTCGAGGGACTGACAGGGGGTTAGGTCACTGTGGTACGGTGCGGCGACTGGTGCGCGCCTTTACCAGAATTAGCGTGGGTCGAGGCTCTGTTTTGTCAGGAGCGGTCCTTTACCGGAGTAGGAGTACATCAGAGAAGGCCTGCGTTCGTTATACGCTGAAATACATCCATACATTACCATACTGATATATACTTTAATACAGGGGCGGCGCCACAGGTGGGCAGGAGGGAGGGGCGGCTGTCCCCCTCTGGGTTTTGGGGCCGGAACGGAAAAAATTAAAACGACACCAGACAGAATTATGTTTTAATGCACCGTTCGTCGCGGGATGGGGTGGAAGTGTCAAAAAAATACGTTATCCAACTTAGGTTATTTTCGATTCGTCTCATCGAAACTCAACTTCGAGACTCAAAACTGTTGCTGTAATATAAGCGCGTTCGGCCAAAGATGCGTATGTTTACTGATTTGAGAACACTTGGTATTATGAGCCACCGTTTGTAGATATTAGGTTGAAAGGATGCAATGTTAACTTGCAAACTTCGCAGCGCCTTCCGGCCTTAGTGTGACCAGTGGCATGCGTGATAACTCCGACCCAAGCCGATTTACGCCATTAGATATGCGAATTTGCATTAGTTTAGACGACCAAATAGCCTAACAGCTCCACGGTGGACTAGCCAGAGGCCCATTCGCGTGACACTCTATGAATGAAAGACGCAAGCATCCAAGATATGATTTGAGGGTGACAAGAGTGACAGGGAGGGCCACGACTAGGGGGTGCGTTGCCCTTTTAAATATTAAGTAAGATGTAATAAAAGCTATGTTTTCTATGAAAAGAAGAACTTTGTCAACGGAACGCGTTTTTCCACTTTTTTTTATCCACCGCAATCGTCTTTAAGTCATAAAAGTTTACAAAACCCAAGGGTGCCGCCTGAGGGGATGTGCGAGGTGGACACCTAAGTCAACCATGCGTCTGTAAAAACTCCTATTTAAAGGGGGATTGAAACAAAGAAAGGGGACAGGAGAGGCCTAGAAGGGACTATAGTTGTTGACATAGGCGAGCGTCGTTTATTGATGTCGGTGTTGAAGATGAATGCTCCAATGTTGCATGTACACTCTAAAAAAAATTGTGTGTAATTACTTCAAATGAGTAGTGATTTGGGGGACATTACTATGGTGATGTCTCAAAACGACTCATTTGGAGTAACTTTACCCACCATTTTTTTTAGAGGGTACGGCTGAAGGAGCGAAGTAAAATATCAGTTTTTTTGCAGCTCGATATAATGTGGGTATTCTGATTGGATGCTTCTAATTGCTTTTCCTCGAGTGATTCTATTTGGAACTACAAGAAAAATTAACTAACAAATGGTCATTTTGCTTTTATTTATTTACCACCATCTTAGCATAAATACAGGAATAAAATTTTTTTTTATAAAAACGTAAGCTTGCCTACCTGTACAGAACGTAGGTACGGTTTCATCGGGTTTATTTGTGTCAGGTGTATCGAATGAAATATGACCCTGCCTGGAAAAATTGTCCTGCCATTTTAGTTTGTCCAGAAAAAAAGTTAGGGATTTTGTCAAAACTCGTAGATACACTTACAAAAAAATAGTGTATCAAGGTGGCACCCAATTTTGCATCTAAGCCGTATTTATTAATGATCAAAAATCGCAAAACCCCCATGTCAGACATCCATCCAAATCTGCCCACCCCTACGTTTAAAAACCCTGAGCCGCCCACGTTTATATATTAGACAAGAGGCAAAAAAAAATGTTAAAAAAACAAAACAATGCTAGTAAATGATAGGTTGGATCTCGAATGAGATGCAAAAAATACGATTGAGATGGAAAAAATGTGAGGTGAAACAGCGAATATTTGGTGATTGGAGAGCTTTAGGACAACACTAGTTCGTCGTCAGTGCAGTGACCACAGAATGTGATTAATCGAAAGAAGAAGGCATAGTAACAATTTGGGGTGAGGCTAACTAGTGTTTTCGCTTATTGACAGGGGATAATCCTTACGAGGATTTTACTGGGAAGGCCAATTTCGATATGTGTTGGACCGGAGAAATCATCACGATATTATACTGGGGGAGGCCAATGGCGCCTCAGTGATGGAAAGGAGATAGTCATTTAACAGGATTATACTAATGAGAGCATTTGCGCCTTACTGATTAACAGTAGGCAAAAGAGGGAAGGGGGTGACATGTGGTTACCATTTAATTCTTTTGTGATGGTAGTCGTTCCGAATGTTCAGACAAAGTTTTCAGATTCAATTCCCAGCAATGTTCTTTCGTTTGAGGGGTTTATTGGACCCAATTTGGGGTCATGGGTCGATTGCAATCACTCTCAGGTTTTCAATGGAGTGGCCGCCATGTTGAAATGCTTAGCAACTGCCTGCTCCATTTTTTGGGGTCTTGATGGATGACTGGTGTTGGGTCATTCGTCCCTCTGGTTTGGGGGGTTTTTGTTTCCCGATGTACTGAAACTCCGCAGAGGTTTACAGTTTAAATTAGGTAGATCAGGTTCTCCGAGACGCAATCAATAGCCTGTGAATTGAAAAGATGCGGGGATGTCGGGATGGGCAGGGGCCGGCTGCTGCCGGGGTCTGTTTGCGGTTCGGATCTCCGAAAATGGCGTAGGACTAGAATGTCACGTAGACTCCGAGGGTAATACTGTAGTGGGGGTTCCGGGGGAACACAAGGATTTGGGCGTTCCTGAATTTGACGGATGGGCAAGATGCGTGTGGATCAGAGTGGCTAATGGGAGGGGCAGGATGGTATGGGATTCACGACAAGTGGTACGGGGAGTTGGATGATTGACGGAATTTGGTACGTCAGAGTTTCAATTAGCGGAGTCTTTCTAGCCTGTTCAATGGCCTCTTCAATGTGGAACCTCGGGAAAATACTGCCTTTTTGGAGATGTTTTGAAAGTTCGGTGCGCACGAGGACTCGAAATCGCATCTGAAGAGCACAATGCGTTTCAGACGAAGAGCTTGACAGAGGGAATGTTATTCGCGCCGTGGGGGTGGTGACAACTGCTGGGGAGGAGGAAATTGTTGCCACCAAAATATAATATAAACGGTGGAGGGGAATACCAAAAGATTCAGAGCGATAGCTTCGGCTCTTCTTCAGTTGGACAACCAAGTACAGAAGGCCAAGTCTACAAAAACGATCCGCTTGGCTGCTCATGTGAAAACAGATCGATGTAATTCCGGTAGGTTGTGCCAAGCAGTGTGTTAGTAATCGTTTTAACTTTGCAATTGGCCAGACTTGACAGTGCCCATAAAGAATGTTGCACATTTCAGGTTAGATATTGTTGTGTTCTGGCAGATCTGAAGTGTTGGCGGCGACAGGGAGAATCCAGATTTTTGTGTAGACCGAATATTAGGTTTGTGGATATTGAAACCGGTAATCATGAATTGTACTTGTTCGCCACTTGTGTACGTAGCTAGGGACATTTCAGGCAATATAAAAGATATACTACGGTGGTCGGAATCACATATGAAGTTACTGGCTTCACGTGACACCAGAGGCAGTATGCGTACTGGTTGGAAATATCAATATGTTGCAGACTAGACATGGGGGCCTACGCTTGTTGCAATTTGCGTGCGGGGGGGGGTCGCCCGAGGAGCTGTTGATTTTCCTAGTAAGTAGGACTGGCTGTATGCAACACAGGGGGTTATTTATGTTAAACAGTTCAGCAAGGGGGGGTAGACGGTCGGATTCTGCTGGTCGCCCGTCGGTGAAAGTACTCTTAGGGACATATTGCGGAAGCCTCACTAAGTATGAGATCCACGACGATCAAGGAAATGCCCCAGTAGGATAATGATTGGTCCACCCCAAAGTGTTATCTTGTGAAACAGATACGTATGTACCCGGAGAAGAAGCTGACTAAAAACATGGAGCACTGAATATGCTTAGCATCAAAAGTATGAAGTGGAGATAACGCGTTCTAGTAACTAGTATAGGACGTCCAAAAAATGGAAGATGATTGTTGTATTACTCCCTGGTAAAATTTACGATCCATGGCGGGTGTTGGCCAGAGAATAAATGCTTGAGGTTGACAAGATTGAAACCAATAAGTTGGAGGAATCATTGTGTTCAGTCACACTATTAGCTGCCATTAGGTTGTTTGTTACCGGCCAGTGGTGCCATCCTCACGAGAGATGTTAGTATAGGGGCTGGTGAACATCCATGGTGACGGAGAATAGCACCGTCGTGGATCAGGGGAGGCTTGAGAGAAGTTAATAAAATGGTTGTGTCCTGGATTGAAACTAGCGGTATGGAGGGGGGGAGCTGAGGGGCTGCAGTGTCTGTCGACATTCATAAGCGGAAACATACTCAGTGAGTGTCGAAATTGAGTTAGAAGGGAACATAAACCTTATGTCAAAGGATTTCGGCATTACGGGTTTTATCGGGTAACTTGTTCCGGATTTTTTACCGGAGCCCGTAACTCTCAGGGGACATGTCGAACCACATCTAAACCACATTAATCTAGGGAGATTCAAACACCTTTCCGGTTTATGCGGCAGGCGATCTAATGTTATAGTTTTTCACTCACACAGGCGGGTATTCTTCACACTTCATGAGATACAACTGGTGTCAAATTAGTTAATGTTAAGTATATACATTATAATGCTTTCGAGTTTTAACACGACTGCGATAGATAACATTTCGACCGTCAGTGATACACCGGAAAAATTAGGATTAAAAGTTGAGCAGCACAAGATAGATGCAGACACTAACAGTTTGAATCGGTGATTTTACCGGTTGGGTCACCCTTTTCTGCCTCATGTCCAGATTTTGTCTGCGTCTGCAACACATAACATTTAATACGAACATTTTTTTAAAATACTACCGTATATATAGTGCACGTAAGTACTAAGGAAAGTTGATAATAGCAACTTCTAAAATGTAACAAGGTATTATTGCTATACACACAATTGATTGAAATGTCAATAAATTTGACGAAAAGAAACAGCGTTCCTTTCTACTCGTGTTTGAAACTATATATACATTGTCTTCAATCAGTGTGGCATATTCCCTCCAATCATATATTTAAATGTTGTCAGAGCCTGAAATAATAATTAAGTAGTAGCTCGTTGTCGCATTGTGGCGAAAATAACCGAAACCCGTGGGAGTTTTTTATATTCTTGCACACACAAAAAATCCTAAAAAATAAGGTTTCTAAATACTGTCACCAACTTGAAAGAGACAAAACAATTGAGAGATCCGAAGTTGTTGGAAATGTAGTCACCGTTATAGATAAGAAAACTCACTTTGGTCTGATTACGAATAAGCATACCAGCAGAAGCACTAGGAGTAAGACACCAAGAGAGATCCAACAGTGGCTCCGACGATGGCTCCAACAGAAGCTACGAGAAAGTGGAAGTAGTTGTACGATAGCCAGTGACATTACACAATTTCCAACTGACCCCGCGCCGCTCGTTAGAAAAAAAAAATCATACGTGTTCCTTCAAGAGGTCCCGTTTTACAATAAAGAGAAAACTTCGAATGAAAGAGGAAGACCGATACAATAATTCGTCGATAAGATTTACAAACAAACCTCATCGCAATGTAGGCTGGTTCGGAAGAAACAACTCAAAATCACCAATCACAACGGTGAGGAGTGTGCCTCACAAAACGAACTCATAATATGTGGAATCCCATTGCTACAGAAGTAAGTAGAAGCATTAGACCGGAGACTAACTGGAGCAGGGATTAGTGGATTCATGTCATAGTAAAAGTGGTGAGATTCTTGAGGTGTATGGCGTAAGGCGGTACAACATGCCCGAATTTGGTCCACCTACTCCTACTTTCCACAGCTACAAACTACCTGACAAAACCCGCAATTTTATTCGCATTCAACTTGATAGAATATCAAAATTATTTGAACCCAGTTTCTAGAATTAAGAGACTAAGGTGATGCTCTCTGAGCCAAATCACTCTACAACCCACTACCAGACGTTGCCCTGGTGATACTCATGCTCATACTAATATTACTTTATAGACATCTTCGTTTTCAAAACAATGACTCTAAACAAACACCTAACATAGGTACTCGAAAGTATGAACTGCGTTTACAATTCACGTCTACCTCCATCTACTGTAACCTCCCCACTGAGACTTTCCCCTTCGCCACTGTGGTACTCGCTTTCGAACCTCCACGGTATACCTCGGTTCCCTGACAGACTTCTTTCATAGAAACAGATGTATCTGTTGTTGTACTCCATTCTCCCTGAGCTTTCGCGGATCGCGTGGTTTTTGTTACATGTAGCTGAGAACACCCCTCCTCTCACGCATACTGGCTCTTCCCAACTTGCTTCAATTTTGGATTACCTCCTGGTCTCCCCTGAAAGTTGACTACTTGTCCTGGAACTGTTGACAAGATGAGTGATAATCAGAATAATCCCACCTAATGGCATTGTGAAGGACATAACTACTTTGGTGCAGCAAAACCATCCTGGGCGTTAGTGCATTCACTCGAACATGCTGACAAGCTTCAGTTTGAAAAGTTTAGCTCCTTGTAGAAAATATTCATCACATTCTTTCTGTTTTCTTACCTCCCCCACCCGCTCCCACCCCTCGATTGTCAATCTCGATTCAGGAACACTTCTAACCACATTCCCTGACCCTGAAGAATAGAAGAAGTCGAGTGAAGGAGAAGGGAATCAGAGAATAGTTCGAGTGGGTACTACTTTCCTGACTTGACCTTATGCTGAGCGCAACATCTATTTCAAAGTCCAAACAATGGATACTGCGAACTACCAAATCTGCAGTCATATTTTTTTTTCGAAAATTCAAGATCAATATATAAACAATCTAGAGTTTACCTCATTACAAGGGACTACTGATATACTATACTACGGTACTAGCGTTTCTGAGCCTGTATCCCTAGAATTCCAATTAGCCCAAATGACTTCCAACTAGCAGAAAGGTATCGCATCGGTGACGCTTTGCAATCGACATTTTGAGTTTCGGGTTCCAGCAGGTCATCATGATCTCTCTTCTCTCTGGGTGACTGTAACTCGCAGTAGCGGATGGGCGAGGTCGTTCAGTTCCGTTGGTTTCCGATGTGTTGCAGTAGATTGTGTATGGCTTTCTGGGGTCCTCGTCTGTCGGCCGTGAGCAGTCACGTGGGACATGATTAACTTTATGGGGAAACCGAGACTTCCCAACAAAGGGGTCAATACGCCGATCTAAACGAGACCTCCCCTCGATGGACATAACGGCAACTCCACTCATCAAATTCGCTAAATCCATTGAGTACACAATCAAGTCCTTTGGTCAAAAGATTCATTAAACCAGAGGGAGAAACCTAGATGGAAGTGTGTATCAACCGGAACCTAATAAGCGGCGATAAAACAAATTTCTTAGCTGTTCCGCATATCGAGCGAGTAACAGGACCTCTGATCTTACCCATTCCCCCAGTAACGCCATCAGTGGCATATTCTTCAGCAAAGACCCTCTTGAGATGGACTGCCAGTGACACCGCGATAAGTGGATAAACGATTCTAGACCAGAGATTGTATATCCGTTGGTAGAAGCGTCAAATATGGCAAAATGCATAGATTCTGCCTGTCCGACATTGGCCGTAAAGCACTAAGCTGTGTCGCACATGGAATCCCGTTATACACACTCAAGTTCGGAGGAGGAAACCCACGTACAAGAAGTTCAGGTCGGACAGGGCTGTATCCCGGCGGAGGACATTTCTCTGGAGCTGGAAGAAAGAATGGAGAGTAAATGATTCTGCGGTTGCCTTTCACAGCATATATGGAGACAGGATGAACAGATAGATATATTTAATGAGGAGGTGCCAAATTTGGTACGGGGTGACTTGCGGTTGCAAAATAGGGAACGCGGAGTCTACACCGTCGGGAAACAGAGCATGCATGATAATTTACATGAAGTAAAATCCTGTTTTTTTTCATGCAACAAAAAAACATAATAATGATAAGGAGGAATGAGGGAAACCTAGATGGAGTGATATTTGGCGAATAAAAGAACCCTACACCCCAACCAACCCGAAGGCCTATCACCGCTAGTTATTTTCAGCGTCCAGTACATTACCTTCTAATGTCTTCCAGGAGGTGGACCTATAGTATAAAAGGACACCACAGAATGGTTAATGGCGAAACTTAGACAGCACTATTTAAAACCGCAACTTTCGACAATCGTTAACCCTAGCCCACACATATGGTCCGGGAGAAAACCTTACAGCGCGAGTCTGTCAGTAGAGATTCCGTTGCATCACTCTCCTGATCAACAATGTCAAACGTAACCGATACAACATACTGCGTACAAGTCTTAGTTCGGATATGATGACACTTTGCGTATTACGACAATCATAATTTGACCACATCTAAAGGTGTTCCTTCAGCTGTTCAATCCCGGTCCTCTGAATCATCGAAACTACGAATCTAGCTTGTAGAGTTCAGGATCCACATCAACCATGCTATCCGGGACTTGGAATCTGATCACACAAAAAGAAGAACAGTTTGAAAGTAAGTACGAGACGTAGATCACAAGACAGTCTCAGTGTGAAAGTAAGTAATCATGAACCAGAATGCGAGCAGTGCTGCACAACGATCACTAAAGACATTAAAATAATTAGGTTATCTGAGTTGAGGGCTGTATGCCAGTATAATGTTTGAATTGAATAGATTTCTACGGGTCAGGGAGCCAGTACAGTAAGGCTATCAAAGAACCCCGACTGTATGATCGTGGATGAGCCCCGGTGTGAGAACTCCACTTCTTCTCGAGTAGTGCCTTCAGATGATATCGAGGCAGGGGCGTACCTAATCATTCACAACCAGCTTCAGGTACCGCCACATTTACTTCCCCTCCCCCCCCGAAAGAATGCATAATTGAACGCCAGGATCCGACTACATTCTCCGGAACCAGGAGGGCGAAGGACAGAATCATGCTCAGCGTGTACTGCCTCACGGCTGACTGACGAGACTTGTTGCAATTACGGACGAACCCCAAGAAAACCCATGTACGATCAATGATTACAGTAGAAAACTCAACGGCAAGTTCAACCACATAGGGAAAAACAGGTCGGTGGCTGCTGCAATTCGAACCCTGAATGATTGCTTGCAATCTACTGATAATAATCTGCTCTCCTTCCGCTACCTGATCTTCCCCCATAGCCTGCGCAATGTGTTGTACCTATCAAACCACAATCGGGGTCGATTGGAACTGTTGATTGCAGTTTTTGTGTTATGGTATATCGAAAAATGCACGGCCGATATCACATATGGCAGGCTTCCGGGGAAATGGAATTGAAATGCCCATTTAATTTTTTTATTCTGCAGTCAATTCATGCAGTCATGCAACGTATATGGTCCACGCACACGTAGAACAAGTGGACAGTAGGTAAGTAGTAAGCTCGTTCGAGCCCGAGAGGGAATCCTGCAGGCGAAGCTGCTGATGAGAAATGGAGGGATTAGGCAAATATTCAAATTCGGTTGTACTCTGGCTAAAATAATTAGCAGGCGGGCGAGGCAAATAAGGTGATGGGTTGGGAAGGGAGGGCACCAGAGGGGACAGGTAGAGCACCAGGAGACCAGAGGGACGATGGAGATGGAGGGATGGTGGCGTTAGGGGCACTCTCTGTCGGTGGGTTTCAGGGCCGTGGTTTGGAATACGTGTCGGGCATGACTGGAAAGTAGGCCATCCACGGCAACCTTATTCGTGCAAAGGATGACGTCTGAAGTATTGCAGGAACAGACCACGGAGCATGGACCCTTCTCTGTCGATTTTATCTGATAGTCCTGAGGGGTCGCAGCCTTGGAGGCGATAGCAGATCTGTTTGTAGGGCAGGGTGGTACTGGAAGGTGTCGATTCTTTGCGCCACACTGGCCATATCCAGCACTAAAAATTGGATCCTTGAGAAGATTGCAGTACTCTCGACCCCCAGGCAGTATAAAAAGCCCGCTTGATTAAAGGAAGCTTCATAACACTGCGTGTCCATGATGGAGGTAGACGAATCGCTAATTCCAGCAAACCCGTCAACACCAGAAACTGAAAAGACGCAAGTCGGACGAATCTGACATCGACATACTCCTGTGGTCAAAAGTCTCAGCTAGGAATCCAGTCAGTCTCGAATCTTTCAGATCAAAAGAGCCGGGATCACCTTGACACCTTAGCGCCTCTCCAGGAGAAGACTATTATTGACCAGAGAGTTGGAGTCACCTTGACCGTCAAAATCTCGGAAGGCACGTAGCCAACACCTACGAGTCAACAAAAATCCGACCCTCTCGGAGGAGCTCTGGGTCGCCTTGTTTGTTTTTTTTTTTTTTTTTTTTATTTTTCTCGTGAAAATCGAGCTCTGTGACGTTGGCCTGTCGAGAGAGTTCGGCGCGCCAGTCTCGCTCAGTTTTACGACCTGCACGACGGAGTGACGACTTCCAAGACTCTGATCCCTCGTCTGTGCGTTAACTGAACCGATCATATCTGGTTCAGTGACTGCAACGGGACACTGGATTGTGGATGACCACGCCAAACCCTCCTTATAAAGTGTGAAGTATAAGCGAGGGAGGAAGTTTCTCTGCTGCAATCGAGAAGAACATTAGGGCCCACTCTAGTTGGATAAGCCCAAGGACTTTTCGTTCTTTCTTCGAATTCCTCAATAAATGTTCAGGAATATACATGATGGCACCTCTCACGGAATTGCTCACATGATGATAATGAATGATCGATCGATCGGTAAAGATGATAAGACTGGATATCCCTACATAAGTAATTACACTACATTGTTGGGTGGAAAAAATATCCATTGGCCCCGGGAATGAGCAGCTCAAAAATACATGCTTCAAAATCCAAAGATTAAAACAAAACTCAATATGAAATAGTTCGATATAGCTCTGAGACGAAGGCTGACATTTTATACGACTCTGCTATGCTGCACGCCAACCAAATAATACTACACAGTTGACTATTGCCTGGGAAACCTGGGTCAAGTGAGTCATGCTATGCCCGCACACCATTTTTATATTAGTTCCCATACGCGACACATTTACTCATCTTTCCACGGATATCTAAAGAGAATTCTCCATCGGTGCCAGAGTTAGGTTTTGGTTGTTCAATGGAGCTGTAAGGAATATATATATGAGTTAGATTGATCACTAATTTCCAACTAATATGAGTTCGCCTGAGTAGGCTTTACATTGATCCACCGTGTTTAGACAAGGGACATGTGACGAAGTCGTTTTGGGTTGTTTTTCTTTTAGTAAAAATAAAAACGGAATAGGAATCTCAGGATACATTTACACAATTCCTCACCTTCTGCGTCCGTGATTTCCCGCCCCCAAGATTGTGGACGGCTGTCTACCGAGAATGATAACAGTCACACCAACGTCGTATTAGGTTGCCGTGTATGGCCCAGGAATAGTGGCTTCCCTCTGTTTCTGGCGATGTCCTGCTCACGGAGTCTGTCCGTTGACCGTCGTTACAGGAATAGGAATTTGAAGGACCCGGGGACAGTTATGTTTGAAGCTGGCAAACTATGAAACAGAGGGCATGATCTCCTCGGCATCACTTAAAATTACGTCATCGATTTAAAAACTCTGCATAACAAAAAAACCCGGTGCGGGCCAAATAAACGCACCGATTTATTTCGATCGAAACTGGCAATGAGCTGATAGACGATGGAAAATCGATGTAGCGATTGTTTCGCGGAAAGAAAATTAATAGAAAACTAGAGATGGACACAAACAACTGACACATTTCACGCTCGAAGCCTGCAACGCTAGCGTGGTCACATCAAGTGGCCTTGTGCCCGTACCGTATCAACCTTCCTGACTTCAAATATCACTCACCTGCTTTTCGGGACACGACCCGTATCAGGCCAAGTTCCTTTCTCATCCAAGCATTGCGGAGGTTCTCGCTATGGCCACGGTGGTACATCACGACGTAACGGCGAATCATTAATTGTTTGTTGAAGATGAGGCTTGGTTTGTACTTTCAACTTCTTCCGCGAGTGCACGTGATTAGGTACGACAGTTTCCATAGCCCTTCCAGACAGTGCTGTCAGTTGATTCTCTCTCGAGAATGGCATGAAGGGGACCTGGATCAGGATGGCGAGGATCCATTTTGCCCTATCGAAGTACACATCGTTTTACAAAACTTGCTAGGCGACATTTAGCAGTGGATCTGGCTATATTGTCACGTTCTTCCTTTTGAAAATGTTCTCTAAATCTGGCTCGTTACACTCCTGACACAATGGGGGCAATCTTACTTGTTCAATTCATGATGTAATCTACTACGAGGACAATAGTTCATTGCAGTGCATCATGGCTCTTAACCGTCCAGTTAACTTTTAGCTGTGATTCAGTGGGGTTTTCAACTGGAATTCTTGTTACTGCATCGACGAGGGGTCCAATCAGCGGGGCTGATAAATCATACGGCACAGAAAAATACAAATCAAATGTTAGGCACGTGTGACACAAAAGAAGTTGTGTCACAAATCACAAAAAAAGATAAATGGTTTTAATTTCGTGTAATTTCATTTTTATGAATTTTTTAACATAACATTTTATTTGTAGAGGATTCCTCTTTTAGGAATAGTACAAGAGAATATCTAATCGGTTTGTCGGGCCTCGAAGCGAGCCTATTCTGCAGGTATCGATAAATATTTTTTCTAATATAGGCTACACATCAGCTGGAAAGGAAAATGCAATCTTAACAGTCACGAGCTGAACTGTCATACGACTGCCATACGAATTTTTTCTGATAAGATAATTGAGTCTGAATGTGCTGACTGTACACTGGGAACTTTACAAATAATATTGAAAGTAGATGTAGCTTTGAAATGGGATCTGCCCCATACATAGGAGGTTAGTGAATTCTGTAAAGGTAAACAAATGACTTAATGTGATGAAGGTCTTCTCTTGCATATACGACATCGTGTCAATTTGTGAACATCGTAACTTACGCTACGCATGGCCGATACTCCTGAACTCTTTCAACGCAGAAAATACTACCGAGTTAAGATGCTGTAACCTGGTCCATATGTTCTCTGGGTGATGTTGTTTATACTTCTGGAACTCTCTCTGCCGAGGTGGTTCCGTGCTGCTACCTGTATGTCGTAGTTCATGCATGGGTCAGTCCTGACAGTGTTTTTTCACTTACACTACTGTCACCAATGACCTCTTTCGTGCCAGAGTCACTGGATTCCGTTGACTGGTAGTAGATCACGAACTTATAACCTTCTGAGGGAGCACACTTCAAGTTGTTTCGATTGACATCATACTGAATGAATAAACCAAGTTAAACGAAAAGTCCATAGTGCTGTAGGGGATTATTAGTGAGGCATCGAGTTGCCGGTTGTTTCAGGTCTGTACTCTATAACGCAGAAGTGTGAAATCCATCTTTGTGACTCTCGTCTACGTTGGGCGAAATTGAAATTGAATCGCAAGGGTGCTGCTACTTGAGAAGCATAAAATAGCGAAATTCGACGGCGACGTTAGCGTCACTTCACGACGGAAAACCATGTCAGGGCAATCTTATATAAAAATGTCAATCGTCACTATGATAGTCAACAGTAGAATTTCCTATGAGTGTTACATGGATAACTAGTAAAATCACTACATCAGTGTTGAATGGACCCATGGCCCCCCAAAATGATTTTTGTAGACACGGGATCTCCGCAATAACGGAGAGATTTGGGCTCAATAGTGTTCAAGTTAGGGAGACTGACAGAACGACTCATGCATGTTAGTACTATAGCGGTTTTTAGAGCTATAAGAGGTACCCACATAAAATGAAACTGATTATAGGAGCTTCTTACCGACCAAGTGACCTTCAGTCTTGTACTGCCCAGTTAAACGGTGTTGCCGACACAGGAGTAGGGGCATTTGGTTGCTGAACAACATCAGGTTTCATTAGTAAAATTCGAATGTATAGAAACTTTGCATTATATGTGACATAGCTTATGAGTGGCACATCATGAGCGTCTGTTAATTATAAGATGATGTACATATAGAAAACTCGTGGTGTGAAAATTATTATTTGTCTGTTTGGCTTGTCGGCAAAAAAAACCCCCCCCCCCCACCCCCCCCCCTGCCGTAAAGTCTAGTGGCAACTTTCTGTGTCGGAAAGGTCAGAATCCCGTAGCCATGTGAATATCATTTATAATGTATTCGTACCGTCACAGATTAAAGCAATATAATCTCTTTGGCATGTATTTTATCTGAGTCTGTGAGTGGGATGGTGGTCTCGCTTGTAGTCAGAAGCCGTTCGGCAGCAGCTGAGGGTTTGCCCAGCGCACTTATGTCGTAGTGGTTAACGATTTTTCGTAGTTTATGCGAGTAGTTAGTGCGAGGGCTTCGCGAGCCTAACGCCGTTGTCCGTTATGTATGCAGCAAGCCTCTTCTTGGAGCGTCGTAGCACAACACCGGCTTTTTCTTATGGGAGACTGCCGGTACTTTTCGCGTGTGTTTTTATAGTTCATTTTGTGTATTAATGTAGTTAGTGTCGAGTAGTTTTGTGGAGTATTTGTTTGGCGTTGTTGAAGTGCAAATTATTATATATTTTGCAAGTATTTACGGAAAGATTAGTTGGCCAATATTTTGAGGAACCATGTATTTTGGTGTATAAATTGTCTACTACAATGTGGTGGGTTGTAATTACTTGTTGGCATTGCACATATCACTTGTAGAGTAACATATGGAGTGTAGTAGGCTGTTTTGCTTGTGGGGTTTTTTTGAAGTAAACTCTACTATAGTCTCGGTTCCATTGTGCATGCACATGACACAAAGACACTGGTACAGTAGTACAAGCAGCTATCAGTCACACACTCCACCTAACATTAAATTGTCTAACGCATGCCGAACACACTGGTGTTTATTCTTCTGTCGGTGCTCATCATATAATTGAGGAGCGACATCCCACTCCATCGGAGGATATCCCTAGCCATAACAGAGTGATTGGACCCTTGACTTAGACATTGACTCTTAGTTTAACAGTTATGGGCAGTGCTATTCAACATGAGTGAATTCATCACGGTTCTGTTTGTTAGACTCGTATAGAATCTCACCTCCGCTTTCAATGGTTTTGTGATTATGAGGTACAGAAGTGTAGGCCGTAATGGTTATTTTTGTCCGATAAAAACAAAGAAAATCTCAAACCTTACCTCGGACTAAATAGATTTGGCTATTTGGTGCTCACAAGGTTTTTCAAACTTTATCCGCCTTGCCTTACCAGATTCCAGCACAACCATGTATTGGGACACATACAGGTTCTGAGCTTGGCGTACCGATGCTGATTACTTGCAGGCCCCCCATACGTCTTGTGTCACGTGATGACGTTTTTATATTTACTGTATGAGTTTTTACATTGATTTAATTCATCTTCACAATATGACCACCTTAAGAATCGTGAACTGCGCCTTCGTGTTTTGCTGTTCCTGCTCTTCTTTATCCATGAAAGTTGATCACTGTGATCGCACGTTTATTTGTACATTCGTTTTAATCCGGACACGTCCCATCTTCTGTCTCGTGTTCTTGTTATTCACGTCCTGTGTTTTTATCGCACCGTGTCAGCCCGGAGTATACGTTGAATTGGTACCTTGTTACCCCAGCCCTGGATCACAGCCGAGATCACTACGTGCTGCAGTATACTGGAATGCCATAATAAGTTGAAATAGTATACCAGGTGTTTAGTTGTACCTATAGTTCTGCAGTATACACATCTCAAAATTTTATGAAGCTACATTAAAAAAAAAATACAATTGTTGTAACAACTATTGGAGTGACTATAATCGAAACATTAATATCAATCGTAAATCCCTTTCTGAATATAGCATCTACTTTGCTGACTTAGTTAAAATATGCGACCAATAGAGGAATCGAACACAGGATTTGACTCTTAATCTCTGTGCAATACCTATTGAGAAAGATCTACGAATTTTAAACAATATCGTCTGGATGCAGTACCCTTGAAGCTTTGCAAACTACTATGTTTCCTAGTGTCACATTAACTAATTACGTTGCAATGTGTATGTGCATATCATAGGAGAAAGATCTACGAATTTTAAACCTAAATATCATTCTGGATGCATAAACACGTTGAAGCTTTGAAACTACCTATTGTTTCCTAATGGGTCACAGTAAACTAGTTACGAGCAGGTGTTAGAGTAAGACAGATGCTGCCTGTACTGAGGAGAATGTCCGGATACTTGTCATTTTAATCGTCACAATTATACTCACTGTCCATTGAACGAAGAGTTTGTCTTCTGCCCGTAAACCCTACTCACTGTAGTAAGCTGGGTTCCGTTGAGGGTACTGAGAGGAACAAAATCAAAAGTTAATTAATATGTGAAAGTGCCACTTGGAAGCGACATGGAGATGATGAAAGCCGGGCACTAGAGACCCTTGAACACCCTTGTATAGGAATAAATAATGTAACGTGTCCTGACTCGATCAGCATAGAAGTAAACAAATTATTTATGTTAACCTGTGCAAATAAAACATTACCATGAGTATGTTATCAACGAGTAGAGTCATAGAAAAGAAGGAGAAGGAATCAGCTTGATGCAAACTGCTCCCGATGACTCGGTATTGTATCGTTAGTTAGGTGTTGTAGCATTGGCTAGCTTATTGTAGCCAACAACACAATTCCTTCCCGAGGCAGTGCGCATCGACCCGAATGAATTAAACTCGGAACTACATCACGTGGACCCAAACTATGACCGCGCCTAGGAAGTCAACACGTTGTAGGATACAGCGTCGCTTCACGTGAACATTTATTTCAAGAGTTCGGAGTTCATGTTGTTAATAAATTGTATGGCGAAAACGAATAGGAAATCGGCTAACCTGTGGCGTCTGTGCGTTTGATACGGGGGTAGATTCGTTGTGGGGAGTACGTTTTCTCACCAGCTAATTTGACAGCAGCAGTAAGGCGTGTGATCAAGTACGAGATATATTTCAATTCCCACTATTCGAATTGCACGAAATAGTCGTAGCTACGTCATAATCACGCGTCCTCGTGTTAGGTACACGAAATTAAAACGCGGAAGTAGTACACCCAGGCCACTTAGTTGGCGCTCCCTGCGAAAGAGAATAAGTCCACCTAATTCTAACGATAAAAACGTTTTATAAAATTATCCAAATATCTAGAACATTGTAAAGTGGATAATATGCTTTACCGTAATATTGCGCTAGAACATTATATATTACAGAGTATATAGATCTTACTTAATTGAGAGATCTCTTTAAAATCTTATACCAATTCAGCTCTTCCTTCCTCACCCACCTGGAAATCGTTAGCCTCTAACGAGTAGATATATCAACATTTCGGGCCTTTTCCTTGCAGATAACACAAAAAACTTACTGAAATAGCAAAATCACGACTAGAGCACCGATGGTGGGCTAGTAGCTCAATCCGCACACATGTACCAAGACGAATGTGTTAAAATGTTCAGGATCATGAGACCAAGAAAGCTTTTCAAACAATGGCCTATTGTGCCCCGGTAACGACTTTTGACATTGATCTCCATATGCCACGAATGTCAATAGCAGTCAATGAACATGGTTACTCAGCTTGCCCAACGTCCAACAAAGAATGAACAATGAGAGAGGAGAAGGCAAACTTCACACATTGGCTTATTGTGTCCCTTCAATGGCCCATGACCTTGACCTTCGCATGGTCAAAGATGTCCAAAAGGTCCGAGGAACATTGGTTCCAAGTTTGATAACATCCATAGAAGAAGATGTTGCTTCTTTTCATCAGATGTTACTGTTTTAATTCTAATAACCACTATATGATGTGGCATCCAAATCTGCAAACCAGCTGGAAAGAGAACTTTAGGAAAAACAGTTTCAAGGAAAATATAATGTACTTCGTAGGAGTAGATACAATTACAAACAATAATGACCTATATGCCCCTTAATGGCCTTTGACACTGACTTCCACAAAGTCAAACATGTCCCATGGGGCAGTTAACATTTGGTCCAAGTTTTGTCGACATTCATCACAGAATGAATGTTTTTTAAGGGCAAAAGGACCTTGGTTGACACAAGGATAGGTAGAAGGCTGTATGACCCAAGGAATCCTGTTACCAAAAATGTCTTGAGAAGCCTGTAATTATGGCTACACCATTTCCATCCTATGATCGAACATCAGCCCCCACCTGTCACCGAACATTGTAGGCGGCGAAACAATTTACGTGATTGCACATGAGGAGCCTGGGCTCACACTGGGCCTCTCAAGTTTAAAATTCCTGAGAACCTGAAGGTAAGGCTATTAGACCATCATAAGAACATAACCATTGACCTGTGCATCAAAAATTTGAGGAGCATTTGCATGATTTATTAAAATGATGGGCACTCGGGCCCAAATTGGGCCTGGAGCCAGAGGTTCGCAAACACCCTGATGGACACTAACTAAGGAGTATTACATGTAACTTCAAAGGAGAATCAATTGGAATTTGTGGGAAGGCCGGGAATCCTGACTCCTGAAATCTGAACACCCAGGTACGGCTGATGGACCATCGTTATGACCGAACTCCAGCCCTGTTGCCACCACAATTGTAGGAGATGCATTTTAAAATTCTACACAGAACATTGTGTCCAAGTTGGTCGCACCATTACAGAATGAATGTTTGGGGCCAAAAAGGCAATTGTTGACACACGGAATAAATAGACAGGGTTTTTTTTGGGGTGGGGGTGGGGATAGATAGATAGATAGATAGATATATAGTAAAAAAACGGGCTGCTCTTCTACAGTTGGCATGTCGCAGTGAATGACTACCAACATTGGCCTTCATACAGCGGTTTCTCAGCAGAACATTTCTAAAAATGTCTAAAAAACGTCAAAATTCCGGATTTGCCCCGTAACCACGTTATGATCGACAGGCGAGATAATCTATAGTTCACCTGTGACACGGTTGAGCCGCACTTCCCTGCGCCAACGGGGACGTTAATGAGGCAGTAGATAGATAATGATAGATAGAAATGGATATTGGTTTATGAATAACGAATATGAAATAAGGACGAGAAAAAGTGAGGCCCACTAAATGTGTTCAGAACCGTGACTATAAAAAAAAATGTAAAATAGAACAATGGAAGCCAGAGACAGGAAAATGATGCGAACGTACATTCAAACAGGAATAACAAATGAAACAAGCAAACCATGCAACGTCGCCAGAGACTATTGTGTGCACGGGAACATCTTCACAGCGGAAGGGTAAAAACTTTCATAAACGTCTAGAACTGTTGAACGCCCGGAATTATTGCCTGACGATAGGAACCTAAAATACGAGTGCTGAATGAGAGCATAATTAAAAATACAACCAACACGCTCCAGTGCGGTGCCAAGGACGAGGAGGACTGGGAATGTGATGGGCTCATTCATAGGTTGGTGTTTCTTTTAAGGCCTGCACGGCAAGGTTCCGAAACGTTTATTCACTTATCTAGATGTGAAATATTTGGCGTTGGATGTCTAGAAGCGAATATGAAACCTGTTGTATAGTTTTCCAGGCGTTCTCCTATATGCTCTTACTGAAATACAGATGATGAAATAAACAGGCAATCGGGGTTTATTCATGTAATCAAAATGATATCCTATCTAGTGTGGTGCACACAAGTAAATAAGGAAGACAGTTTGAGAGAATGCTAAAATAGATCTAGTGAACGGAAGGTCAATGAAATTGATTGAATAATTTTTACATGATTTATATGTTTTGAGGCCCCGTCGTTTAGGATCACGGTCGTTGTCCCGGAAGGAACAGGTTGCGCAAGAATCGGCTGTGAACTGATGGAAGGGTGGAAGTGGATGATTTGCTCAAGAACGAGGGTAAGTTCAGTTCCTATGGGGGTCCATATCCGTTAGAATATCGTCTTAATTCGTTGGCTTTGTGGGAGATTAATTTATCTCTGGTCCACTGTACCCATTGGCGAAGGGCAGCCAGAGTCATTGTGGTACCCTATTGCCGTTCCGTTTTACAAGGTTGGCTCTGTGCAAGAATGAAAAGAATGACTGAATTTTCTAGTGAGGATGAGGAGACGCACTCAGGTTTGGTGGGTTGCGCGAGGATGGCTCGAAGCTTAAGTATAAAAGCCGAATAGAAATCCCACCACATACGGAATGTTGGTGTACTGTTGTGTACTGATTATGATGCATCCCCACTTATTGAGCGCACCGTTACGATTGTTCCTTACTTTGTTTGAGTTTCCCTTCCCGTTTCGATATTATCGTGCATTGCTGATTACGTAAAAATTCTCTCTTATTCAAAAATTGCGCTCTTCAGATGGAGGGAGGCCTTGTGGCAGTTTCGTAAACATCGATAGTCGACGAGCTAGTGTTCGATATTTTATGGACACATATATCGAACATACTAAGGGACCCCCGCCGTAGCTCTGTACAGAATTACGTTCCAAATAAACTGCAGGGGGATTTCGAATCGTACGGCAGAATTCTCCCTTTTGGTCCTGGATTAGAGTTGACCCTTACCTCTGTCTAAGATGTTGGTTTCACCGAGATATTGGCCCTAATCCTAAAGTTATCGCTTACAGCCGCCCTTTGTAAGGCTAAAGTAGCCCACAGCTGAATATGCCGTTGACTACGCGAGCCTGCCGTTGGTACCAATTGCATGACGTTTGAACCAGTATAAACAACAATCTGCGGGATGTCCGCGTGTTGTAGCGGAGGGTGCGGAAAAACATACCGTTGTATGCTGCATGTCTACAAGGTCCTGGTTTTCAAACCCCGGTGTCATCACAGACAATAACCTATACCCGTTTCTTGTGTAGAGGAGTGGCCTGCACGGGTGAAGACACACTGCCGAGAGACGTTAAAGCGTTCCGGGGAGCAGGAAAGCTCACACCTGCTGAGTAACTCAGGGCACCTCCTCAGTGTCCTTCCCCACAAAACATCACCGACTAAAGGATTTCCTAGGTCAGCTGAGCATAACAGGGGGGCGTATAAGTGACTGAGTGACTTTTGGGTCTGTTGCGGAGTCCCACGAGACAGAACCTGTTAGGAAGGATGTGTAGATACCTATACATCTACATATACATAGTATTCGAATCTCGTTGAGCCATGCTCTATTTATATCACTTCCCCCCTTCCTTTTCCGACCTTTCTTCCTCTCCAGATACACCGTTTTTTACTAGTACACTCTTGTATTTCCATCCTCACAGATCAGTTTTAAAGAGTTTTCACAGGGGCGGCGGCCAGGTTTTCACGATATGGGGGCAGATTTGGCATGAATTTTCTGGCATGGAGGAGGGGTCTAGAGGAGGGGTTGTCCCTCTTTTTAGTTCAGTCATACTTCTTGGATTGTCAAAATTGGTGCCCCATTTGATACCTTTGTAAGTGTATCACGTCAACGAAGTTTTTTGACAAACTATCCTATTACAATATATTATTCCGGAAAAATGAAAATCATGACAATTTTTCCCAGACTCCCAGGTCCATGTCCTTGCGAGAACACCTGACAAAAATAAAACCGATGGACACTGTAACCTCCGTTCTACGGGTAGGGCAGGCTTACTTTGGGTGGGGTTTTCTAGAAAAAAATGCATGTATTGTAGGCAAAATGGTGGTATATAATGAAAGCAAAAATGACCGGTTTTTTAAAAATTTTTCTGTAATTCAAATAGAGCACTCTAGGAAAAGCAATTAGAAGCATTCTCAATCAGAATATCCACATAATATCGAGCTGCAAAACTGATATTTTTACTCCTTCAGCCGTACACTCTCTAAAGAAATTGGTCAAATACTTCCAATGATCGTTTTGAAGACCTCACCCATATTAATGTCCCCCAAATCACTCTTTTGGAGTAACTTTAAACAGTTTTTTTTAGAGTGTAAATGCCACAACTTGGAGTATTCAATACTTCAACACCTACATAAATAACGACGCTCGGGGCTATGTCAAGTACACAAACTATATCCCTTCTATAGGCTCTCTTCTTGCCCTTTCTTGTTTCAAACCCCTTTTTAAAATAGGAGTTTAAAGAACTTACTGCACTGGTTGACTTAGTTGTCACACTCGCACATCCCCTCACGCGGCAAAAACCCTTGGGTTTTTGCAGACTTTTAAATAACCTTAAAGACGATTGCGTGAATAAAAAAGGTGAAAAACGCGTTCTGTTGACAAAGTTCTTCTTTTTCAATATAAGACATAAGCTTTTTCTTACATATTACTTAATATATAAAGGCACGCACCCACCTAACCCTAAGCCGTGTCCCCTCCTCCTCCCTCCTCTCTGCCACTCCTGTCACGCCCCCTCAAATCTATGTTGGATTGGCTTGCGTCTTCATTTCATAGCGTGGTCACGGGGAGGGACCCTCTGTCATCCAACAGTGTCTGTTATGCTGTTTGGTCGTCCCTAAACTAATCGTCTAAACTAAATTCGAAATATCTAATCGTGTAAATCGGCATGAGTCGGATTGATCACGCATGCCACGTTGTCACACATAAGGCCGTAAGGCACTGCGAATTTCCAAGTTACAACTGATCCTTCCAACAAGTTTCAGTCTCGATCTGAGTCTCGATGAGAACGAATAAAAAATACCCAGTTGGATACGTATTTTTGAACACTTATGCAGACACTCACCTCACCCGTACGAAACGTGTGCATTAAAATATCATTCTGTCGATTTGATTTTCTTCCTTCCCTCTTTCTCCTCGGCCCCAAACCCATAGAGGGGCAGCCAAAAGCCAAAGCCGCCCCTCCTGACCCTTCCCCCCCTCCCCCCTGTGGCGCTGCCGCCCCCGGACATAGGCCTCTCTTACAACAGACAGAGGGTTCTTGCCTCGAAATCGACATCATTTTCCCAGTCCTAATCCCCCCAAAATAACCATATCTCTGTAAAAAGAATGGTTTTCTCCCCGTAGCCTATAATAAAACTTTTAGCCATAATTTCTTGATCGGACAAGGTTCTGGACTTCTCCGGTTCACCCAGAGTTTTGTTCTGGCGTTGACCTTATATTGACGTTCGCGATAACCTCCTATGAGTATGTATTTCATTTTGGGAACACTCTTTATACACAACGATGCACTTCAGCTATTTCGACATTATTGAGTTATCATGCTTCCAAAGCAGGTGGTCACATACACACACAGACATTCTTTCCTGGGTTCTTAAAAAAATCGCGTTACCATTTTGATGCTCTTCTTCCTATTCTTCACTCAAAGAGTATACAAATATGCCCCCAGCCCAGGCTTCATTAATCTGCCCAATTCGCCAAAATGCGCTTGTTTCCGTACGCCTGCGTTTGTATGATGGTACATTTTATAATAAACTTCATACCTGCAATGTGATTGTCAATTTCCAACGCATTCGTCCCGCTCACGGGTTACAGCGGTGATTGTTGGTGGCGCAGTCGGCACTGTGGAGAACAGCGAGGAAAATTACTGTAAGGGCCATAGGTCACTCGCGCGCAATCCGCAATTGGGAGTAAATTTTGTTTTGAAATATAGCATCACTACTATTCCAGTGAAGTTGAATGAAAAGTGACAAATTCACAACTTAACATAATTTAGAAATAGTCAAAATGTGGGGAACATGTATAAAAGTTATATATGATTGTGTTGGTTAGAGTATTTTAACAGGACATCAACACAAATGTGTTAATAGTGTCTTTTGCTCTAATATTGAAGCTGTCCTATCTTTCCAATGCGACCAGGCGGGATGGCTTATCCCTGTTTTGTTCTGTTTTGTATAAAATGAAACGTGAGGCAAAAATATCACATGGACAGGGGCAGCGCCAGGATGTGAAGATGGGGTGGTGGTCTGAGACTATCTGCATGGCGCACCATTTTATAGGTTGGCGCGAAACTCTCTAGATGAACGGAAACAACACTTCCCGCAGAATCTATTCTGCATGTACCAACCTTGGAATTATGGATCTCATGTTAAAAAAATGGAGCATGGGTACCAGTAATAGGCCTTTAATCGGAAAAAAAGGTTACTGCGATGCAAGAAAAAAATTATGGTACATTCAGTTCGAAGGGGCATTCGGAGGACATTGAGGTTATTTGAAGTTAATTAGGGAACAGTGTCGGATTTGAATATAAAATTGGTAGATTCAGTATACTTGTGGTCTGAATATTTCCAATGCCATTTAGGGTCATTGAGGTTGAACAGTGACCGATTTGAACTTGGTACATACAGTCAGCTGGCCGTGGTGAATATTAAAGTAATTTTGGAAAAATCATCCAATTTTCAATTTTCCGACAGCTACGGAGGCGTTGCCGACTCGCTCTTAATTAAAATGCACGTCAGGTTAGTTTCCTTAGTTGATGAAAGTTGCGTGGCTCGAAGGAAACTGTTAAAACCGATCAGATAACGGATTCAGAACTTTCCATTACGCCGATTCCTCTGAGATGTTTCAGTGCGACAGGGGGGGCAGATTTGGCATGGCGTCTGACATGGGGGAGGAGTTTAAGGGGAGCTGGGGTCCCCCTCCCCTTTGCGAATTTTGAGTCATTAATACTGGCTTTGGATGCAAAATGGTGCCACATTATACACTTTGTAAGTGTATCTACGGTCAACGAGTTTTGAAAAACTCCATAATTTTTTGGGAAAAGGTTTTTTAAAACCATGACAATTTTTCCGGCAGGTCTTTTCATTCCATAACCTGACAAAGAAATAACCCGATGGAACGTCCTAGGTTCGGTACAGTAGGCTGGCTCAACTTTTGCAAAAAGAACTTTAGTACAATGCAATTCGAAGATATTTAATGGCGTAAATCGGCCTGGGTCGGAGTGTCACAATTGCACGTGGTTCACACGAAGGCGGAAGGCGACTGCGAAGTTGACGTCAACATTGAGTCCTATCACCCCCAAGTTATCAAACGGTTGGCTCATACGACCCCCACGGCAGTATTCTCAAAACAGTAAGAATCAGGGACGTAGCGAGGGTTATATGATTGGGGTTGTATAGATGATGTTTTGTCGACGGATCCGGCTATGATGACTGATATGGGGGAAGGGGGTCTAGGGGGGGGGTGTTGTTCCTCTCCTTTGGGAACTTGTGAATAATGGAACACGTCCTAAGAGGCATTCGGTGCAATATTTTCAGTAAAATTGTCGTTCAGTAATTACTCGACCCGCTCACCACGTACGCGGACCCTTTCAATTTGGAACGATGAAAAATTCTGCCCGAATCCTAAAACAATGCCCGGTTTTATTGCAGCTCGTGGTTATGAAGCAGACCATCGATACACACTGGCGCGCGAAGCGGCTTTGCAAAAACTTGACACTTCCATGAGGCAATTGATCAAATTTCAGCCATTTGGTTCAAGTTCAACCAATCTTCCACTTTTGCACTTTGCATGCTGATTTCCCGCCTAAAAACCGACTGTCTTATTGTAGGTTCTGGGAATTCTTTCTTAATGTTTTTCAAGGCAAAATGCCTCCGAAATAATCTCGAATATATAATAGGGCAAAATAGGAAACAAAAACTGTCAAAGAAAACTGACAAACTCTGAAAAATAGAATGTTCGAACGCTAACGTACGGGGGGGCCTTTTTTTCATTTGCCCCTGTGCCGAAATGCCGACGGGCCGTCACATTATCTAATTTTTGCCGACGTGCCATTCTCTTGCGACGCTGAATGGGCAATTAGATGGAGCCAGCAGTCGAAAGAGCCGATAATAAAGTCTGGCTTCCGTGTTGTTTTTTTCTATTCCCACTTCCATTCCTCTCTTCACCTGTCATCCCTTACTTCCCTTTTCTTTCTCTTCCCCTCTTCCTTCTTCTCCTACTCTACATTTTCCTTTCTCTTCCTCCTCTCTCTTATCCGTTCCTCGCTCTCTCCTTTTTGCCGCCAGACTGAAAATTGTCCGCCGGCCCTAGTAAAACATACGATACATTCGAGAACGCCTTATATATACAGCAAAAAGTTTCAGTCTCGATTTTAGGGGTTCTTTCGATGAGAAACAAATAAAAATAACCTAAGTTGGATAACGTATTTGACACTCCACCCCCACCCCCAACGAAAACGTGTGCATTAAACATCATTCCGTCGATTTAATTTGTCGCCCCAAACCATAGGGGGGCGCCCGCCCTCACTCCCCCCTCCCCCCCCCCGCCCCGGTGGCGTAGCCCATGGTGCCGAGGAAGAACAATGTCGAACATGAAAATTATCAGTGTTCATAAGCGGTTTCAATTTTCCACAGAGGATATAACTGAAGGAAGCGTATGATAGAAGTGTATTGTACGTCAGTGAATTGGAATCATGATCTGTTGTTGGGTCGTTACGAAGAACTGACGCAGAATGTACAAGGCTCATTAGGTCAAATGAAGTCAACAAGTCAAAAGGAAGTAAAGTAAGTCATCAGATGTAGTTTGCACAGAGGAAACGCATTACCCATTATACCAACCTCTAAAATGTTTTGTTGCTAAGATAGATGAAGGAATCAGTGTGTTAAGGGCTGTTTACCCGGTCACAGATGACATGGCTTGAGATAACGTGTGTTGCAATGTTTTAGTATGTCAGTACATTCGACCTATTGGTTTGCTGCAACAAAACGAGTCTGGCTGTCACAAAAAACATAACCCCGGAGGTCCAAGGTCGTTAGGGTCGATTGAGGTCGAAGGGTCAATGAGGTCGAAGTAGGGACCACCAGATGTAGTTCGAACACGAACTTTCCATTACAATATGTCCGAGATGTTCATAGCCAAGTATAGAAAGGATGCACTACAGTTGACGTCCAATGACCTGGACCCTGGAAAACAAAAAAAACAATAGGGTCATACTCACTATATTGCTGCGAGCGATATATCTATCGGAACTTGATATATTCTGCCTTCATCAGATAATTGTGCTTGACACGGTTGCCCTGTCGTTACCTGACTTGGCCCCAAAAACAGTAGGGTTCATGAACAACCACATGTGCCTAATGTGAATATGATACAGGCCTTGTGTTGTTAGATATCGTGTGACGAGGGGGGGGGTCATGGACAAACACACACGGTTACACAACACATACGCCACAGGCATGATTTCATAAATCCCTTTGATTCGGCCAAAAAGAATCAAAAATGTACTTTCTGATCGAAATATCTTGCACCTGCTCTCGGGAACAAGATCCAAGTATCAGGCTCAAGTACCTTCCTCAGGCCCAAATTGCTGTCATTGTTTTATTTGTACTGACCACTCCGTCAAACGAGCATACGGGGAATACCATCTGCATACTATTGACCTGATTGATGAATCTGGAATAAAGTAGGACACCACCTCCACATTTGATGTCGTCTGCTTTATCTCACCAAAAAGTAGACCCCTTTGTTTTCTCCTCTCGTCAGATTGGGGATGTAATTTAGACTTTGATATACTGGATGAAAATGCCCTTTATCTGAAAATAGAATTCGACTTTTATATTTTCACATTTGTTTTATACAAAATTTCCCCTGTACTTTGGGTGATAATGGAGTCCAATGATTGGAAGGTTGCTCTATGCTGGATGTGCGTTAGCTTAACAGATGGCAGGTTTGGTTGTTGTATCGATGGGGCAGCGTAATAGCAATGGCCATTATCAAGTGGAGGAACATATGAATCCTCAAAGTCCTACATTTCAGCGGAAATATGGTGCTAGATGACATTTGATGATAATATTGATAATGTCTCATAACCAGTTCCGGGTGATTTCCACTCTTGGTTCTAATTTCGAAATTAGAATTTCAGCCCTACTAGTGTGGATCAATGGATCTGGAGTCCTGAGTCAACAGCGTGATAAAATAAGTACCTATTCAGTTCGGAAAGTTCAGTGTAGGTTCACCAATCCACTTAGGCCGATATGATCATTGGGGTCTACTATCGGTCCAATTGTTGCGGGATTCCCTGACACATGAACGTGTGGTCGAGTCCCTCCAGGTGATGCAAAGGTGATCTGAGGGGCAGATTATTCTAGGAGAGTTACTTCAATCTCCCTGTATATTGGGAACCACACCTGCCCTCCGGGGCTGTGATGCTGCAAAATTGTCTAGGCAAATGTTGGACATAGCCATGGCGTTGGAAAAGGTTGTTCGGTTCCCCCACCGAGGCAGTATATTCTTGACCCACATTGTCACATCCAAACCATTTCCCGATGAGAGGGTTCTGGATGTTCTAGTGTTAGCGACCAGATGGTATTCCCATTGTATTGTAGGTACCCGCCAGTCAATAGGAAAGAAACCAAGTAAAGGTCTACTTGTATGACAAGGCTGATATGGAGGGGTTTCAAGAGTCATTGCAAAAAACTAGCCCGTACTTTTGTTGATAATCATTCTCATGACAATCCCATGTCGACCTCTGTTTTAAAAACGACGAATTCTTATGGCTTTTGAGAGAAAGCAATGGATATTCTCATCCCTTCTAAAACTCATTCAGGAAGCGGAACAGCTCTCCCTGGATTAATAGAATGCGCTGAAAATACTTATGTAGAATAAAACACACCGGAAGCTACGAGAAGTTTGAGAACTTCGAAAAAGAAACTCAAAGGTCTACCAGGAAGGGTGTTGATCCCGTATAGAACCCTATGCTCGGAGTCTATAAAGAAGCTCTATGGCTTCGCCAAGAGCCTAGAGTTGATAACTTTGGAAGTCCCTATCTTATCCGATAATGGCGTACTAGTTTCAATAATGAGATCAAGGCTGAAATTATCAACAAACCAATTTTTGCTCTGTGTTTACGCAGGAACCACCGAGGACACAGTCATGCAGGAGATCGCTTCCTACGATGATGACATAAGGGTTGGGTGTGAAGGGTCTCGAAGCTATGCGTGAATTTGACCCTCACAAGGCCTGTCCCAGTTCTTCCATGATTTAAAAAAAAAAATCGCTGGATTCGGGTGATAACGACTTTTTTAGAACTTTGTCGTCAAAACGATCGCCCTGTCCGATCACGCTATATGCAGCCAGATGTTAGAGCATATTATTTGTCTCAGGGGATGACTCATCCTAATACCCATATGATTCTCACCGAGAAACAGGCGTGTTTTTTCCGATGCAATCATTCTTGTGAAGCCACGAAATAATCTGTAACAATACAGTATCTAGCTAGTACCCTTGACAAGCAATCTCAGGTTGATACGCCATTATGGATTTCTCCAAAGCGTTTTGACGTGGTTCCTCATTAACCTACTCATATCCAAGCAATATGTATGGTATCCAAAACACTACCCTTAATTGGAATACCATTTTTTGCCGAAACTGTTTCACAGAAAGTTATGATCTGTGGAGAGAGGTCCAATTGGTCCCAAGGTCATGTCTGGTATCCCCCAGGTACAGTTTTGGCCTATTGCCTTTCCGTGTATATTAATGACCTTCCTTGTAGTGTTACTTCATCCGTCCGCCTTTTTGCCGCCGACTGTATTTCGATCGTTGAAATCCAAAACCCTCATGATCAGTCGCCCCCAGAAAGAACCTAGGTGCGCTAAACGAATTTGCTGTGGTAAGGCAAATCGCGCCTTAGGATTCATGTAGGAGGAAACTTGTCTCTAGTAGGCGTCAAACAGAGCTTGAGGCATATCGATCCCTTTGCCGACCCATTGCTTGAATACAATCCTCTTCTGTGGATCCTTATACTAGAAGGATATGCCAAACTCGAGTTGTTCAAAAAGAGGAGAGCGCTTCATATTGAACGATTTACGATTCAGATCCTGGTGTTGTTGTTGAGTGTTAGCCATGTTAATCTTGCTTCCGCTCTTGATTAGGAGGAAAATACGGCGCCTTACTGTTTTACAAAACAGGTCATTTCTGGCCACCTATCTTTGCCAATTGGGAAATGTCAGACTGTTAAGCGTCAATCGCGGCACCACAATCAGGATTCATATTCCCTTATTGCGCAAATAAGGATTGTTAGTTTTTATTTTTCCTTTGTCCCGAGGACTATTCGTGATTGGAATGATATCGCCTCGATCCCGGGAATCAAGAATCATACGGCTGCTGTTATCAAGCACCTTACTACAATGAAGCGGATCATAACATCCCTCTTCTTCGTTTGGCTGCCAGCCCATTCTGGCCGTTGTAACTCCCCTTATTCGTTTCCAGTTCAAGGTATCGACATGGTGGTCCAACTTTTATTCCCTACAAGATAGGGCTACCCTTAATATCAAAACAGTGATTAAAAGTGTTAAACTGTAATCGACAAAATACCCTTGAGGGAATTCATGTGTCCATCTTTGCCCAGTTATGTCTATAAACTAAATCCTTGATTCACTTCCTAGTTTCACATCTCCTGATAAGTGACAGCCCTTCATTAGTCCATGCTCTCATGTGAGTCGTAGAAAAAAATGGATTTCCAAGGCTCTGTGTGTGAGCAGTTAGCTCTGATCAATCATGCTCTACTTACCATAGCAATTATAGGCAGTGTTGTGTCCGACACCGGCACATCCGACACCAACACCAACACCGACACCGGTAGCTCTCGACACCGACACCAACACCGACACCGGTATCGGAAATAGGAGCCTAACACCGACACCAGAAGGGCCCGACACCGACACCAACACCAACACCCTAGAACCACACCTGAAACAGTGTTTAGGAATCAAAGCAAGCAACCTTTTTAAACACATACACTTTTAATATGTTTATTTATGTTAACAATGTACAAGTATGGAATTGCATATGGCAAAATAACACACATACCTTAGCACCCTTGGACATTACTTAAAGTTGACAATCAATACCAGACCCATAAAAGGTTATATTCACCCTAGGCCTGGGCTAACCCTCAATTAACCCTGAGTTTGAACCCTTCCCCTACCCTGGTTCAAGCCCGGTTTGTGCTATACTGAAAGGCCTATTCAACTGTACTATGAAGTTTGAACCGACCGAGCCCTTTTCCTAGGAAAGAGTTCTAAAGATGTAGCATGATATCCCTATGTGATGCTCAAAGCTACAACATTCAGCCTTCGCAATATTCGAGAAAATAAGCATTGATGATATAAATTGAAAATCAATGCCATCGTTCGATACATCATCTACAAGAAGTAACTTCAGTCAGTCGAAATTTCAGCACTCAAATAATCTCTATCTCGGAAAAATGGTGATCAAAGTTTACTGATTAAAAAAAAAAACCTGCCGGCCGCAACAATTCGTTTCGCCACAGGGACCAATTCCACGGATTTACGGATTTTCTACTTTTCAATTGTAGTTTTTTATATCAGTCAATTACAATAGATAACTACAGTATGGGTAGTTGCGCGTGGCTGGAAGGAGGACTGAATGACGGGCTGAATAAAAGCTTGAGCAATTTCATTCAGTATTTAAAGTTGTGCTCGACAGCCCTGTGTTTTCCTGCCAGTCTCAAACATATGTTATTGATATTTATGGTTTCTGACTTTCTGTACTATACGACTGTGATTCCGTTATAACCGAACATGATGTTGTCAAATTACAAGTTAGAATAACACTGACTGCGGTTGTTTTATAACTGTCGTCACAAATAGGCAAGCCTATAATATGAAACACCACCCGACAGGAGATCCTGTCCATCGTGTTCTGTCAGTACGGGAACGGGGGTTGGGCCGCCTGGGGGGGGGGGCCGGGTGCTCCTGTAGATCATGGTAAGGGTGGGTTCCCCGGGGAGTTAGGGGATGGGTGAGGCTGGTCACTTGCCCAGAGGAGGCTGGTGAATGGAAGCGGTGGTTAGATACGGCTGGGTGCCTTCCAAGCATGTGCTCCCATGAGTCAGTGTGGGTCTGCGCCATGCAAAATCATGTTCACACAGTCAATAAAATGCGCCATGAAACACAGGTCATAACTTCTTCAATTAATATAATAGCCCCATGCCTGGTGATACGGTGGTACTATCCAAACCCTCATCTGAATGAACCTTTGGCCCTTACCCTCAAGTTACTCTTCTAACCCTACTCACCCACCCTAATCCTAACACTAGCCTTCACACAAACGTTTCCACACAAGTGAATAATTGCACTACTGGTGCTACTCTTACTTTGGGGTGTCGAAGTGTCACGCTAACCTTATGCGATCGCGGCCACACTCAATAGTCTCCATAGGCAATGTACAAAATCCATAATGGGTTATTCATTTTCCTCCAACTTGGGCTAGAGTAACAGATGTACATTATCTACGCAATATGCTAGACCGGCATCAACCAAAATTTTTTTTTTTTTTTTGTCAATAGTTCCAAAATTAGTCAAATCAGTACCAAGTAGGTACCACAACCTATCATAGGCAAGTTAATCACTACGGAGAGTTACAATGCAGGAAGCAGCTTTCCTCCATCCAAATCTCACACCGTGTGCACCCCCTAAAATATGCGTTGTGAATGACAGTTTATACCTTTATCCTGATTGATTGTTGAGGACTGCTTATCAGTAATCGAAATCGTGGAACTTGCAAGTTACAATTAGAGAGTATAAACATCAAGGTGGTATGTATCTATATTCCGTACCCCTCTGCTGGTTAAGCAGAAAATCGAGTCCATTTTAATGGCGGCGCCGTGTGTGATACAAAGCTGGGGTGGCATTACGATAATGCCAGGAAAAAAAGTAACATGACAATAAGGTTACTATGTATGGAATGCATGGAGTGATTGGAGTTGCATTGACAGTGTCCGAAGCATAGATTTGCAGGATTCGTGAAGTGAATGTAGCCTAAGCCTTGTAAAATGAAGAAGAGACTATAACTGTAAAATTAGAATTATTCAATAGAACACCGAAAAATAATTGAATGAATTCCAATAAAACTGGGAAATCAAGTGAACGAAAAAAAGGAAAAAAAAATACTGATGTCGACCGACACCGGCAAAATTTCCGAAACCTCACCGACACCAGGACACACATGGTGTCGACACCGACACCGGTGTTGCTCTGCAAACACTAATGATAGGGCTTACTCGAAAACCGTTCTTCTCTTAACTTTGCTAGTCTTCTCCGCCTCGTGAGTATTTATTCTGACTGGGGCAAGCACTCCGCGTGAAGTTCAACTGGTCCGAGGCCTAACTTAGGCTAGTCCATTCTTGCTACAGCCTATTAAGTAGTTGGTGGTGTGTTGACTTTTGCCTGAATTCACACTACCAGATGTAGTGTAACGTTAGGCTTAGGATAGACTGAATTAGCCAATAGCGTGTGCGATGTTCACATCCGCTTTGGGGGGTGCCTCTCAGGTCTGCAGGTTTTACTTCTTTTGATTCGAATAATGTGTAGCTAGTCATTATAACAATCACTTGCATTTTTGTAACAAACACCCCTCTCCCCCCTCCTACTCATTTCGTTCGCTTCGCCCTAGTCCCCTAGGCCTTTTCTTCTTTTCTTCCGATAAAATCAACTCAGCGTGAATTCGAGCTGGAAACCTGTGTATTTGGACGCTAAATATGAAAATTTAATATAAAAAATATTATATATATATAAAAAATTCAAACAATTCACTCATTCCCGTAACCAGATAATCTCGGATTAAAATATGAACGGAGAGTCACGCTTCTCCCTGAATTTGCACAATTTTTAAGCTTTTTTTTTTTTTTCGCATCGGCGGATATTAAAATGCCCACCCCTCCCCCAATAAACATAATTGTCGGATCAACCCGCATCATAGGTGCTCTACCCTTGAGTGAATGAGGTTCGTGAGCTTATCCGCTGCATTTTTCACCCCAGTAACCGTATATAATTGTAATCACGCCAGGTTACTAAAACACTCAAGAGGGCAGAAATCCGCGAATTAACTCTGTAACATCATTGAAGAAAACCTCCATAGCGGTGGTAGTTGATGTAGATGCACCGTCCTGGTTTGCCCGACCCTGGTATTAAATCCAAATGATAGTTTTGGAAATTTTATTGACTTACTATACTCCTCTAAACATGAATCGTGTCAAGAATGAACTTTGAAACTTAATATTAGCCTACTTCAGCCTCCATTTATTGATGATTCCTCCAAATAATATCCTTTCTAGAAATGACATTTTTCGAAAACCAAAGTTAGTGGCCATCGGGGTAAGAAATTCAATTCATTCGTCCATTACGATATAGGCAGTTCACCGAGCTAGTGACCAGGTAAACCTGATAACCGTGGAAAGAAGAAAACGAGGAAAACTATGATCCATCACGTGGATTCAATTATAAGAGGATATTGGTTGATAAGGCAAGCTTTGAGTTTGAAGAGCTAGTTGTGACCGACATCCTTAATGGATTTGGGTCAAGTATTACTTTCTTGAAACAATAGTTGTTTAGCCATGTTTCGAGTTGTGTCCAGATTACGAGAACAGGAGCACATGGCTTGGTTGGACAGGAAGCAACAACGCACAAGGTAATAACACGAGAAAATACTGGAGGTGACATATTTACATACTGGTAAGTAAATCCTAAATTACCTAAACAAAGAGATTGACTGGAATAACCACCAACCATATAATATATATGGATGACTGATCTGTCGAAACAGAAGTAATGCACGACGAATGTTGTTTCAACTATGTCTGCAACTCTCGGTAACTTTCAGTTTCATGCAAATAAATATATACAAAAATATCTTTGAATTATTCCAACTTTCTTCTAGGAACTCTAAACACCATTAGCGGGATCCCGAGGCCAAATTGCAGTAGGTTAACTTCCAACAGAGGTGAGCGTCTCTGGCTAGGCCTTCTGGACCCCGTCATCCCGATGTAACATTGAAGCACTCCATCGCACCATACTGACGTATCACGTGGTATACGTAATTGACCGAACAAGGTACAAGCCCTCTCCAATATCTGCCACTTATAATTGCAAAGTGTGCTGAGTAGGTGTTCGTCTTTCTATACTTTAAATATCAGTATGCCAGCCAGTACCCTCACCTAGAAACAACTTGAACATGGCGTTGCCACGATGATCACACCCTGAATATCTCTGTTATGGAGTAACGCCCTAGTTATGGAGCAAATCTAGCTTGTTCTGCTTTATGAAACTCACAAGAAAAATAAAAATGATATGCTTTCTATTAACTACACACTATTTCCGGGAAAAGTTCGAGACAAATGGTAAACTTGTCCACCGGATTTCCTTCCCCGAGAATAACGACCCATTGTTCACGTAAAATAAATTTCACTCTACACACGGGTGGAAGTACTAAATGTTTGTATCTACTGACTGACACTTAATTCAATAACAAGCGGAACTCCAACACTACTTCCCATATCTGATACCTAATTAGACCTCCATGTCCAAAATGATGAATTAAGGACTACTTGCCCTCGACTGACCATTGGGAATTTCTCCTCGCTCTCAGTAGCGAGAAAATTGCCTCGACGTAGAATAGCTTTTGACAACGGAACTTTTATAGTTCTTTACAGGACGTTATTATATCGCCTGAACACGATGTGTCACACACAAAATTCCAATTTAGTCAATACCGTCTTTTCATCCTGTTCACTCAGTTAAATTATCGTCCCCATGAAATGATCTAATCACGTCAGTGTTCAGCCGCTATCATGCATATTAAGTTTTGTAATGCTTTGCACTATTGGGAACAATCCGTGGACTCGTAATTTTTAATATATTTACCGTGTTATGTTGTTATGATTGGCACTCTCGTTACGCAGCCCCGAAATGACATTGGATTAGTACTCATACAGGTTAGCTGCTTACAGTCATTTTGCAGTATTTGCCGGTTTAGCTCTCACCATACGTAAGAGATTTATGCAAATTCATGCCCTGCCACTGCAAGAGTGTTACAAGACGTTTTGGATGATACAATCACAGGATGGTTCAGCTCTATTTGTGTGATTCAGTGGAAAAGTGAAACTATCGAGCCACTAAATTGGCGGATGGAGACAACATGAAAGCGTTTTGGACGATACTACTGATCTTAGAACATTCTGCACAACAACTATTTGGATTGTCGTAATACTCGAGTACAAATTAAGGTTAGAGAATTCATCAGAAGGACGAGAAACAAACTGTCCCAGACGAAAACACTATATTCACTATTTTCAAAACACATGTTCCTCCCCCTCCCCTCCCCGTTTTTTGGACAAGTTTGGCGTTCCGAATCATAATATTGGTTCAAATACGAGTGAAATACATTAATAATTCTCAGGGAATTGAATCTTCTCCTATTCTTCTAGTGATCTTGCTCCAGTTATTATCACCTTGAAACTAAAAAGGAACAATCAGTGACGCATTTTGTTGTTTCAAATTTGCCCATATCAACTATGTAAAAAAAACAATTAATTACTCATAATCAGGTCAAATCATGGTCTTCTTCTAAAAATAGCGCTTCAGAGTTCACACTGATACTAAGAAGAGGACGACTGCAAGATGATTCCTTTTATTTTCGAACAACTGATCCGTTTTATGAAGAGCGATTCGCTGTAGTGGGTTGGTGGGTGTTGAATGTTTACTGTTACTTCGGTGAGAAGTAAGACACAGAGACTTCGACAGAATCTTGAGTTTTCCGAAACGATGAACACGATGGAATACAATAACATAATTATGTGGTTGTTCAGCTTGTGATTGCGAATCTGGCAGGTACCGTCACACCCCGTCCCCGAGAATCTTTGCATTAATACGTGATCCTGTCAGCCGGTATACCGAGGAGGCGGACAATGGTGAAAAAGGGATCCATTCGCCGTCACCATGATTCACTAGAATATAGCAAGACTGGAAGCACAGTAGAGCCGAAACACGGAGCTTGCTTCTTTTGCCCAGATAACGCGACCGATAGATCACATATCCCCGTGGATTTCTTGACTCCATATGCCAGTCCAGACGTCTACTGACCTCGGCTCGCAGAATCAGAGTCCACTAGGACGCCGAGGTAAACAACTGGTACTCCACGTACTCGCCCAGACCCCCTGACAGACCCCAGCAGCAACTGTCCAAGATTCAACCGAAAGATCTGGATCTGGATCTTAGTCTTGGTCCATTCCCTGAGGCCCACGGATGTGCTCAGAACTGAGTGTTCCAAGGGCGTCAACCAGAGAATCCACAAACTCGGCAGTAATGCATCATCATCATCTGCGTCCCAGGTCAGAAACCTTGACCTCCACCCGAATCAGACCCCACAGCCGATACCACTATCCACAACCTTTCCATATCCGTCCATACAGTTTGGCAGTCAGTGTCACCCCTTCCCTATCCGTGACAGTGAGAAATATTCAAGACTTCCACAGCACACTCTCACGTCCAAATACAGAAGGTTCTTAGGTGGTACAAGACGGGTGCACTCACGCTGCTCAATAATTCCTCCAGAGAGACTCCCTACAACTCTCAGACGGAACACGGAGAGCCAAGATACGACCACAATGGACTTATTGGTTGCTCAAGCCGACAGCCAGGACGCTGATGCGGATTGTTCAGGATGATCTAGCACAGAATTGCCATGTACTGAGAGATTGTATGGCTATTGCAGTCCCGAGTATCAACCCTTCCCTTTCCTGTTAAGGTCCCCTTTTTCTAGCCTAGAGCATCTCTGAATGTATGGCCACAGACCCCGGAGCTTCCACGACCTTCAACTGCCCAATGCTTTTCGCGTGTTCCTCGATAGTAGCCCTTCACAGTCAGCCACTATTGCAAAACATTATCCATCTGAATTTTTCTGGGTTTGGGGGCTCCCGCCTTGCACACTCCTCAAAATACCTAGCCCAACGGGCCTTCACATCGGATTCCTCGGCAAAGACCCTGCGGTCATCTCCTTGACAACTGGCACAGCACACAGAGTCCTAAGTGTTGATTCTCTGAAATTGTCTGTACACCGGCTGAGAGCAACCATTTGCCAGGTCCTCTCCACGGCTCGCAGACGCTGACCTCCCTCTCACGGTCGCGTCGAAGTACCCTCAGTGCCCCGGACCATGGCCCCGCTCGATGGTTCCAACTTTTTTTTCTCTAAGTATTGGCCCTAGTGGTTCCTAGGACGCTCCAGGATGCACTCCTCTGCCTGTCGTGAGATGCCGGCTTTTGAATTTGCCCATCCCTGCCCAGATTCTCCCTACGCCTCATCTCCTCAAGCGACTGTCCCAGCTGTCAGATACACTGACAAATACTTTCGGGTCCCTGTGTTGGCTCACGGTCAACTTTTTTTAAAGGCCGACGCAGCTTTCTTTGGGATATTGAAAATAGGCCAGAGTGTAATGACCAGCAAAACCTGTGATCAGTGTGAAGAACTGGGCCACCCCGACTCTGCACTTCATGAAAAATCCTCTTATCCCATTGTGAATACGTGGTCATTCTATTGACCGTAACACCATCATTGGAGTATCAGCCAAGCGCTCACATCAGATCTTCGGATTTCAAGAAAACCAGCCATTTAAGGCCTCATATGTGCTACTAGCAAAAGTCAAGTAGCGATGACGCTATCATCACGGCTGCCAGCTCCATTGCGGGCCGCGGAATTTGCCTCATAGCCGCCCTGGACACTAGTAAGGCATGTGAAATATCCTAAAGTAATCTCTGCGTCAGAACTGGGAACAGCTCGCACCACGGGAACTGAGTTCATCGATACCGCGATCGGAGCGGCGTACAAGGACAACGGATAAAATTAACCCACAGTGTGGGGGAGCGTAGTGGACACACGTTCGTTAATCGGTGTACTTGGTTACCAAGGAAACAAGGTAGTTGGCCACTGCAAACAGCCACCCCCTGCGTACGCCAACCATCGTCGCAGCACACACAGTAAGTAATAGGTGTATCCACCTACCGTGATCTCTCGTCAGATCCCTTCAGAGAGAGCTGCACCTCCAATGGCTAGCCTACTAAGTCCGTGGAAAGACAGACAAACCGGCATCCTCAGAAGCGAGAGGAGAGGAGAGGATGTTCCATCAACTGAACCGGACCGCCCGCTTTAAAATTGAGCCAAGGGGGGACTGGTGCGGAAGAGTCGACCCAGAGGTCGAACAACAATACCAGCACGAGACACAACCGTCCGGTGTTTTCTTGTCTGAACTTCTGGTTCGAGGGCTTTGCCCAGAATCTTTCAGTACGCATATTGCTCTGCGGGTGAGGACAGCAAGAGGAGGAGGAGTGTCAACCCCATTTCCGCTGACTGAAGATTCGGGAAGGGATGCCAGCCACTTAGAGGAGAACCTAACGGGAACCAACACTGGTACCGTAACAGAAGATGATGGATGGATTACAGAAATAAATACACGTAGTCTTGGGGAAAAGATGGAGAAAAATTCCAATTTCAATAATAACAATAACAAGAATCATAATACCAATTTTCAACTCCAGGTGCAGACGATGGAACTCTTGATTGAACAGCTGAAATTGACGGTCTTTGAATTCTTAAACAAAACTTAAATTAATAAATTATGAAATAAAAGTCATTTGATCTGTCTACCACCCGATTTTGATTTAGGTAGGACTCACTGAAGCATCCAAATGACTACATTCAACTCAAACACCGCTTCCCTCAAAAGCCTCTCGAGATTTCGGAATGGAGGTTCATATAAGCATTAGGTCACCAGCTGTTTCGACATGGCCAATCCCATATTATCACGAAACTAGGAAGAGTTGCCTGGGAACAATATTGGCCCCAATTAGTCTTCCTCTCCTGTCGGACAAAAGAATAAGCGTATCGAATAGGCGTGGAAAAATTGGGCACCACCTTCATTTAAGGACAGGAGGATTCTATGCAGTATGTCAGTACGTATTTGTGTGTGTGTGTGTGTGTGTGTGTGTGTGTGTGTGTGTGTGTGTGTGTGTGTGTGTGTGTGTGTGTGTGTGTGTGTGTGTGTGTGTGTGTGCGCGATATCTGGACGAAGAAAAAAGTATCAATTTCAATTAGGCTCATGTGGAGAGGATAACTTGTTCTATTGTTTTCAGTGACCGTCAAGGTCATCAGAAGTCACGATAAAACACCAAAACACTTGTCAGCACGTACCTAATGATTGCAATTCATTAGGTTCATATTAGGTATTTTTCTGGCTTTTTTAACAAAGTGACATGAGGAAGGGGAACCCATATTACCTAAAACAAAATGAGGCAACCCCCAAGCACAAGAGACTAAAAGAAAGAGAGGAGGATCCGATTGTTGATCTTTCTTGAAACCGCTGGAGGGAAAAATCAAGAGAACTACATCCAGAGGAAGCCTATTCCAGGGACGCGAAGTGCGAGGAAAAGAGGAGCGAGCTTAGGTTTCGGTGCGATGACGTGGAAGATGCAACCGAACGGGTGGCTGGAAGAAGAAGAGCGAGTATGGCGAGGAAACCTCGAGTAATGTCTGTTGCACATATGGATGAGGATGAACCCTATTGTTTTTGGTGCAGTTCAAGGTCCATTGAAGGTCCATCATAGTGCCAATGTTTTGTTCGTCTTGCAAACTAACAACATCTATTGACCTTTTTGACTCATTTGACCTAATTACGTTCGGATTCATTTTTTTCTGTAACGACCAGACTCGCCTCTTTGCAATAAACCAAGTCAATTGCACTGACGTACTGGAGCACTTCTAACACAGCCTTACAATCTAGTTACGTCCTCTGTAAAAGGGTGAATCAGCTTTGAAAAGCTGCTAATTTCATGTTCCACATTGAACTCCTCGGCACTGAAACATTTTGGAGCAATGGCGTAAAGGAGGAGTTTCTTTCGTCTGTGTGACTACCACTTCCTCATGTACACACAATTGTCAAGATCTCAGAAGTGAACAATGCAGTAATTACGTCGATTTAAAACAATCACCATAAACTCTTGCTAGGTCGGTTCCTATAGTGTCCCTAAGCCGCTACTGATGGTCTTGTGGTACCCCCCCTCATATGTCCAGTCAGGACACACAAATAAACTTGAACTGCTTGCTCACTTCTATTACAATTAGAAATCATAATAATATGACTACTGAAAGAATAAACTTACAAAGTCGCAATTCTCTTCTGAAACCCCGGTGCCGAATGAGGACAGCAGTGTTACAAAAGCCAAGATGAACACGACTGTGGACAAATCGAGAATAGTTGTATATAAGTGTACCAGAGTTGGGGGTTAAGGAGACGCAGAAATTCGAATGTTGCTGTTCGTATCGCTGACCATAGCTGATTACCGAGTCCCTGATTGTTGTATATTACATGTATGTGTCTTTTGAAGGTACGGTGGCGAAACCGTGAATACCACAGGGTAATAATAATACACTAATAAGATATGATTCTATACGCGCAGAATCCGCCTAAAAGCTGCTCAAAGCGCTTTTACAGGCGAAGAATAAACAAAATCACATGCATACAAACCATCATAATTACGAGAAAAAAATGAGTCTCAAGTCTGCCGTTTGAAGGCAATCAGAGAGTTCATAGATCTGAGTCTCTCTGGGGAAAATGGCATTCCACAGACGAGGCGCGGAATACTGAAAGCTTCGGTCGCCGAATGTTTTTATTCTCGGGTCGGGAGCTGATGACGCTCACGATTGCTTGGTGACGACTGGAGAGCCCTCGTACTGGTTGTGACTATCGAGGACAGGTAGCCGTTGTGCCAACACCCGGCCCAAAACAGAAGAATTGAGGATCCTGTATCAATCGCGCGTGATGGGAAGCAGTAAGAAGTTCCTCACGAATTAATGTCATTGACATGCGTCCTGTGGCGCGGTCACCTTCTAGCAGCTACATTTTTTGTGATCTTTTTGGTGAGTGGGGACAGTTGGGGAAGGTATAACCATGGAGCGGGAATTAGCATAGTCAAGTCTACTCGAGCTAGCTACATGCACTAGTTTTTCAGTGGTGCTTTTTTCAAGGAACTGTTTTTTCTGACTTGGCTGATACAATCTCGGCTGATACTGGGATCAGCACAGCAGTCAAAATACCCTCCGCAAAGCATCTGCTTGTTTGTGGATTCCCCAAGATAACTGGCTTCTTGTATACCAGTTCTGCTACTCAATTAACGCACGAACTTGAAGCTCCAACGAATCCAAAAATCTTTAGTCAGGGGCCTGAATGCCTTAAAAAAAAAAAAAAAAAAGCCCAAAATCCTGATTCTACAAGCGGGACGTTAGGCACTCAATCTCAATGCATGATGCAAACTGTGAGTTGAACCTCCTCAAGAAAGACGGGCTTTAACCCTATTAAACTAGCCTCAAACCATGGGCAGTACCTCGTACCTCTCTGGCTGTTCTAACCCTATCCATCACGTTCCTTTTTGGGGATGAGTAGCAAGTGGAATAGAGATGAGTCAATGGCCCACAGCAGGCATGGGACATTTTCCGGAGACTCCGGTTCCAGACTCTGCAGGCATGCAGGCTCAATCCTGGATGCGATTTGGTGGCATCACCTCGTATTGGCAATGCGCACAGAACACGGGGGCAGCGCCATCAGGTATAGGCAAACCACTCGACAGACGAATAACATAGTCGTCCCAATCTGAAGAATACCTAGACAACTATGGCTGTTCTGCCTAAATCGGAGCTGATCATCGGCGGGCAACTGGAGGCTACTTTAGGATACTGGTCACAGAATCACTTCCGAATCTTATATTCACACGAAGTAGTCCAAGAACGGTGAAATGACGTTACTACAATGGCCTCCTAGGAGGCCTAAGTACTGGTTCGACACAAAGACCTGAAAACATAAAATTACCACAAGGAATACACCATTTAGCACAAACGAAGGTCCCTGGCATATGGATACTCCACATGGCTCAAGAAAGAGGGGGGTGGAATGAGCTCCCTCAATCTATCAGAATTTTTGTCTGCCACGTGCCACGCGGAACATGGGGGCACCCACATTCACACAACAATGAGCCCTTATATCACGTGTGAATCGCTATATAGCCGCATGCAATCGAAATTAAAATTCTTACTATACTCAATTCCATTCAGTGGTTAATTCATAGCGATTCCTGATATTCAGTGAATACTCGAAATGTGAATAGTAGATTGTAGGAACATCTGTGGGCCGTTCAAATCATTGGCGATTGGGCTTAGCACATCACCAACGATTGTGGCAGAAAGTTCCTTAAACCCGCTTCCGACATTAGCTACCTAGCTGACACCTTAACCATTGGCCATTCAAAGGTGAAAGTCAAAGAGACTGTTGGTGAGGCCTATCGAACTTTTGGAACAATTGTCGTTTGTTACTTTTGCATCCTTTGCATTCCCCTCTTTTTTGCATGTTTATCGGCAGACCACTCATTATTCAGGATTGAATCGAAGACCATAACATATTCTCAGTCCTCACGGAAGCTCTTCGAAACAGGAAGCAATGTTGTTGCAGTGTTACCAGTGTACTTGATTGCCTAGTGAGATTTCTAAACGAGGTGTCCAAGCTACAGTTCCATTACGCACAATCGTAGTGCCTTGTCTTTTGTCTGACCCTCGGTGTACACCTTGTCCACTGTTGGAGTCACCCCATGATCTCGATATTCCTCAGGTGTGTTTATCACTTGCGACAACGTCACCTGGATTATTAGGAAGATGAGATGTGGACAGAGACATCGAAGTTTATCAACATTGAAAATATGAATGAATATGTCACAGATTTTTTGGGCAGAGAGTCAACAAGCGTTGGGCCTCTTTTGCCATGGTAACAATCTTCCCAACGATAATGCCGTGAACATGCCGAGTACGGTCGAATAGGATAAAAAACTATAGCACCAAAGTGCTGTAGCTCAAACTGCACGAATGTCCCAATACAAATGTGTAATGTTCAAGATCATGAGGCCAAGAACAAAAGAAGGCAGTTTTCATCAAAACTGATGGCCTATTGGTGTGCCCCTGTTACAACTTTTGACATTGATCTTCATATGCCAACGGATGTCAATAGCAGTCAATAAACTTGTTACTCAGTTTAGTCAATGTCCATCAAAAGATGACCAATTGAGAGAGAAAAGGCAATTTCACATAGTGGCCTTTTGGTATCCCTTTAATGAATTTGACTCCGACCTTGACCTTCAACATGTCAAAGATGTCCCGAGGTCATGTACATTGGTTCTAAAGCTTGATCAAACTTCCATCTAAGAATGACTGTTTTTGCTTTCTTTTTCATCAGATTTTCTGCCTATTCTAATGACACTATATGATGTTTGCGATCAAAATCTGCAAACCAGCTAAAAAAGGGAGCATTACGACACAGTTTCAAGAAAATCAATGTACTTTGATGAGAGATACATTTGGAAATTATACCCATAATGCCTATATTGCCCCGTCAATGACCTTTGACCCTGACCTTCACAAGAGCAACTTTCCCCATGGGTCAATTGACATTGGTGTCCAAGTTTAGCTCACATCCGTCACAGAATGACTGTTTTAGGGCCAAAAAGGCAATTGTTGACACACGTGGATAGAGTAAATAGGCTGTAGGGCCAAAAGTGGATCCTCAACCATTTTTTTTAAAAGCCTGTAGGTATGGCTAATTCCATCAAAAAAAAAAAAAAAAAATTCTGATCGAACATCAGCACTGTGCCCCACATATGTAGGAGGTGAGGCATTTTATGTGATTGCACATGATGGGCCCAAGTCCCGAAATCTGAGACCTTGAAGGTACAACAATAGACCGTCAATTAATACCGAACATCAACACTGACTTGTGCATCAAACTTTGTAGAAGCATTCTGCGTGATTAACATGATGGCCCTCGGGCCCACATTGTGGGCCTTGAGCCAGAGGTTTTCGCACACAAACTGATGGACCACTAAACAAGGAGTATTACATGTATGTAATTTGAAAGAAAATCAATTGGAACTTTGTGGGATGGATGCAATTTTCAAGTACCAATGTGTTAAATTCCATGGAATTCCATAAAATGGTCCATCGGGCCCATGTACCTAGGAATAAAAAAAAATCATGAACACCCCGGAGGTACGACTGTTAGAACAATCATTACGACCGATTGTCAGCACTGTCCCCAAAACTTGTAGAGAGGACATATTGCAAAATTCCACATGATGGGCCCTCGGGCTCACACTGGGCCTTGGGTCCTAAATTCCTGAGAACCCCGATGGTACGGCTATTACAAACAACCGTCATTCTGCCGACATCACATGGTGCAACAAATTTGTAGGAGATACAGAGATTTGCCTATTTCATATAATTGGGCCCTGAGGACAAAACTGTGCCTTGAGCCCAAAAATTCCTAACAACTCCAATGGCCCTCTCCCCAAGGACCATTACATGTACATTTAACTTTGAAGAAAATCACTTGGAGCTTGCGGGATGGAGATGCATTTCAAGCACCATTGTGGTGAAATATCATAAAATGGGCCCTCGGGCCCAAGGGGCCTAGATACAAAAAAAATCACATGACCACCCCGAGGTCACTGTTAGCACCATCATTACGACGCGATTGTCAGCACTGTGCACCAAAACTTGTAAGAGGAGAGCACTGGGCAAATTCCACATGAAGTGGGCCCTGCGGGTCTCACACTGGCCTTGGTCCTAAATTCCTGAGCACCCTGAAGGTAAAGCTATTAAACCATCATTATGACCCGACATCCACCGGGGAACTAAATTTGGAGGAGATACAAATATTTTGCCATAGGTCATATAATGGGCCTGAGAACCAACTGGGCCTGAGCCCACAATTCCTGAACACTCAATGGCCCTCTACCCAAGGACCATTCCAAGTTACTTTGAACTTTCAGAAATCATGAGCTTGCGGAGGAGATGCATTTTCAGACCATTGTTGGGAAATATCATAAAATTGGCCCTCGGCCCAAGTCGGACATGGACCAGACAAATCGCTGACACCCCAAAGGTATGGGCTAATTAGACCATGCTTAGACCGGAACATCAGCACTGTGTACACTACCTTTACAGGAGATATAAGATTTTGTGGTATTTCACGATTGTTCCAGTTTGGTCGCCATCCTCACATAATGACTTGTGTTGGGTCACACAGGGCAATTGTTCACACCTGGCTAGGTAGATAGATAGATAGATAGATAGATAGATAGATAGATAGATGATATTAAATAGATAGATCGAATAGTAGATAATGATGTAGTCTGAGTCTCTTAGCCCAACCAGCATAGCTGGTTTGAGCTAAAAAAAAAAAAAAAAGAAAGAATGACATGATGATGTACATTAAAAAGAGTTGATAAGCTGCGTAATTCGGGCAGAAATTGTTAAAAAGCAGAAAACTAAGTCCAGGAACATCCCGCGGTAGTAAAACTTCCCAAGAGTGTACACAGGTTAAAGTAAATCGGGTCTAATAACAAACCAGGACATGTGTTGTCGATTTGCCAGTTTCGCTATGCAAATGTTATTGTCGGAGGTGGGATAGTACACATTAATTTCTCTGCGTATGAGTTTTCCAAAACACAACCGAATCGTACAGGGCGATAGTCGCTGTCTTCGCAGGTGTTGATACGTGCGGGCAGTGGGACAATCTTAATTTTCTTCTTTGGCAGGAATAAAAACGTTTCCAAAAAACATGTGTAAATAAATCGTAAACATACATTTGGAAGTTTAGCATGGAAACAATTTCGACTTGACATCACTTTATTCCAGAGGAGACGTTGACCTGTTGAATATCCGTCTGATCCTTTGCGTTGATTTTTTGGACGTCATCACCGACTTCCTTCATGTGGTTTCATTGTCATAAGAGGTTTAATGTGGCTAGTCATCCATGGGTGAGGGTGAGGATTTATTTTAAAACTGCTTTACTGTATAGACGTATCAATACAAAACTGTAGATAACCCACCAACGTCGACGTCTGGTTCATGTCGTCATGTTCATCAAGGGTTCCCAGTTTGGTAGTGTCTAAACAGATAACGCAGTTATCGACCGCACAAAGGATTATCGTACATAAGTGGGAATTTGACGAGAGGCTTGCTACATTCTGGGAAAAAATTTCGTAACACAAGTGTGGTTTTAGGATGAACTGTGAAATGGTACGATCACCCAGGGTGGCAGCCGTGTAAGACCATTAGCGATGTAAAAAAACATGGTCAGTATCTGGTTGCCCCGAGTGTGGACAGTAACTGAGGATGAAGGCCCTGATAACTCTTGATTGAATCCCCCAGTGCTATAATCATACCTCCGGATGCGGGTTCGCACTAAAATGAATAACACCGTTGATGTGCTAAGGCGCTTGCTGTCAGCACTCGGTGGAAGGTAAACATTTAATGTCTATTGCACAAAACTTCTCTAGGCTAGCCGGTATAGTAGTGAATTCAAGTGGAACGTCATCATGATAGCGATAATAGCGAGTACGAAAGCAGTTAATCAAAACAATTACAATGATACCTAAGAAAAACTCCACAAAGAAACTCAACGTAAACCAGATTTTATCTTCAAAACAAAATCTCTATCCTCTTAACGAAATATGAACTTTCCTTCAGCAAAACGGCGATATATTTAATCAGCTTCCCATGTACGGGAGACTTTGCATCATGAAAATATTGAAGCCGTTTCAATGAAGCCCCACAAGACATCCGCGGAATGGATTCGCACCTCTCGCCACGCGAACGTTTTCGGGAGTCGTAATAGCTGTGGACAAATAATGGAACGATATGAAATAAAGATATGGAGAACTTACTCCACGCGAGCACGGTGGCTTTGGCTGCAAGCTCCTCACTACTTGTCGGAATATGGCGGACATGCATGGCTCAGGCAGGTTAGTGAAAGGACCTATCTGTTTTCCTATTGTTATGTTCTTTTCTCTTCTTTTTACAACAACCAACTACCGTCAGGACTCCCAACGGCATCATCGGGATTAACTGCATGCGCTTCGTTTTTATAGTTTGTTTCCAGCAGTATGACTACGCTCTCTTTTATAGCAACCTACCTGTACTACTGCAATAGTCCGATCCTCCGTTCTTCATGGGAGAATTCGGGTAACTATTTGTTCGTTCATTCTGCCGCTCCGTAGTTTGGTGGTTACAAAGTGAGGTGTTTGTTTTGGTTTAATAGGAGTTATGGGTAGCGTCCTGATTTATAATGGTGAAATAATTAGGTCGATAAAGTAGGTTGGCAAGGGGGTTTGTTGGCCAACTGCAGGCGACAGGACGATCCGTTTCTCGTATGTAAAATCCCCCCAAACTTGTCATTCCCCCTCGCTGACGTATGGTGTTTGGCATTGCGACTTCAGTCGCCATGTTCTAAATTAAGCTCGTCTGTATTCCAGTGACGGGAGTGTGATTTTAGGCAGAAAGAATTACATTTCTGCTACGGGGTGCTTGCAGTTTTTTCTTTTTCGTGCGTGTGCAAACGGGTCTGGTTCCGTACATTTTATTATCACGGTGATTTGTGGCCTCGTGGTGATGCTCCCAGGTGTGTCGCTCAGGACGGGAGTCGTCACATTTTTTTTTAGGGCAGTTAGACGGAGGGAGGCCGCTCGCCGCATACCGCGACATCCACGGGTATCCGGGAGCACAATCGTTGCTGTAATTATATCCATTTGATTCTTGTATTTGGGCGTAGTATCGAGTTGAAGTTTCTTGGTTTTAGGATATACCAATTATCTGCCCCTCCGTGGTATGACCATTTTGGCCGGTGTAGGTAGACATTGTTAATCGTGGCATTTCGACGTAATAGTTAGCCCCTTTAGTTAGTCATTGGACTGAATAGGGGTGGGGTTTGCTGGTTAGCACTACGAAAATGAAGTTGTAAATCTGTTGGGGGGTTTTTCTATATGTCGCCATTCGTCGTGGCATGGGCGATGGTTAGATCTGTCTTGTATTCGTCCTGTGCGTATGATGCGATTAGTAGGGGACGATTGTAGTATACTATGTTGGCACAACGACATGTAATAATAATAAAATTAAAAAAAATAGGATTTATATAGCGAGTTCCTCAGAAAGCTGTTTGAAACGCTTACAGATATAAAATAAACTCAAGTGAGCATGTAAAACCATTTAGACTAAGTTAGAAAAATATTAGACCAATAAACTATATATATGTAGCAAAAATTGAATAAGCTTGTAAGAGTGAGAAAAATAATAGTAATGAGAGCCAGAATAAAAATGTTGAAGAATAAAAAAATTACTATACCAATTTAAAGATCGAGAGCAATTCTAAAATAATGCGATTCCAGGCAGACACAGGAAACGCCACAGAATCGGAGGTGCATTCCACAACTAGGGCGCCATACATAAAATGCATTGTCACCATCTTGCTTCTGTGTTCTCCTCTCTTGAAGTGGACACTGTGTGATGAGCGCAACGATCGATGGGACGTAGTGTGTAGGAGAGACGATTGCAGTGGGGGGGGGGGGGGGGGGGCGAGACCACGTAGAACTCTATAGGTGAGAAGATTGATTTTATACCTCACTCGGTACTCTACCGGAAGCCAATGCAATGACTTGAGATCAGTGTCTCATATGGTCTCTCCTCGTCCCCTACGACTACTCGAGCCGCACTATTCGGGCGTTTACGAGTGGTGTAGCTGGGTAACCCGAAACAGGAGCGCCGGTGACATTAATCACTGAATGTTACAAATAAATTTATCTAACGTTGCGGACATTGTGGTGAAAGGGTTCGAATAGTGCGAGTAACACGATCTTACTACATGTTAAATAAGGCACCATGTTCAATTCTGAGTAAAAAAAAGGGCCCGATATTACGAACACAGAGGACATGCTGGAACATTTGTCCACCTATACTGATGTGACCAATGTGAGTAGTGCCTTAGTTGATTTTGTTTTTTTTTCCCGCAAGATGATTGTTATGTATAGTGAACATATTTTGGTATCGCCCAACCCTCTAGTGGGAATCGCCAAGGAGTAGTCGTATAAAAACAAGTGTAGCCACTGGTCAAGGTATTTCCTTGCCTGGACATCGTAATGGTCACTAGAACAGGAACAGTTAATAAGTACTTATCGACGTTCACGTGGTGTTCTCCTCGAGTCTTACTGACGACCTTTGGCGGGTAAAATTGAAGAGTAAGTTTTATTGCTCGTTTATTGCGATATGAGGGGATGTCTAGAATAGCCTGTGCAGTTGGGTGTCCATTTGCGTTGGGTTTAGGGTTGGTTTCAGAGTTTGTTTTTCTGTATATTTGCGGATGGGACTGGGTTACCATGAGGTTTGCGTTATTTGCGGCATTCTCTGAGATTTGCGCGCTTTGCCCTCCGGGTTTCCTTACTGGCAATGCTCTGCCCAGATTTCTGTGAGACTGTGGAGGAATTGCGGTTTCTACTTTACAAATGTAGTTTGCGTGCAAGATTATGTTCCGTCGTAAATACGATCTCATATTATTGTATTTTTGTAGTTTTTTTTTTAACAAAAACGGAATTGGACGAACGAAGATGAAAGAGCGAAATAAAGATAGTCCCGTCGAGACCTTAGAATTACTCCCTTATTTGCGTTTCTCTCAGCCGCCTTCTAAATTGGCCACAGGGAAAACTCTGAAGTTAACCCTGCGTACGGTCATCAGCCATCGCAGAAGTGGATGGGGAATTTCTACACCTGTATTGCGCCTGGCCCATTGATGATGTCCACTCCAATACACTGGTTCTTTATTTCGATTTATGATCCCTTAGGATTTGTCGCACCCGTCTTTTGAAGGGTAGGCAATTTGCTTTTTAACCAGCATTTGTGTAGGATCATGCAGACGGAATGCCCTGCTCTATGAGGAGATAAGGAGTTTGGTGGGAGCAGTGGAGGTGTTCTATACTAGTTATGGAAGCACTCGTATCGAGAGGTTCCGAGGTGTTATAAGCCTGGAATTTGGAGGTTGTTGTAAGCGTGCAGTACATCATTTTGCGACACGAGCACTAGTGCGGTATGGGCATTGTTCGATTTGAGATTAACTGATGTTGTAGGTCGTGTGCATTGCTCCTTTGTAATGTATAAGGCCAGAGTGGTTCCCTTAAGCCCATTACGGTACATCGTCTCGAGATCACTGCGGCAGTCGTTGTCGGTTGGCATTAGTAAGATACTGCAGCATGAGTTAGGTATCAAGCATGCAAGAGGTTTTCTGGACGGATAGACAGATCGTTCTAGGCTATTATTGCGAACAGAGGCTCGTCGAGTTCAGGTCTTTGTTGCGCTCGTGATGCAGAAAATCCGCAGTCATACAGATTCCAGCGAAATGGAGGCACGTATGGAACGAAGATAATCCGTGATGCGCATCGCGTGGGCTGTCGGCAGACATGTTGTCGGATTCTATTTGGGGAACTGCGGCCAGATTCTTTTGGCAAGCTGATCTACAGTGTATAAACGGATTTGCTTTCGCGATCGATCCAGAGATTTAAGGGTGTAAGTGTATTGAGACTCGGGGTTGCGAGCAGGTATGTTAATCGCTTGTTATTTTTCAAGCTGGCTTAGGGCGTAGCGTGCGTAGCTTTAGCTTGCAGTATATGGCACTACTTAGGAATCCCAAGCAAAACGCAAGGAAGTCAGTGTCAAGGAGTTGCGTTGGCCTGAGATTGCAAATTATTAGGCTCGCCAGGGTGCAGCTTTAGGGACGAGCTGATGGCTCTTAAGCATCATTAGTAGCAAGGGCGTTCGGGAAGGAGAAGAGTCACTCCGTAAGCTTTCAGCTTTTTGTTGACGATAGCGGCATCCTGCGGGCGTTGGTGACCGCTGCGCGAGTCTAGTTCAGAGTTTGAGTTTAAGCACCCTATAATACTTCCCAAGGCGTGGCATGTGACAGAGCTCTTGTACGTTATTTCATTCAAGCGTGTGATGCACGGGACGCGGAGCACTGTAAACGAAAGCCGGTCTAGGGGTTATCTGGAGCATTGGTTGTAGCTCTGTCGTTGGATGGGTTATTCATAATTGGCGTCAAGCAAGAAGCATAGGGGTAATACGTGTACACAAAAGGATGTCGGACTTGACGACTGATCCCTTAAGCCTGCTCCGCATTTCCATTTGCGCAGTTGATTGCTTCGGTCCTGGTTGAGTTAAGGAGGGCAGAAAGTCCATGAAGCGTATGGCGTGCTTTTTACATGTATAGCCTTCGAGGGCTGTGACATTGAGATTGCGCACTCGTTAAGCACGGACTCTTCATCAATGCCCTCTAAGCGAATTTCGGCAATCCGGGGCCCTATTAGGCAGTTGCGCTGTGACCAGGGCACTAAGTTCGTTGGTGCCATGGGCGAATTGAAGAAGGCCGTTGCAGGAAGTGGATCGGCTAAGGTGCATCAGTTTCTAGGAAGTCGGGAATGTGACTACGTCACATTCAAATTACGGCCCCATTCGCCAGTCACATGGGAGGAGTTTGGGAGCGACATATCCGTACTGTTCGAAGCATTATCAATGGCATGTTGCATGAATTAGGAACGCAGTTAGATGACGAGTCCCTAAACCTTCATGTACGAGGTTACGTCTATTATCAATAGTCGTCATTTCCGACAACTACTTTGGATGTCCCAGGTCTCCTGGAACCGTTGACTCCATTCATTTATTGGACGATGAATGTCAGCAGTGCTCCTTCCCTCTCCTGGTCAGTTTTCCTCGGTTGAGGCGATCTCGTACACGTCGGAGTAGAGAGTGCAGTACATGGTTAATGTGTTTTGGACGAGGTGGAGGAGGGAGAAATACAGACACTTCAGCAACGCAGAAGTGGACAAACCCGGCAAGAATAGGAAGTAGGGCGTGTTGTGCTACTAGGGACGACAGTTTGTCGAATGAGAGGCCATTGGGCAGAGTGGTAGAGACGTTTCGGGATGACGATGGTTATGTGCGTAAGGTGAAAGTTGTCCTAGGTGCTCCTGCTGGAAAGGGAAAACCCCCAAATGCAGACAGTGCGTGGTATTGTGGAGCTGTTGTTAGGATGGAAAGCTATGTGTATCGTATGTTAGTGTTTTTTCACTATGTTAGGAATTAGTTGGAAGGTGGGGGGGTTTTATGTCTATTTTGATGTGAATTATACCAAAAAAATTAGATTAAAGAACGGAAGCTGACGGGTACTTGCCAATAATCCGTTGGTTGATGTTGTTGAATGTATAATCTGGCATTTATTAATGAAATGGAATTGCTTATTTGCAGGGGCCAGTTATGTATAGTGAACATATTTTGGTATCGACGAAAACCTCTATTTGGAATCGCCCAAGGAGTAAGTAGTAGTAGTATAAAAAAAGTGTATCACGGTCAAGGTCTTTCCTGGCCTGGAAATCGTAATGGTTCACTCGAACATTAACGTTGATAGTACTTCGATCTACGTCATGGTGGTGTTCTCCTCTATTCTTACTGGACCGACCTTTAGGCGGGTAAATTCGAAGAGAGGTACGTTTATGCTTGTTTATTGAGATATTAGTGATGTCTGCATAGCCTGTGCCAGTTTAGGTGTCCCTTCCGTTTGGTTTAGGAGTTGGTTCAGAGTTGTAGTTATTTGCGAGATGGACTTGGATTCCATGAGGTTGCGTATTTGCGGCAATTCTCTGAGATTGCGTCGCTTGCCCCAGGGTCTTACTGCATGGCTCTGCCAGATTTCTGTGAGAGTCGTGAGGAATTTGCGGGTTTTACTCAACAAAATGTAGTTTGCGTGCAATATTAGTTCAGTCCTAAAAGATCTTATATTGGTCGTATTGTAGGTTTCACGGATGACGACGAAAATGGAAAGGTTCGAAATAAAGATCCGTCCCGTCGAGACCTTAGAATTACTCCCGGATTTGCGTTTTCTCTCAGCGGACTTCTAAAGGCTACACCACCATTCGCGTATTTCCAAGAGCGCTCCTCCAACCTACTCGAAGTAACATAGCATTCTCGAATGGTCGCATGAAAAGTACAACTGGGTGTCGTCGGCATACATGTGCATCTGCAATACCATGTTTTCCTCCGCAATTGAAATAATGGAGATGTAATCGCGGATGTGAATATGCGTCCTAATACAGAACATTGAGAGGAGCTCGTCACCACGATCACTTCAAATGAATTAGTTCTATAGATAATCACCGACTGTGTGCGTTGCTTAAAATAGGATACCATCAAGGAATGTGCTGCAGTTACCGTGACGCAAAAGTTTCGGCAAAGACGACAGCAAATAACAGATCTGTACAGATCTCCACAGATCTCACCAGTATTCCATTATCTTGCCAAGTTTAAATTAGTTTTTGTTTGTGTGAGAGGGAAAAATGGGGATTTGTGAGCAGTGTAGTTTCGTGTGTTGCGCTGGTCTAATTGACATATTACTGTGAGGTAGAATTTGCTTATTTGCCGAAAGTGCAGGGGACTGGAGGTGCAACCCATGACGGCAGTACCCTGCTCTTAGTTTCAGTCTCCAGTAAGGTTCCGTATCGTTCCGAACTAGATATAGACATTATATCAGATACTTTTTATGGCCCATACTGGCAAGACATTCAACTTCATTATAGTTACACCGGCATTTCAGAGATCTATTTGTATTTTCTGGAGGGGCACCATTGTAATGGAGATAACGGGTTCATTGCAATATTGAGTCAAATGAATAATTGATAATCGCGGACGGTCAATGACATAATTCAGCTCTGGCCTCACGTTTCGGCAGTGCACAGTGTGGTATACAGGATGGTACAGAATTTCGTTAACTCAGGCCAACCTAATGTCTGGGAATCTTGTAATTAAGTTCAGCTAACTAGGGTAACGGATCTATTCCAGTTATCATAAATAGTAGTGCCACTCAGCAGAGAAGGAATCGCCTCAAAGTGTAACTAAATCGCAGCAGTTCGAAATGTAGATCAGTCTACTGAGTATGGGAAGTGTGCCCCTGATCAGAAGGAAAGTTCGAGCCTGCTAGTAATGTGCTCAGTTCAGGACGCGTAATGAATTGGAAATGAAAGTCACTAACAGATTTGTAGAAGTGCGTACGCGAATAGATACCCAAAGAGACCTATATAGTAAGGTGATGCGATAAGCTGAGCAATGATTATGAGGATGTTAAGTCAGGAAGATTACTTCATCAGCATAATGAAAGTCAATAGTGGAAGTTCAAAACTCACAAAGTTTTCTTCCAATCAGGTTTCCCGTGAAATAAAATCGCATGTTAGGCAATCGTGCGTACGTGCGGAGAAACATTCTGGAGTAAACCCTGTTCGGTCCAGCATCGCCTCGTGTGTTGGAGTGTAATTGAAAATAAATGTTATTCCTGACGTGTTATGAAACATGTAGCTACAGATCACAGTAATAAAGATAAGGCAAGTCAATGGTTATCATTAGATAAAGAAGGATTGAATGCATTGATTCTTGCGCAACCTCATTCCTCCGACCTTGGACGTCAACAAATCAGTAAGCAACTCTACGATAGGTGATTGACCTAAAGTTTACAGCTATGATTTTATCGGCTCATTACAAACAAATGAATATCAGTGATCGTTTTATACAGCTACAAACACGCTACTCGTGGGATAAGGAATACTTTCAGACAATAAGCGACTCTAGGTGGTGATCCTTGCCAAGTTATTGAAAGGGTCCTAACATATCGTCTGCATGACATCGAATTCTGAATTCAATAACAAACCTATACCATCTAATTACATAGGCTTACACCTTCAGAGGCGTACGCAGAGATTTGTCGGAGAGGGGGGGGGGGGAGTGGGGTGAAATGGGGGAACCCAAGGGAAGTGCGGTCCTTTGGCAAAAAAAAGTGCAATTTTATGGACCGTAGGATAAGGCTGCTGCAATATCTGCTAAGTAACAGCTGCAAAACGTCCACTGGAGTGCAAAACTCAGTTTTGTGTTAAGGACTAGATCACTTGAGTCCTGGGGGGGGGGGGGGGTTATGACCGCCAATGCTCCCGATTAAGCTGTTTACGGTATAGTGTCGGCTGAGTCTTTTTATGAGGACCGTTGCATAATTGGTCTATGCCACCGTTCTCTCCGCGGCAAGGATTTCGATGTCCCAGTTACGGTAGTTTATGAGACGCATGCGTTTGCAATGGGAATGTATAGAACTGAATTCTTTGAAATGATCGGCCCTAACATTTAACCAGAGTCTGAGCTTAGAATCACGATGTAATTCTTCCCACAACCCTTTCTCCGCCAAGGGTGATCTGGCAAAACACGCCTCACTATTTCAAAGTCCGGTATTCGTCCTCGACCTTGAAAAAATGACCCAATGATATTTGTAACATAGATAGTAACAGTCACTGAACGTCGCACTTACCGATATCGCAAATGGCGGTAACGTTGCCACAACAGCAAGGCAACTGAAATGTACTGTGACACCCCATCGTCCCACCCACTTAGGAGGAATATTCCCCTAATTACCAGACTCTCAATTTCGCAAGAATGAATTTCAATGCACGTTTCAATTTGAAGGGGTAAGCATTTATGGAGAGGGTTTTCACGAATATATTTAAGTTCCTCTGTGCATAACAATTCGTAGAGCAGATGCGGCTTCTATCTGTAATGGAGGCGCTCTAATATCAGACAGTTTTCATATTTGGTAGGGGCCAGGGACTTCCAGTTGCTGTTAGTACAGTATGAGGCATCGGAGAATAGTTATGAGGTACTAAGGCATGAGGAAAGATGATTTCAGACAATGATTCTAGAATCGAAATACCGAGCAAAAAATGGGGGAAAAAAGATTAGGCAATAGGACGATAGCATGACAATTTGCGTGAAAAATGGTTATCTGCGAGTACGGTGAAACGGCCTTGCTTGTGAGCTACCTGCACAGCTGGCACGAGTGCAAGACGACCAACACATCTTTTTCTATTCCCCCCCCCCACCACCCGCCATTTACCTCAACCCGTGTTTCTCCCTGTTCTTCCCAGTGGTCATGAATACTGTTGTACAACTACATGAATTGTCAAAGGATGATCCCAAGGATTGCTTGCAGAGGACTTTAGCCTCACTAAACAATGGTCATTGCCGACATCACAGGGAGGCTTTCACGATACCAGGGTACTGCGTAAGCCAAGTATGTATTTCAGTCAATAAGAGGTCTCGGCGTGGGCTGTTTGCCGAGTTTATATTTGCCAACCATGCGCCGTCTGTCATCGAATAAGAGGTATAACAACAAGTCTGTTGTAATAGTGTCAATTATGTGGACCTTTTCATGAGGGAACATCTTGAATGGGAATATGAGTCATATCTGAAAGTGACATTTGAGACTACCTAAGATCATTTTGGGAAAGAACGGGGGTTGCCCGAAAAAAATGAAAACTTGAGAGGACAATTCGAATGGGTTGAGAATTTACAAGGCGTAATTATTTTCATGACTTTGGCGACGGGACTGATGCCAGTCGTAACAATAGGGTTTTCTTGAACCACAGTATTTTAAGCTTCCTGTATGATGGCATTCTTCAGAACGTGCGGACAGCTCTTGAAAAGTTTTTCCGATGATGACTTGAATGACCCGACTTGACCCAATTAAAATTAGGATACTAATACGCAAGCCAACATACTTAATTTGAGTTGATATTATACTTGCCATTCTCAAGATATCGTGTTTACTGTTAAAGTTTCTGTCAAATGTACAGGCTCGGTGCAAAACTTGTCTGGTTTTCTGTCATTCACATATGAGTCGTGCGAGTTTACACTCAATCAATCGGTTATTTAAAACCCATGTTTCAATATGTAACGAAACATTCTGTTTCCAGACGAGTTCACAAAACATATGTCGTTAAACAAAACTCGTAACTTTGCATGCCACAGGGTTCGAATTACAGATTATTATATATATATATATAATATAGAATATATATATATATATATATATATATCTATATAGTATATATACTATATATATATAATATACCCTATATATAATAATATAGATATATATATATATAAAATGAATTTGTTATAAGCGTTACACGAAAACGCGCACGTAGATTGTTGTACTTCGCATAGTATCGTTAATTAATATAGGTTATAAGACGGAATTTGATTCAATGGTGATCCTAGGCGATTACAATAGAAATGAATCGTAACCACACATTAGGGGGGGGGGGGGGGGGTTTTTGGGGGGGGGGGGTGGGGGCCCCCCTTGTTGGGGGGAAGGAGTTTTGGTTATGGGCGCCCAGTAATTAGGGACCCCGAACACCACGCAAGTGAATAATATTGTTCCCATACCTATGGGCCAGAAGTGGGAAGATTGACGGAAGAAAAAATGCCGTAATGTATTCGGTACATTTGCATGCCAGTGAAAGGTTTCCAAATTACTTTGGCCTACAAAAAGAAAATACAGTCTCTGCTCAATGAAAAGACAGATTATGGTCATAATTATGCTAACAATGTCGTTTATAAGATTATCTGCCCCGATTGTAATTCCATTTACATTGGTGAGAGTACCAGGCCGCTTGACGGATGGATTTACTGAGCTACACTGATATCATTGGGGGGCAAAGGTGGGTGATTTATCAGCATTGCAATGACACTAAGCATAGATGCAACTTTGGAAGATCCTGTGTTGTTATGGCAACGAGACGCAGTGGTACAGGCGGAGATTAGAGAGATTTTACATATAAAAGAATTAGGGCCGGACCTGAATTGTAAAATTGTTAGCACTCTCTGGGTTTTTAAGCTATTCATCTCGATGTAGTATTATTAACTCTATACAGGCTGGGTTAGCCTCCAGTGGTTGCTTTAGGCAACAATTTTAACTGGTAGCTGGATTGTATTGCTAACTCTTGTAAACTGTATGTGTATGTATTCGAATTTTGCCTGGAGATGGGGTCTTGGTGACCTTGAAATATAGCAGCACGCATCGTTAACTGCGATAGTCGATTGTTTTCCTTTATACATTATGTGTGGACGCCTGTATTCGTATATATATATATATATATATATATATATATATATATATATATATATAATATTATATATATATTATAATATAGAATATATATATATATAGATATCTATATAATATATATATATCGACAAGTCACAGAAAAAGACGGACTCAAAGTCAAAAATGAATATATTTCGAGACCAACGGCCCTCGTTATCACGAATCACAAATCCTAATAAACCGCACTACGAGTACACAGGCGAAAAAAGAAAAGACATGGAGGCAAAAAAAAATCAAAACAGGCTATCAGGCGGGAGGGAAAATACAAAGGAAGCACTTGAGGACACGACCGTCGCGACAAACAAAGTGCGCCGCGTGGACATATTTCTGCGTGGCGAGCTTGCTATTGTGAGAGAGGTCCCATCATCAACATTAAGACCGTTCGCCATGAGGGAATTAAGCGGTATACACTGTCTTTCAATTTCACGCAAAAGACCCTACGGATCAGTAAGGCACGCCCTCACGGCACTCGTTGCGGAGGTAGCCTCGTCACGGTATGAACATTGGAAAGCGATGGCGCTCTGCAAAATAATGAGATGACTGTACAAAAGACGCCAGTCACCTTTGGCGGAATCATTGCCTCACGGCGAACCGCTCAAGATCAGACTGGGTTGTTCATCTGTACCGAATGTTATTAGTCAGGACGTAGTACTGCTGGCCACAGTTTACCACACGCAGATCACACAAACTGCCCAAAAGGCCTACAGGAGGCACCGCTGACGCGGGAATATAGCGTTTCCGTCATAGACTCCATCATCTAAATTCAAGAGAGGTGTTGGGGCGGGGGCAAAGGTCACCCCGCGATCCACTGCGAGCAGGAGCTGGGGGATGGCCGGGGGGGGGGGGATTTTTAGAGGATCGAGTCTAGCGCGAATAAGGTCGGTGATTTAAGGTGGCGAGGCTGGCGGGGCTATCATAGTTTCAACCCAAGTTTCTGGAGGGAGAGCTGGAGTATCGGATCAAGCCCCGAGGGATGACACTAGATCGGGACGTCCAGGGTGGTAGGGTGTCGAGGACCAAAAGGGACCTTGCGGGACTCGTTTCGGAGGGGAGTATCTACTTTTTGAACGGCCAGGGCCATACATCGCTCTGGGATTGGATTTAACCGTGTTTGGCCATTGAACCCCCGGCGGCACAACCAATACACAATTAATTAACCCTTTCCCTCAGCCTATTCTTGCACTGCAGAATCGCTTAATACGCAAAGCTTGACTATACGCAATGACCGCTTTATGTGGTGAGGAGTGACAGCTGTCGTTATGCAGATACTGATGAGTATCTGTGTCCTTGACATAGAGGTCAGTAGAAACCGTCTCATCCCTGTTTTTAGTGAGGATCACATCCCGAAGTTCACGGAAGTAGTAGAACTTGAATATGTGAACTTCAGGTAGGAGGTTTCAACATTCAGACTGGCTAAGAAATCCACAAGCAGTGTGACGTGGTCATAGGAGAGTAATCGTCGATGAACCGATAGGTAACAGTCGGTTTATACGTGCAGTTAGCAAAGAATTTCTCCTCAAAAAAGCTGAATATGTTGCGCATGGACGGAGCAACCCTAGTGCCTATTAGCAGTCCAGAGACATGTCGGAATAACCGGTATCAAATTCTCCGATGTTGTTCACTAGAACTAGTTTGGGCCAGGAAACACCATCAATTTTGCAACCCGACCAGCCTGCACCCACCCAGCAACTAACGAAGAGCCGAGGTATATACTATATATAGATATATCTATATTAGACTATCTGAATATATATATAGATAATTATATATATATATATCTATATATAATAATTCTAGAATCTATAATATATCTATATATATATATATATATATATATATATATATATATCGATAGATAATATATAATGGATGCCGTTTCGTCGAAAAACAGTTAGCGGATATCGTGATCTCATAAGCTAGTGGCTGGTTTGATCTTATGTACGTCGTGAACTGATTCAGGAAGATCTCTGGCGATCACAGATTAGTCAGGGATGAGAGGCAATGTCAGCAAACACGGAAATACTTGGTTAAAAACCATACACGGATGCGTAACGACGTATCGTACATATTAGTATTACAAGGTAAACCGTCAATGGTATTTTACATCCATGATAATTAGGTGCCAACTGGAATTACACGTGTGTAACGGAACCGCACACTTGCTTTGGAGTGTTCGTACTAAGAACCATAATTCACTGCATTCGTCATCACCGTGTACACCTATGCCTGCGTCATATTTCCTACCTTTCCTACCTCCTAACCTGACTGGAAACAAAATTTTTGTCCCTGGAACTCGACCAGCGCTGAGTTATTTTCCCCGCCACGATGTGATCATCTGATCCAAGATCTGACGTCGGGATTTGATTTAGAATCCCTCCAATACATTTCTCCTAAATTTCTGGAGATTTCGTTGTGCTCTCTTTGGACAGCTAACCCGGATGACAGTCACCGTTTTTCCTCGAAAATGTCTTTCGAAACCCTTATCCATGGAAGGCCCCCAGGCCGTGCTTATTGTGTTCACAATTGCTAGGCATTTAGCCTAGTGTACGACGCTAGCCGGCGTTGCCTACCACCACACGTGGGTACGGAAATCTTTGGTTGCAGTACCACCACCTGCTTAGGCCCTTGGCTTTAAGCCTTTTGCTCTCGTCTTCGGTTAATAGTACTCTCTCCTTTTTGAGGGTGTTATTCCATTTTGGGTTCGTTTTTCCCCTGAGGGATAGACCGGGAGGCCCCGTTCCTTCCCGTTTTTCTGATCTCGCCCTCCGTTCGTCGGCGTGACGCTAACCACGAGCAGCAAAATAATATTTGTCAAGGGGGGGATTTATTATCGGTGGTTCCTTTTAGTGAGGTGTGTGTTTTCAAGACGTCGCTCAAACCAAGAACACAGGTTCGTATGGGGGTCATTCGTCATCAGTCCATTTCATCTACCCCATGTATATCCTTTGTCCTTCTTTCTTTGTAGTCTTACGATGAGCAAATGTTCTAAATAATGTCCCCAATCTACCTGGGACTTTCAGACTCTGCGTCGAGGTACTGGGCATGTGCCCCCACAACTCCGTGTGCTATTTGCGAACCCTGGGAATTTCCTCGCTGGCGAGAGACTGTCCATAGATTCAGCGCGTTTGACCCCACTGAGAAGGGGTTGGAAGCTTACCTCGTCTCGTCTAGTGGTTCTGGCTTCAGCCCATGGAAGGGGGGCAGAGGAGCTCTGATAACTTGGTGGTCACCGGGTTCGTCGCAACCGGTCGGCTCGGGTACGGACGGATGCCTGGGTGCCGCAGATGGGCAGACAGGCCTCCGCGCTCCGGGTGAGCCCCGGGACGTGGTCCAGGTCTGGATTAGCCATGTATGTCGGGCGGCGGCGCTGTGGAAAGCTCGGAAGAGGAAACCAAGCTCCATACTTCGCCGGAAAACATTCGCCTCGGACCCGGCGGTCAGGGAACCCAGCGGAGTTTGCTGAGCACAGCAGCCGGTAACGGCTGGGCAGGCTACGAGCACTGGAACCCGGAGTCATCCATCTCGCCGAACATTCAGGTGCCATCTCCTATTGAAGATACTACCCTCCCGGGAAGGGCCGCCCCGAAATTTGGGATAATTGACCGCATTCCTCCTACGTCCGTGCACCGTCAACCCCTCGCGGTTCGGACAATCGGGGGACTTCAGACAGGGGACCAACCCGCGGAAGTCGCACCGCCGCGGTGTCCCTGCACTGGGTGCGGCAACTTTAGTTGGCCGGAACCTATCGGCTCCAAAGGTCCGTGATACCGGAACAGTGCCAGAATACGGCGATCCGGGCAAGCATAACCGGGAACGAGAGTCTGTCCGGACAGTGAGGATTTGTCCGGCTCCGCGCCCCCGGTGTCGTTAAGGCTCCCCTGGATCATGGGGAAGTCGCCGGCTTGACAAGGCGGTTCAGGACCAAATCCGCAAGCAAGGAGCCTCGTTCAGCCATGTCAGTTGCGGCTCCCACGGCGGATTTGATTTGAGTGCGACGGGTTCAGGGAAGCCAATTTGACTCATCAAGGAGCCCTAACCGAATTTTTTGGAGTGCAGCGCCAAGACGCTCTAGCTACGGTGGGACTCACCACCACAGGCTCCTCCCGTATAGCCCGAGCTGGGCAGGCGCTAGTTAGGTCGGGCCTGGGCCGAGCTAGGACTTGGGTCCGACGCGGCTTCAGCTGGCGGCCAACAAGCTTCGTCGTTGCGGGAGCCCGGCGCCATCACTCACCTCAGGCACTCCCGGTGCGGCCAGGAGGATGGCCCGGGGGGAGTAGCTCTCTCGACTCACAGTCTCTCTCTGCGGGCTGTTTCCATCTGGGTGGAAGAAGAAGGCCCAATATATTATCGATCAGGGGGTGCATTGTCAGGACACATGTGGCGATAGGTTAGCTCCGTGACCGAGCCCTGTTTTCCAAACGAGTACTTCAACCAGGAGGAGGGGCCGGGCTAACACATCGGACTCCCACCGCCGACAACCGCCTCCTGGGGGGTTACTTTCTGACGATCCCTTCCCGAATGCAGGATTTCTTAGACCGGTGGGACACGAATCCGAGTGCGTCCTCACCAGCTCACGACAGATGTTGGCGAAAGACGACTCTGATGAGGGCGAGCCGACTCCTGGGTATATCGATCTAGGTGAAGCCTTATAAACGGGCGCCTTAAAAGTTTCGCCGTCTCATCGGGTATACGACTAGCATGCACCTCGAAAAGGGATTTCGACACCAGGCAAATGGATTGGAGTAGGACAAACGAGTGGTAAGGCAATTTGCAAGTTGCCGGTCTGTGTGTGATCACTCCCGCCTGCGTATAAGGTACTGCCGAAGAGGCATTGCCTTATATTGCAGTCTATCAAGCGGCCCAAAAGGGGGCTCCCTTCTAGGACGAAATATTTTTTTCTTCAGGGGGATTGCCTCCGGTCGGAAGCCACCAAGGTGAAGGCCCTGAAAAAAAGCTGGCCTCTGCGGGCGTCAGCCGTCCGGAGGAGAAAAACAGTCTGCAAACCGCTCCGGTTCCTGTTCTCGAAACACATCTCGTCTCCTAGCGACAGGCGTCTTGTCTGAAGGTACTCCTACAACACTCCGGGTCCAGCCAGCGAGTGTGAGACCAACAGGAGGTCCTGAAGTCTTTGGCACTCTGTGAGACATTTAATTGACATTGAACTGATACTAAAATACAATACGGTTCTTTTTTATATATATATGGTCGACTGCACATTCGACCGCTGATTGATGCTTTGCGTTTTGAAGGATATCGTGCGCACAAGAAATCTGCACACACCACAAAACAGCTCGCACCAATCATGGAGAGGCAGAAGAGTAAATAGGACTCACACATACTGATCACCATGATCATAACTCGAATATTGGGGACGCATTTAACTCATGAAATACGACACACCGTCGTTGGTAAATAATCAGCGTTTGTATGATCTGAAACAGGCCCCGTCAGAAGCGTGCAATTGTATTTTTATTGGAAAACTGCACCGTCTGGACTAGCACATTTTTCAAATGCACGTGACAATACATTACCGGAGGGGTTGACAAAGCTATCTAGAGGTGTGATAATGACTACTATTCGTTATCAAGTTGTAGAAGTTATGGAAATCAATGGTCACGATCGGGGCTATAGGCATATAGGGGGGGATAGATACTTACAGCTCCACTGGGTTATTAATGACCTTGGGAGAGAGTAGAGTGTTGAAAAAGTCAGTAGGACGGAAATCCTATTATATCACTCGTGAAAGGTTGTTGAAAAGCGCCACAGTCCTGTTAATACGTCCCACAGATCACTAAACATTAACACGCCCTTAAATTGTCCAGTCCAACCTTTTCTGTGATGCAGCCCTTAAACTGAAACCCGAATGAGGGCAACCGATTGTTAATCGCAATCTCTAATCAGGAAGGGAAATAAAATCTAGAGCACCGATGGTGCGTAGAGCTCAAACTGCACGAATCTACCAAGATGAATGTACAATTGTGTGATACAAAATGTCAAGATCATGAGGCAAGGAGGCAGTTTCAAACAATGGCCGGATTGTGCCCCTGAGGACTTTTGACCATGATCGCAATGAGCCCAAAGATGTCTTAGCAGTCAATAAATATTCCACATAATGGGCGCAGGGCCACAGTCACATGGGCCATGGGTCAAAAATCCCTGGCACCCTGAAGGTACAGTACTAGAACTCATTATTACTGAACATCAGCACTTGCAACATAATTGTGGAATAAAGATTGCAGTATTCCTATATTGCGCCCTTGGGCTTCAAAATTCCAAACACCTCCAATGGCCTCTACCCAAGGACTGTTACATGTAAATCGTTGAATGTAAGAAAATCAATTGAACCTTGGAGGGGATGCATTTCAAGTTACCCATTGTGTGAAGTTTCATGAAATGGCCCATCGGCTCAAGTAGGACCTTGGAGCAAAAATTCCTGAACACCCCAAAGGACGGCGTTAGACATCTTTATGACGGATGCCAGCCACTGTGCAACAAATTTGTAAGAAGAGGAAGCATTTTGTGTAATTCCACATGATGGGCCGATAGCGGCTCAAACTGAGGACTTGGGACTAAAAAAATGACCACTGTGCAACAAAATTGGTACGAGATACAAGATTTTGCCGTATTTCATATGATGGGCCCTGGGCCTTGAGCAAAATCCTGAACACCCCTAAGGGCCCTCTACCCAGGACAACTTTGAAGCATCAGTGACTAGTGAAGAGGAGAGCATGCAAGTACCATTGTGTGAAGGGCCCGGGCAAGTGGGACCTTGACCAAAATTCCTGAACACCACAGAGGTCGGCTGTTGTCCCATTCATTATGGACCGAATGTCAGCACTGTGCACGAAATCCTAAGAAGAGAAGCAGTTTGCATAATTCCACAGGACGGGCCCCTGGGCCCACACTGGGCCTTGGGACCTAAATCCCTGGCCAACATGTAGGTACAGCTATTAGACACCATTATGACTAAACATCAGCACGGTGCAACCAAAATTTGTCTGAGATACAAGATTTTGCGGTATTTCATATAATGGACGAGGCCCAAACTGGGGCCTGTGCCCAAAATTCCCGAAGCACCAACCTATGGCCCTTCCCACCAAAGACCATTACATGTAACTTTGAAGACATCAATTGAATCTTGGGGGAGGAGAGCATTTCAGAGTACTATTGTGTGGAATGTCATAAAATGGCCCTCGGGCTCAAGTGGGACCTTGGACCGAAAAGTCCTGAACACCGAAGGTTGCTGTTAGGATCATCATTATGACGAACATCAGCAATGTGCACAGAAATTTGTATGGAGGAGATACATGGACTATTACCATAATGGCGAACCCTGCCCCTTCAGACCTTGACCTTGACCTTAACAAAGTCAAACATGCCAGGTCAATAAAATTGTGTCAAGTTGCGTCAAATCCAGCACAGAATGCACTGTTTGGGGGCCAAAAAGGCAAGTTGGAAACATGGATAGATAGATAGGGTGATGCAGATTTCAATAGCTCACCAGCATAGGCGGGTTTGAAGACTAAAAATGGGGCAATTGAAGGAACATTTACCGTGCACGGAGTGCTGTTTGAACAAGGGGTGGGATAGTGAGCAACCGACGAACGTCTGGCTCATCGGCATACAGCGATCATCTAATCGTGATAGGTAAAGACCAACTGGCATTCCAAAGCAAAACAAGCCTCGAAAGATCAAACGAACTACTCGAGTATTACTTCCGTGTGGGGGGGATTCTCGCTTGGAGGTACAAGGGACAATGAGCCACACACGTTAAACACAATAATCGACACCTTGACGTCAGAAGCGTATAACGTGACATCAAGGATTTTATCAATTACCTGGTGTGGTCCTTACTTACATTTTTCACTTGGAGTAAAACATATACCGCCCCAACAACTCATGCGGGACAGGGCGCACAAGGGAGTAGGGTATATTTCGAAGCAATATATATATATATATATATATAATATATATATATATAGGATATAATATATAATATATATATAATCGCTATATATATATATATATATATATATATATATATATATATATATATATATAGATATATTATAAATATATATATATACTTATATAACAGCTTAACGTGACGGCAGTGCCGCTCTATAAATAGCAAGAAGCGCCATGTTTCTATGTATGTGTGTATTACCATGGGAGCTATTATATACTGATGGTAGGCAAATGCATGTAACCATTTGAGGACTAATTGGTCGCCTGCGAGCCAACAAATAAACGAAAAACCGTCGCACTTTGTATGTGTACATTGTATCATACCTGCAGTTGTTGTTACTGGAATTGCTGGGAAGCTTGCGAAGTGCCAATATGTGTATGAAATGATTGAACAAAAGGAGGCACGGCTTCCAGCTCAGTGTGGGGACGAAAGGCCGGTTGTACATGCCTCGCCCGTAGACATAAATAGACATACGTATGTTTATCTCTATATTCTACAGACCAAGGTCAATTCAGGAAAGGGCAGGATCGTTGGATTGCCGGCTAGGTTTATTCACTTTCTCATGTTGCATGGTGATGTGCTTGCCTGTTCGGGCTCCGCGAACAGGTTTGATCTAAGATTTCTGGATCACATTAACGAAAAGGGTTAATGGACAACCTTCAGCTAGTTTCTCGAACCTCAGGGATCCAGATGGGCTGCATCAACGTCGCAAAATTGTAGGCTTACCAGAGAGTTACCATGGCGGAGCCAGTATGTAGGGGGTATTGAGAGGGAAAATCGAAAAATCGAAGGCTAAAAACGGGAAATAAATGAGAAGGGAAGGAGAAAAGATGAGTAGGAAACACTGAAAAAATCCAATTAGGTGGGGAAAAAATGAATATAATTGGACCCAAAAATGACACTGGGGTAATGAGGGTACCGCTCATATGCAATCTGCCCATCACCCTTGAGGTGGGGAGAAAGCCGGGAAGACACGCCCAAATCAGAAAATAATTGTCTCGCCACCTCTGACTTGGAGGCCTGGGAGTAAACCACTGCCGAGATATAGCAGTGAAAGATTTTCTTTTAGGTTTTGCTCACTCCGGAATATTTTTCAGATGAAACCAATATCACTCACCATAGTCAATCAAATCGCTCAAATTCGGAAAACAAACAGACCATTGCACGTACTGTTGCAGTTGCGTCGCAATGGTATTTTGCAGGTGGTCAGATACAAGACTTCTTTCTTTCACGTTTGGGGAGGATAGTGGATATCTTTATGTACCTCCAATTAAGCCAGCTAAACCTTGAGAACGGCCTGTCTATTCAAGTCATGCAGGCGGCCAGAACCTCCAGGTTTGCCCTCAACGATACTTATAATGGCTAAAGTTGCTGAGTCGATCTGGCAAGCAATATGCGCACAGCCTTTTTTACAAGTTTAAGGCAAACGTTGTCCCCATAAGGACACATGAATGTGTATATATAGTTCCATGGTGTCTCCAGCGTTTTCATGTCACTGCCAGTGTTCTATCTAATAATCAGGCATCCCAATTTCATGACAGTTCGGCCCCATCGAAATCACGCTGTGACATGTGCAAGATGTAAAACCTTCCTTTAGTTCTCTTCCGAGCAATTGAGGCCTTCAAACATCAGAAGATTATCGTCAAACCGTGTATCGTCGAAATTTATTGCCAAGGTCCGTTGACAATCTGTCTGGAATGGGACTTTGTCCTCTGCGTCACCGGATAATCTCACCAACTTCGCCCGCAGATTGCTTTCTTCTTCCCATTTGTAAACCCCATTCCTGACACATCTTTCTCAGCTTAGAGTGCAATGCTAACATGTCCCTCGCCCCCCAATTTATTGTCGAGCACTGTGCACCAACCAGGTTAAGTGAATGATTATGGTAGGGACAAACTTGTCTATGGATTTAGTGACTCATTGGTCGTATGTTTGGGCACGGGGACAGTCCTCCAGGTCCAATTCCACCTGGACAAGCTTCTGCTTGATATCTTGAACGATGCCTCAGGTCCATATGTTGTATGGTGTATGTTGCATCAATATTTGTTCTAATTGTTCAAGAAATTAACGCGGTTGAGTTTGGGTGTCCTGTATGTTGGGTGTAAGTGCTGACTCAGTAGCGGGTCGTATTGCCTCAACAACTGTACGGGGAGCTAAGAAGTTCCATGGAGACTCTTGTGCCTAAACGCGAGTACATGTCTTCAAGCCATCAATGCGGAACAAGAGGGAACACCATATCAGTTAGGAATCTTTCATTGCCAGTTTTTCTATTTACGGAAACCACATGACCTCTCGACACTGTTCTGATAGTTGTGGTTTTGGGGAGTAGCAAATAACAAAAGAAATAAAACAGCATCTGTCTTGGGTGAATTAGAATCCATTCCCTGGTATATCGTCCTGTTATCGGTTCATTCGTGAGCAGTGAGTCGAAAAAATATTTCCGTGTTCGCCTGCAGCGATAACTATTATGGTTTATATTTGCTTCCACCGAAAGCGAGGTAAACGACATCGTGCTCCACAGGAACATTTAATTGGAAGTAGGATCGGGGTCTTGTTGATCTATAATTCCATCATCATGCTGTTCTTCATTATGACTACTTCATCAGACTCTAATTCTGATAACTATGCGTCTGATGTTCTTGTTCAATCTGCTAAGGATTTTGCTGCTTGTTATCATTGCTTTTTGGGGATGCGGCCTTTGAAAATCTTTGTCATGAATTCATTTCCTCTATGGGGCTCTTCCCCTTCCGGTGTCTGCGCTGTGACCTTGTGCCCCAATCTCTTTTGATGTGACATGCGGAATATGGAAAATACTGGTAACATTCAGCTCAGATAGGCCTGTGCTTTGACACGACCGTGATGACAACGAGCTACGAGCCGGCATAAAGGTAGACTCGAGCCCAGTCTACAGTTTCATGAGTATTGGAACAATCTTCAGCTAGGTTCGTGGAGATGTCAAACAAAAAAACAAACAGTTTTTCTTTTCAAAATTTGAAGGAATGAAAGCAGAGAGTAGTAAAATCATTTTAGTGATCATTTTGGTTATCAACAACACTTATAGGCTGAGGGAAATATCCTAACAAATGTTCGTTAACTGTAAGAATGCTCATAGCCTACAACAATTGGTTGGTCAAACTAATCGATGAAGAGAAACGGCCTCTCCGAGAAAACAATTCGTTTTGCACTTACAGGTTTCAATAAACACCTGACCACACATTAACTTTCTGAGGAGTTTTGTTACAAGTAACTTACACACACATAAGGCGTGCAAAGTAGTTTTGAGAATAATATCAGCAAATCGCCCTTTCACCCACCATGACAATGGGGCAGATTCGGCATTGCCGGACTGAACTTATTAATTGGGGGTAGAGGCTTAGCATCAAGGGGAGTTTACGAATCATCCCGGTGCCGGAAGTTGAGGCTCCGAGGGCCCCTGTAGCGGAGGGCAAGGAATTTCACGGCCAAATTATAGGCTCCTTCTTCTTCTATACGTTGAGTATCCATAGGAGACAACACTCTCAACAGAGCAAATGCCAAACCATGTTTATTTGGAGCGTCTTTCAGGCCCAGTATTCCATTCAACCAGCAACTCAATGGTTGCGTACCCATTCTTGCAATGTTGGCTGCAGTACTTGCGTAGTCTGTGCTCCGGGTCCCTGAGACGAGGTTCCAAGCCTAGCTTTTTTTGGGGGGCCTAGGTTCACCATCACCTGACTCTGCATTAGTAGCAGTGACCACTAAACTGGACAAAATACTAATTTACGCAATAATTACGATTGAATGTAAATTAAGGGGCTATGCTGCCAGAACTTCTCACCTGTATCGTTGGTTCGCAAAACTTATTAGAAAATATTGATGCCTACCGTCCCAGTGACACAGCTTTCTGGTGCTAAGGGGCTTGTACTAGGTGGCAAAATCACAATTGCACATGATATAGTTCAGCCGAGTGTCCCCTTCGGAAAAGAGACCTTACATTGCTTGCCATTTGATCGGTCGGTTTGTTAGCTTTGAAACCGTGTGTGGCATATGTCAAGTGGAAAACCTTTTGCTGGGCTCAGGAGGGGATGAAGAGGGTCTGTTTAGTAGTAATTCAATAGGAGGGCCCCAATACCCTCTGTCAACCACAACAGTTGGCTGGGCCATGTCAGCATGATCATTATTCCATTGGGGTTTGATAAGGGCGATTCGGATTTTCAAAACTTCAATCTGGTTTCAAAAACTCATAGTGAGGTTCAAATTGTCTTTATATGTCGACGTCAAAATCGGGAAAACAGTATATAGAAGTCGCGTCTATGGGAAGAGGAGGCGTTGTTCCAGTGGTGTCAGTTTCAAGGACATTTGGTTGGCGTTCCCTGAAAACCATATATGACTAAAAATGACAGACGCCAGTGACAAGCCTTAAATAAGAAGATGGGCTGTAGCTGCTTGGTAATAATTGGACCTACGCGTGCATGGGACTGTATAATACGCGGGGTTTCGGGACCATAGTTTGTGCTGGTAGTTTGCTTACAATAGCGTTTTATTTGTTAACAAACACATACACTACTCCTCCGAGTAGGTCGGGTGATCGACCTACCCCGCTCTCGTGTGTTATTATGTTATCCTGTTTTCGAGCAACTGTAATGAACCTCATGACGTCAAAGTTCGAACGTATCGACGAAAGAGAGACAAAGTTCCACATCTGAACGATGTAAAGACATGATATATTTTGTGCCTATACCAAGTACATTGAACAATCGTAAACAGCGAGTTAATATATTCTAGGTTATACGGCACCTCTGCTATTTAACGACACCACAGGTGACAGTTACGCAATCAGCAACGATGGCTAAACTATCAGCGGCACAGGTATGCAGAAATGAGACTCTTTTCGTATCAATTAGGCAGACATAATTTACCAGATATACATTTAACATGCCAGAGAGTGTATAAACTCCACGGTAGCTTATACTTCGGAGAATTAGTCCAGCGGACTTATGAGCTATCGTTTTTCATGGACATCTCTCATTTAAATTTCAAATTCGGAACCCTTTCGTACATGCTTTATGTTGCTTCTTATTTGTTTGAGTCATTGCCAACGACTCGGGTAACAGCTATGCTATCGTAACATCGTCATACAGTGCACGCGCCACCCTGAGCTATCGACTATTTCAGCTATGCTCTGCAAAATGCATCGAAGCACCACCCCGAAGACCCATCAAAGGACCAGGCGACCCTGTCTACGTTGCCACGCCGCCTCGTCTATTTGCTTATTGGCGGCTCATGTATATAACTAAGAAATCCCCACTTTGGGACTATATGGTTTTGCACACCTGTCGCGCACAGTTACGAAATCTAGGGTGAGTTTGAAAGTGGTAGTCACTGCACCACTCTGGCGACGGCCATCTTTCGATTTTCAACGGAACTGAATAGATAGTGGTTGTACAATATCTCCCTAGCGCCTTGTCGGATCCCCCACCCCGCACCACCCACCACCCACCCCCGCGCATCTCCCCGGTTCGCCCCCCCTCCCCCCACCCGCGCCACCCCACCCCCTCCCCCCCCTCGTCCACCAACCACACCCCACCCCCACCCCTTCATATGAACTTTGCCCACATGATTGTCTGGTGAAAATCATGAATGGGTAAAAAAGTGGGAGTCGCGCGACCGCTCTGACTGCGGTCATTTTGGATTTTTGCGAAACAGAGTGTTCGCTGATTTGACATAGTTTCTTTACTTTGCAACACTCGGTAATGAAAATTTGGAAAAGGTGAAAAGAGGGGGCGTCGCCGACCGACCCTCTGGCTGGCGCGCGATTGACATTTTTTTTGCGGAACACGGAGAGTTTCCCTCATTTGCGCGTTTCGAAGAATGGCGAATTTGGAGACAATCTGTTGTTTCGCATCATATGACCCCACTCGGCTATTCGAATTCTTACGGAATTTTTTTTTTTTCTACAGATTGACATTTGCATGATTTAAGAGCATGGGGTGTGATTGGAGACAACCTCCCACTCCCTTGGTCATAAATCACGCTGCGATGAAAACCAAACAAGGGAACAATGTCACCCTCCGATTGATCGAAATTGGGGATATACACGTTGGCGGTTCACCCGCAGGTCGATGTTAGTTAACTCGTTTATACTCACGGGACTTGGTCAGTAGTTGGTCTCGTGTCCCACAGGTTTACAGCCCGAGGCGCATTAGGTTCAACAGCCTGGACAGCCTATTGGATTCGCCCTGCGGAGTCTACCACTCATCTGGGCTACTGCTGACTGTGGCGCTATCGACCCGCTGAGGAATGGACGTAATGGATACTCAATCCGTCCGGCATGACTTCCCAGTTCTCACGATCAGCTACAAACTTCTTGCTCGCGCTAACGCACACATTGTTATTCGCTCTTCTAACCTCGGTTTAGTATTTAGGGCAGTGCCGAAAATCTCAGCGGGTGTTCACACTCGAACTGAGGTTTGTACATGGTTGTTAGCCGCGACACGGGAAGCCTAGCTGCTTCCCAACGCGCTGACCGATACATAAGAGCGAGGGAAAGAGAGAGAGGGGTGACACGGAGGGTTTGGGTGCTCCCATCCTCACGCTACACGTCACAGGGCCTCTTCGTCCAGGCCAGCATTGTAACCGTGAGCTTCAGCAAAGATGGTTCGACCGACAGAGGTATTCCGGGCGCATAACTGAAACGTAATATGAGACGGGACTGGGGATCCCGGGAATCGCTCTCTAAAGTTCTTGCTGAGTGAAGCTGATTCCACTGGCTCTCGAGATTATACATCAAACTAACTATCAAGCTGATCGCGGAATTTATCGATGCACGAGCGAGGGATCCCATTGATCGATTTACTAAGAAATTTTGAAAGGGACTAGGCTTCTAGTCCTTCTCGCTTGCCCACCAAAGATGGTTGGAGTGTGGCCGTCCACGACGCTTTTAGATGCGACAGATGTTTTCTCGGTTCCCACGGGCGCATGGGGGACCATTGTTGCTTATCTCCGGAAGGAGGTTAGGCCTAGAGGTATGGGATAGGTCCACTGGAGAAATTTACTAGAGTTTGTCTAAAAGTTGTTTTCTCGCTTTGATGTGTATTTGGAAGCGAAAGGAAAGTCACAAAAGATCAGGTCCTCTCCACAATCTTATAAACAGTACCGTTAGAGAAATGTTAAGAAGTGAAGAGCAACGAGAGAGTGTTTGTTACCGATAGACTCGATCGACCCAGGTCGAATCGCACAACAAAGTTCATAACAAACTGGGAATGTTTTTGTTTAATTTTCAATTCATTATATGTTGCATATGCTACCAGACGTGTCTGCCAGAAGATCTCGTTAAAAATATGGATGTGTACCTTGCCGATCAATAGCCTATGCGAGAGGACCTATATCGCATTTTCATATCGCGAATCTCATCTCACATTGTTAGCAAGTTGCATATACCGTCCTTTTTAGTTGGGTAGAGTTTTCCATCCCCCAGGCATGGGTCGAATCTCTTGCGTCCATATGAATAAATGGTATTCTGTTTCACCATTCCGCATATTCTGAGTGGAATTTCCTACATTGAGCGAGTTCGCGTTGAAAAAGGTTTGACGGTAAAAAAATATAAAACATGCACTGGAACAATGGACTAGTCTACATGGATATACTAACCAGAACACTAGACTTAATAGATAGACTAGATAATTTTTTTTTAATAATGGATTCATTCATTGAACGTCGCAGGGACGTATAATAAATACAGGTTTCCAAAGTCAGAAATATTACGTTGTTGTCTTGTATGAAATGATATTCAATTCTGTGACACAATAAATGAATTGTGACGATGACCGCGGTACTTCTTTTCTCTCTGAAAAAGGAAGCACGACACACACGTTAGGCCTAAACACCTATGTTCTTAAACGCCATCCCAACCCCCCCCTCTCTTCCCATCCACATTGTTGACTATCTACCAAAACAAAAACACAAGGAATCACGAAAAAGATTTGTCATCGCTCTAGTTAGTTTTATAATTGTATTGAGGTATTGTATTGTATTGTATGTATTGTTTGTATTGTATTGTATGTTTGTTTTTTCAGGATAATTCTGCGTGAGATTATGTGAGAATGTTACAGCTGTATAATGAGGGGTGGAAAACAAATTGAAAACTTTGTAATTGTTCGTTCGGTGGCGTCATAAAATCATGTGCTAGCAACAAGTCAATAGGTGCAATGCTCCCTGCATACAATACCCCCATCTGTAAAAACGGGTATAATACTAATACTCAGTTCACACTGGCGAGACTTCTAACGGTACTCCCGGGTACCGGTGAGAAAACAGTTGACCGGCCGAACATGCTCAAGATTTGTGGTATAATGTTTAATCCGCAAAGCCGTACGTAGTTTGAAATTAGTTCGACTGCATCACACAGTCTTGCAAAATCGAATTAGAATGCTGATTAAAGGTCCATAGGCATTCTTCTTTGGTCACTCACTGCATGTTCTTACCCAATTACTGCAAACGATACCGTGGGGTGTGTCTGCTGATACTGGATTGTAGACTACATCAAGTACGTAGCCAACGAGTTAGCGGAATTACTGATGGCAATAATTGGAGCTGTTTAAAATATCTTTTTAGGCAACCAATGAATGGGACAATCCTTTTATTCAGAGGTAATGCTGAGTGTTCACATAATTGTAAAGGATTCATGTCCTCTACTGGCAATTTGGCTATCCTGGTTAATCTGTTTTCTTTTCCTTGGGGGGGGGGGCAATATGTATCAAGCACATACTCCCAATTGATCATGACCCTCTGTTGATTATTTTCGGTTGTTCTGAACCCTTGTGTGGATGCATGTACAACAAATCTCACTCACATACTGCGACCTATAATACCTGAAAATCCATTAATGCATCGTTCGGAATTGTGCTGTAAGGCTTATTAAGAAATTTTCCTTATGACCTTGACCTTGACACTTGACCTACACTAAAATTAGTAGCAACTTCGTCTCCATTTGAAAAACATACATCCTATTTATAAACGTGACATTCACAACCTACTAAATTTGAACTCCGCACAAGCTTCCGTTTTCTCAGATACCGTGCTGACAGGGAGTGTCCAACGCGCAAACACACGCATAGACACACTCGCCACACCGACATGATTGCGTAGATTCGTTTTGCCTCCGGCATGGAACAAACAATGGTGCACTTATATCGATTTTTCGTGCCAGACATTCGATCTTCCATCATATGGTGCTATAGAGCAATTTTTTTTTAATGGCGCCGCCTACAATATAGCCTGACATCGAAGCTTGTTTGTGGCCATATATTGTCGGGAGGTTCACCGGGGGGATTTTCGACAACGCCCGATCTGACGGACTTTTCATTCAATTTGGGCCCACTCCTTAGAAGTAATTCCGTTATGGCCGGGACACCGGTTTACCGAGAAACAATGGCGCCATTTTGTTCTGCGGACCTATATTGCATCGAATTAGATGTACACCTAACCGAGACACGATCATTGTGCCTCACATCTTTCCTGCAAAATTGTAAGATGTGATGTATATGGTTATCAAATGTCGCGGTGGGTCGACCTTTACCAGGCGCCTTTTGCCGGGTGTGTGTGGGGCAAAGAAGTAATAATCCCCTTCCCGTCAAAGTTTTGGTATCACCGGACCGCCTGAAGGTACTGAATTGACCATGTTCAGTAAGACTATCCGGTGCTGACCCAGTCGCGAGGAGGCGCTCGGGGGAATTTTCCTCTCTAGACGACGATTTTTTTTTCGAACTAGAAACTGGAATATTCGTGCAGTCGTTGACCTCGTTTCAGAAATTGCAGTTCCTTTTTTGTTTTTAAAAAAAATCGGGGGGGGGGGGATTATGCTGGTTTCCACACCTACCAGTCCGACATAACTTAGGGGTCATAGGGACTCTCATCAAGCAGTATCGTACATAGTGGTCATTTATTGCCTCTCTGGGGAAGGCGCACGCCAGGGGCGGTCGGGTATCAACTGGGTTCGGGCCCACTCCATGTGATCCTCCTTATTCCGGCCCCGCTTAACTCTTGAGTGGAGCCTTTCACAAGTATTTTCATTTTACCGGAGTGGTGAGAAACCGTGTGTAGGTCACCATTTGTTTAGATATCCTCCAATTATTCAGTGAGGTGGGTGAGTGTTGGGCGAGAACGTGGAATCACCAAGTCAGTCGTTTACCTCGACCGTGTCATTAGTGAATCTGCCTCTTGCGACCCCGAGGTCAGCGCACGCCTCTGACTGGAATGCATACAGAAGTCATTAGGCCACTCGGTAGTGAAGTGTGGTTGTCGCTATATTTGAGCACGAGCACCAAGGCTCCGTGTTTTTTTACTTTATCGTGTTTTCGTTCAATGTTCTCACTCACGAGTTTCATGTAAATCATCTGACTCTGTATGTCGTGTAAAACCCCAACATAGAGGGCAGCAGACATGTAGCAACGCCACTGCGAACTCAAGCAGATATTCACTAGACTGCACTGGGGGAAGGGTGTGTACCAGTTCCGATCGATCCGATGAGCATTGAAGAGTTATTGCGCAAACGCCTGAATTTAGGGCGCCGGCGGTGGCGGAGACGGCGTCTACACGCCCAGAACTATAATATCTCCGGACACTGGAAGTGTTGTGTGGATCGAATTAGGGATTCGTTATCTGTAGCCCTCTATGATTGTGGAGGTGGGCTATGAGTAGGGTTGTATTGTCAAGTTGCGGCAGGGTTGTCAATCTGTTAATTATATTACATCTCCTTGAATCAGATCTGCTTCTTGTCTATGGGATTTGTGTATGGTGCAGGTGTAGTGATGTAACCGTGGTTAAAACAGCTCTAATATTTTTTTTTTTTCAATATCACATTAGTCCCACTCTCTACCTTCAGAATTCCTTCTGTAAGAAAGGAATGATGACTTATTTATAATTACCCAATGGCCTGCCTCTGGAACGTACCGACTTGGGATTAGTAACCATGGTATCATGAGGTAATCATTGGTTTGAGGGGCCGGGTAGGGCAACACTGGCAATTTCTCCATGGCCTCCTTCCAAAGCCTCAGTAAAATACACTCGAACATACAACCATACATAAAATGATTAGACGGCTACAAAGGTGTGGGAACAACAAACAGACTCTATATTACGCCACAACCCAGGCATAGGCTAAAATACAGTAATAAATACATAAAAAATAGCAATATGCTGCACAAATAAATCTTCCTTGGGTTTAAATGAAAATTCCATGGCAGTACCGCTGGCCTGCACAATAGTGACTTGGACTTGTTCGATGTTATGCGATTCGGTTAGCGGGGGTACATGCACGGTAATCACCAAAGCCACGTTAGTCGCAAGGAAGTCAGCCCGCCATTTGCCCTCTGCTTCAATCTAGATTCTATGATTTATTCTATCGAAATTTCAAAAAATTGGCATCTGTATGTGAGGGCGGGGGAGGGGGGGGGACCTAGTGTCCGGTTTGCACATTCTTCTATTCTCTAGTCAGACGGGGGTTCTACCATAATGTCAATCAAGGGCTCATATCCACACCTTCTAGTAATATGTTGCTTCAAGATGACGATCATGACATTGCAAAATTGGCCATTGGACGATATTATGTGGTGCAATGATATTATGTGTATTGTTTTTTAATTTGGCAAAAATAGGGATTGAGAAATACAAAACTGGTTGTCTCAGGGAATCCCGCACCACCTGTAACCATTGGAGTAAAAACCTCCCCACAACAAACAAGATTATGTGCGTCTATTCCTCTATATATCTGTCAGTTACATTTTAAACAATGAGGAATTACAGATTGGCTGGCAAAGGAAATCCCAACCTCACCTGAAACCATCATGGGGTAAAACTTCCACAGGCAGGTCAGAGTTAGTGTTGCCTGAAATCAATTTTTTGACATACAAACCAAATGACAACAGGTAATTATCTAGCACAATGATAGTATAAATGAAGCATAAAAAAAAAAACTGGTACAACAGAATTAGAGGAACTCATGCTAGGTCAAAAAATAAATGTACTAGGATTCGGATGGAAGGTGATTGTGAAATATCAACAACTTATGCTGATAGGACTGGAAATTGATCCCTGGCAATCCATTAGAAATTCAAACAAACAGGTGCAGGGCAAGTCAGTTTAGCTCATCATAAATGCAAAATGGAGTCAGAATGTGACCTAAATGAAGTGAAGTAATTGAAACAAATGTACAAACAGGTTAAGTTGAAGAAATCATGTTAGGACAAAAATAAATGGCACTGGCATGGGTGTGGGACTGTGGGGGTGTGAATATGAAAAATACACTTTCAGTTAGGACTAGAATTGGACTGGCAACCCACAGAAAAGAGAACTAAACAAAAGCGGGGCATCAGTTTTGTCATACATAGATTTGCAAAATGCTTTCGAGGTGACACCTAAAAACAAACTTAAGACCCCATATATTATCTTGTATCTCAAAATTTCATTCCTTTATTGTCGAGTAAAACAAATCAATCCAGTTCAACCTTTTTTCATTGCCTTCTTAAAATGATAATAAAAATAACACATATCGTACTCTAATTCAACACAAAAAGCAACTACACTACACATTTTCTGCCAATAAATCTGTTAATTACTTCTGGCCTACATTATTAAAGTAGCATTATACTATCTTGGTCCCATGGGTAATATATAGTCAAAAGTGCAGTACATGAGATGCGCACGTGAATGCTTATGCGGTGTGGGGAGGGGAAGGGGGAGGAGGAAGGCAAAATATGGAACCTAGCCTTTTTAGTCCTAAAAAATCCGCTTCCGGTAGAGGAAGGGGGGGAGGCAGGCTGCAGGAATTAGACAAACTCCAATTTTGGTTATCCAGCACAGTGGTGACTTATCAGATTTTTTTTTTCATTTTGAGCTAAATGACTGAAATGGCCTCCACATGGGCTAATCCGCCCCCCTAATTGGATAAAGCAGAGTACGTAGTGACTGATTTGGCAATTTGAAGGGGGTTGGTGGGGGAGAATGTGGCCTCCCCCACTCTATTAAAGTCAGTAGAGTAAGGGGTGGGTGGGAAGGGGGGGGGGGAGGGAAAGTTATAGATCTGCAGAAGCAGGCATAAGTACATTTAGCATTCATCTGGCACAGCGGTGATTATGGAGAATTGATCTATATTGGGAGGGTGATGGCAAAGTATTCGAAGAGACAACTAGGCGAAGTGAAATGGAATGAAAATAGTAATCGTAGAACTTGACATAACGTAAGGTCAATTATATGGTGAGGATGAGGGTTGTTTTCGAGGGGCCAATCCACCTCCTGATTGAGGAACGCAGACAGAATATGCAGTGAATGTTTCTGCCCGGTAGTAGGCCCGTTGAGGGGGGGGGGGCGGCAATTTGAGGCCTCACGTTCTCTGTCCTGAATCTAATGAAGTCGTGGAGTAACGGAGGGGGAAGGTAGGCGCAAGTTTGTTAAGTACACAAAAAGAGGGGTTGACTAATCCAGGATGGTACCTAATTTGGGGGCAACATATTGCCCCTCCCCACCTATCACCTTTGAGGTCACAGTATTCCCCAGTTACATCTATGTGAAGGGGGGGGGGGAGAGGGGGATGACGGACATAGGTTTATACCAATATTAATCTTGTTTGCCCATGGTGGCATTGTTATAAGGCCATATAAGCTAGACTGCTACATAGGTTTCTCTGGGACAAGGTTGGATGACCTTTTCATGAAATCATTTAGTCCTGTGTCCTAATTGGTCATCTGATGGCTGTCATCAGATGTCAAACAAAACACTACAATAAAAAATGGCCCCACAAGGGCTAAGGTGGAATTTTACATAGTAAAACCACACACCTAATTAGATGGTTAAACCCCCTCGCTGTGTTTTAGTTCTGCAATGATGCTGGAATGGGACAGTTGCTATATATGTGTGTGGGAGAAGGTTATGAGCGGCCATCCGCTGCAAAAAAGAATGTCAAACTCATGCAAAAATTAAAATTGTCAAAGTCTCGAGAGAAAAAGGTCAATCAAAAACGATGTTGCTAAAAAGAAAATGTCAAACGCTAAGAAGAATTCGAAATATGAACCCGCACCCCGAGGGGAAAACAAATGCAGATAAAATAATTTTCAGAAAGAGAACGCTAAAAACTCTCCACGACAGAACACTCGAAAACACAGAACGCTCAAACGCTGGAACACGGAAGCAAAAACACTGAAAGCTGAAACTGAAAGCTGAAACACTTGAAGCAGAAACAATGGAGCTGAAAAACTCTGAATAGTGGGCCCACTTTCAGGTGTTCTTACTTTCGTGCGCTGAGAGTAAACAGATTAGGGCTTGGCAGAATCGACTGGAAATGAAAATATGATTGCCTGTTGTTCTCAGTGCTTTTTGAAGTTGTCATCTCATTGAGGATGAGAGAGGTCAAGAGTTTGCTGGGGTGGGTTTTGCATATGTGATGTACAATTATCCTATCAAGTTTGGTGTTACTCCAATTCCCAAGGTTATTCGTGATAAACAGAACTTAGAATCAGAAAAACTAAATAATCCTCAGAAGTGGAATTTTGTTCAGGTCAAATCAGTGTCATAATAGGCCACACATCAATTGGCCTGTGTTTCCTAATCCTCCCCAATCTCAATAAATTGACCAAGCAGAGAGGGTTGGGTCCGAGAGAGAAGAGGTGTGTCGTAGTTCGAGGGGAAAGGCCAAGGTTGTAGTTTACATTAATTGAAGACGGGGATATGATTTTCAATTTCCATTTAAACTAGTTTATAACAGTAATGCACTTCAGGATATGTCCTGCTGAATTCAATTACAACACCTTGTGGTCCAGGCCATAATCTTCTACCCCCTTTCAACCATATGCCTTACAATGTGGTTGTCTATACGATAATAAACCTGTATTGGCTGCGTCAACATGGTCCCAATCCCCAAACGGATATTCATCTCTCGAGTTGTGTGGTGAGTAAACACAATAAACTCTGGAACTGCAGACGGGACATTCAGTGTGGAAATGTTGCCTAGTCCTGGCAATGCTCAGGGGACTGAGAATGTTTATCCAATTATTTTTTCTGTGTGCATCAGACAGACTACTGATTATTGATTGTGTAATTTAAGTTAACACTTCCCTAAAGCATGCAAAAGCACAATCAAGGATGTAACTTACTTGACAGGAAGCAGGACTGACTTATGGGAATATGAACCGTGATTCATGGACACGCCCTGATGAGGGGATTAACTGGGGGTGTAGAAGCGGAGAGGGTTGAGAGGGTAGGGATGGGAGAAGAAGAAAGAAAGAAGCGGGTCATGGAAGCTTCTGAAAGTGGGAAAGGGCACAACAATTGTGACATTTTTTCGCTATTACCCGGCAATATCCTATATGAGATGGGCAGGTTCGAGTCTATTGAATATCCATCTCTTCCTCAGTGCCTCTCTAACTGGTGTTGACAGTCACATATGTGACTTCTGGGAAGTGGTTGCCAGGGATATCACATTTCAAACATTGGCCATAAGGCCTCACATGGCTATTTCATGTTCCACCTAGAAAATGCAAAGATCATGTCTGTTCTATTCTATATCTATTTGGGGCCTAGATGCCTATATTTATATCATGCACAGCCATATATACCTCCTTGTTTCTGGTAGGTGCTGCCTGGGTGGCCATATAAGCGACATTCCCCCTACCCCACCAATTTGAGGAACATGTGATTATACTTTGTGAAAAGTCCCCACTCACCACATTGGCAAATGGGCTATATCCCATATATGCTCAGCTATTAACGGTTCCCCAGTTTTCTGAATAAAAAAATCCAACATGTTTGGGCCCCACAGGACCTTGACCCATCCATAAAACAGGGGTTGTCTACCCATGACATGACGAATCTACATACCAATATGAGCTTTATGACATTTACGTGTTTCCGAGTTTGCTCGATTCAAGAATCTGAACGTTTTAGGCTACCTACTGACGGTTTTGTGACCTTGACCCATTAGAAAAAAAATAGGACACGTGCTACCCACATGGCAAAGCTACATGCTAAATATTACGCTCGTGTCAAGAACAGCTTCCGAGTTTACTCAATGCATGATCCGAACGTTTCGGGCCCTACATAACCCTCTGGTACCTTGAACCACTTCATGAAAAATAGGCGTCATCTACTCCACATGCGAAGCTACAGACCAAATATGCGCACATGTCATTACGGTTTCCGATGTTTGCTCGAACTACAAGGATTCTGACACGATTTGGCCCTCCTACATAACCTTCCGTGACTGACCCATTTCATAAAAAATAGGGGTAATATACTAAACATGGACAAAGCTAGCTACATGCCATATATGGCTCATATCAGTAAGGTATCCGAGTCACTCGATTACAAAATTCCGAAGTTTTCGGGCCCTACATGACCTTTCGTGACCTTTGCACCATATGGTGGTGTACTACATTATGACGACGGTACATGCCAAGTATGACACTCATGTTATTACGGTTTTAGCTCCGTTTAGGATTACGGACTCCAGAACGGACACACACACGCATTACACATAAATACACCCACACACACCAAGACACACAAGTAGCCACTACACAGATTCCTTTTGGCAAGGAATCAAAAACTCTACGATTGAGGAACCATTAGTGCTCAAAACAATTGTTCCACAAACAAACACTATAAGACCATCCGTTGACGGAAAGTCGGAATAAGACGGCTCCGTTTTGGGGGTGGAAGGACATGGAGAATCTCTTCTTACCCTTTCGACGGATCCCTGGGAACGAGGCAGGGAAGAGAATCATGTCTCCCGGGAATCGCTATGTAAGTCCCATTCAACAGACGAGAGAGTGGAGATATCAACTAGCTAACAACGATGGGTGACGTCTCGGGGACCCAAAGATCTTTTTTGTTTCAATGATGTCCTCTCATAACAGAAAACAATATTCAACTGAGTGTTCTCGGCTCGCACAGCGATTAGCGCGAAAGGTGGCTTAATGATAGCGAGGTGTCAAAATGAGAATGCCTTTTCTTCTTCTTTTAATTGCGTATAATAGCATGAAAGAAGTGAAGAGAATCGGGAGCGCAGGGGCGTTGTCACCATAAAAGGCAACCTGATTATCTTGTGAAAGTAAAAAGGACGTTAGAAAGACCTTACAGCAAAGAGTTTTTTTGTTGTATGCCATTAGAAACTTGAAAAATGGGAGTCAATGGAGGATCTGCAACAAAATCTTCAGAGAGGTTCCCGCGATATCCATTGTGTCGATTTATTCAAATTATTTCAAAAGCGGTCAACCCAGTTTCTGAATTGTGGTGTCAACGAGTCGTAAAAGAGGCAGAAAAGATGGTCGAAACTATATATACTAAAGTAATAGCAGTGTTCACAGCTAGTGTATCTGTTGGTGGTCTGCGAAAAAGTGTCTCCCCGACAGGTTCCAGAAGGTCTTAAACATCCGGAAACAAATCCTTCAAACCCGATTATGTTCTAGATACGCCCTCTTTCACAACAGCGGTGTTCGTTATGATTCAACCGTTGCAATCAATTTGGTTTACTATATTCCTAACATTAATGATGGATAATCCGATATAGATCTAATTGGACAGTGTTTCCTAGAATTGCAGGTTAGCAAATGAGTATGAACGTTTGTTGATATACAGCTTGTGCCCTACTCCTAGCCATTTTAAATCAATTTACACCACTACAAATATCGCTGGTCACCGAACGCACTGTTCGGACCTATGTTCTATTTTTGTAAGTGCTTTCTCGTTTTTTACATCAATAGTCCAACGAAAGCGATTAATCATCTTTATCAGAACTCGCCGGCACCCCCCGCCCAACCCGGGTCGTTTTCGTTGAATAGGAGCCCTGACGAAATCCTGTTTATGTCGCTCGTCCTCGATACATTTCTCTCTTCAGCAAATAATTTCTCTGTCAATGGGGTTTTTTAGAGTCACAGGGGCACGCAGGAATCGGTCTACAATTTGACACGTCCGTTCAGCTATGTGTTTAGTACTTTCACGAATGCCGAAACCAACACCTACGTTAGAGGATGATTTGAATAATTCAATTTCGATATTTTATTTTCAAAAGGAATGATAGTTTGAGCTTGCACTATTCATATATGCCGAATCTAGTCATTATTTGACTAATTCTATTCGTGGCCCCTCTGATAAGTATTCCATTCAATTTGACTAGAATATTTTAGGAGTGATGTGTTTAATCTATCTAACGATGGAAGTGATGTACATATTCGTGAGCTACTGTTGGCATGTCATTGATATAACTCAGCTGAAGTATTTTGATCCATGCTCCAAACCCCCCAGCTGCGGCATTAAAAGCGCCACTCTAGGCAACATGTCGGGGAACTCAGGTGTGCTTCCCACATTCCAAGTACCTCGCCCTTCCTGTTTATGTATCTAGCTGATTTTCATTGTTTTGAAAATGCAATACCACTATACCTATCTCGATTCATCTTCATTCAAATACGCCACTCATGTTTTCAATTAACGTACCTATGGAATAGCATCCTGATTCGCATGTCCACTACAACTTTGATATCCTCACAAGTGCCACCTCGTGTTAAATGTTTTCACAAAGTTTTCAGATTCGCAATCATGAAACACGGTCAGCTGACATTTATCTTCTCGATACAATTGGAATTGTCCGTTGTCCTTTTTGTAATTTCACAGTTCCAGTGGGCCACCAACAATCACTAATGTAGCCCGAGTGCGTTACGACGCTCTTGAATTAAAACAATCACTTGCAGGTATGGCTTTCATTATCTGATGATGAAGGTATTCTGTGAGTACGGGTATGTGTTGAGTGACGGGAGCACGATTTCTAGAAGGAATCAAAAGTGTGGTGGAGTTGAACTAGTTATAAATATTGTAGCAAACTCCATGGATTATGAATGAAGTTAAATCATTTTATGAGGATCAAATTCTCAAAATCAAGTTGCCGGATGCGGCCTCAATACGAATCGAAGAATGATAATTCGCCCACTCATTGCTGTTCAATTATGTGGATGATTTACGTTGGCCGCTATGCTTGTCTCTACCTCTGCGATCGAATTCCCAACTATTTAGACACTTTATGTTTGTACCATCGATGAATCTGTCATATATGCACTAGTACCTCCCTTCAACTACTCACCGCCAATTCTATAGCCCATATAGAGTAATCATGAACAAACGATTGTATTGAATCATATATTTGCAATAGGATCGGAGCGCAGAACTTTTAGACTGATCGGCAAACAGAACATAATCAGCTCCCCACCACCCAAGAATGTGTTGACTGTTGCCAACCGAACTTGTTCTTATTTGCATTTTGATTGTTTGACCGACAGAATTCCCGAGCCGATCGCCAAGGTGAGAGTTTTTTGACAGAGGGGGTCATAAACAAGCAGCCCCCCCCCCCCCCCCCCCCCCCCCCCCCCCCCCCCCCCCAATATGGGTTACCCCTCCATCCGATAATATACCAATTATATCATATATATGACATGGAGTCACAGAGGCAGTTAAAGACTCAAGCGCTCTCATCCTTGGCGTAGATGATTCGTCACTATATCGCAGTGCCTGTTTCGTTTGAACATTATTAAGCCTGAATATTATGAGAAGGTCGAGAAAAATAATTTACCGTTCGCCTCTCACCCAAGAAATGGAGAACGCAATACACTTATGCTCGGTTGCTGAAGCTCTCAGAGCGGGTAGAGAAATGTGCTTTTATCTGTGGTGTTCGTTATGCTGTGATTAAACGAGCCGTAGGATCAGATGAGATCCAAACTCGCTTTAGTAAAATCGGTAGGAGGTATAATACATTTGTTGATTGTTATCCCAATGCACACTCCATTGCTATTTTCATGAGATTAGAAATGCCACCGCCCCCGGGGAAGGCAAAACCATATGACAGGTTTTGCTTAGTCTTGTTCTATTCGAAGTGGGGGTATAATCGAGACCAGTTTCCTGTTGTTTATCAGGCCTTCATCAGGTAAATACATTCATGTGATTATGTGTAGTGTACTGTAAAAGGTCCAGCGAATCAACAGCTCATTTATCGCGGACGATTCAGCATCACATCACAGTGTCATACAAAAAAAAACCATGCGAGTCCGCTGAAATGACATGCACTGTGTGCCAATGGCAACAGTTGAATACTGTCACTGTTGCTGCTCACGTTTGTCGTGGGCCAGTGAGCGAGGCCATGCACCCCCACAATCACTGAAGAATATACGCGGCCGGAATCTCGTGTGAACTCCAAGAAGGCTGTTTACGCCTTTTATAAACTACAACTTTTCCCAGGCAATCAGCCAAACAATTACAAAAATGTGGATTTTTAAAAAGGGGAAACTAGATTTTTTTTTGGCAAATCTGAGAATTTTCGGAAAAAATTGTTCTTTTTTAAGTATATTCAGAGATTGGGTAGGACTGACGGTTTCAAATTTTAGAACCAGGTACGAAGTACGAAAAACCGAAGGTAATCCGACCTTGTGTGTTTGAAAATGTCTTGATCGCACATGAAATGAATGTTTGGAAGGGGGAAATTGCTGTTTTCCAAACAATTTTGATAAATTTGGTCTATTTGCAAGTCGCATATAGTAGCGGATACAACGTACTGAATAGTTCCACATTTGGCCATGAATCCTGCAACGCTCCCGGGGGTTGCTCTCTCGTTGTATTTGTGTCAACTCCAATAGCGCGCGCCGTTGAACAATTTTTGTATAAGTGCCCGGGCGGAATTTAGAAGGAAACATGTCAGCATTTTAATTATTTTGCCTTTCTGGAAGGCCCCTCTTAGTATAAATATTAGTTAGATCGCCTTGACTGCAACCAACTCAGTAATATTTGTGTCTGCCAAGTTTAGATAGTTTAGGAGTTAGTTTCGATTCAACACTCATCGCGGTTAGAATATTGAATATTTGATTTGAAATGATTTACGTTGGGTCAAACGAATCAATTCCTCTCCCTCCCCCTCGCCGTCGCAGAAGCCCATCGCATCATAACTGCTGTGGCCACATTTCAACATGCGTACATGATTGTGGGGCATGATTGGCCCACTACACGGGGTATGAGATGAATGGCCTATGCGAAAGCATAATCTAGTGTTTTTCCTATGGCCATTACCGGGTATGAGATGAATGGCCTGATGTTTGCAAATTTAATTTTCTTTATCCTTACCTACGTGTTCATTGCATTACTGACGAATGTTTCTTCACTTCTCACAGGGCGCGCCACCTGAATGGCCTGGGTGGCATACTAACATCTCTTTAACATCCGTGTAACGTACACGAGAAAACGGCGGATAATGGCGTAGATACATCCACATTGATGGAGATTCAGATGGTTGGGAAGTGAGAAATCTTGATAGCTGTTAAGAGTACGAGTTACTGCTCAAATCATGAACGGGGTAATGACCATATACCGATGGATTCGACTCTGTAACAGAACGCACCGACGCCCCAGGTGAGTCTACCCATATTCAACTTTTCTTCACATTCGTTGACTATCTGTAAATATTTTAGGTCAAAAGATTTAGATGACAGTGACCGGTGCACTTCCGGCATATAATGCGCTTGTGTTCCGAATTACTATGCGCGTGTTCAGAGTTTTGGTCATGGTTTCCCCTTCAAAAGTGGCACAGGTACCTACCAGAAAATTAGATTATTAGGTCTTTGTGTATACCCTTTTTGTTAAAAAAAACCCCCAGTGCCTCAGTGAGCCCTAATGGTAGCGGCAGTAGCCGGAGTCGGATCCACGGGCCGCGGGACAAACTCTCCGATCAATGGACTGAGTGATAATTGCGCCACCGAAAATAACAAATATTCTAACTGTACAACATCTAACCCAATACAGCCAATCCATAATAATGTAATATTCCACGGTGGGAGACAGGACCTCATGGGGACCTTTTTTAGACGTATTTATGAAGAAAAATAAATAAACAAACCAACGAAAAACAACAGGCCATTTCACCGTTTTTTTAAAAACTACCGTTGTTAAACGACTATAAATTGTAAACAGTGGGATATGATTAGGCAAGATGACGTGATTTCATCCATTGCAGTTAATGTGATTGAGAGTTGGAGCCCTGGAAAGAAAAAGAAATACCACTGTTGAAACACCTTATAAACTGTTTGCATCTATATTATATGCCAGCACGTAGTGATCTCGGCTGTGATCCAGGGCTGGGCACCTATTCCCCATTTTGTAACCAGGGAATGGACGGCGGGGCCTGTAAAAAACACAAGACGTGACCAACACGAAAGCGGACAGATGACCTGTCTGGTTTGGGCGAAGTAAAACCAATACAGAGTGCCGATACAGTGATTCAACTTCATGGGTAAAGAAAGCGCCCGACGAGAGCAACATGGAGGCTCAGTTTACAGATTCTACAGGTAACGTTTATATTGTGGTTCTTCGGTTTTATTCACCCTTATGAATGTGAAAACCCCCCGAGTTGAATACATCCCATATGTCCATAAGACCATATAGCCATGTAGACTTATGGCATGTCCGGACGATTGAAACTGTTTCAAGCTCACACGAAATTCTTATAACGTAGACTAACGTAGGGGGGCCCGAGTTTAACCAGGTTATAAGTCATCGAGCTCATCATCGATTTGTGTCACCCCATAGCGAGTACATCGCTTCTACTGTACTTGAAGTCAGTCTGAATGATGTTCTAAACAGTGAGCCTTATTTAAATACGTTGGTCACTCTATTGCGTGGAATTATATGATCTTACACTATTAGAGAAACGATTTACTATGTTCCTTGATTTGAAGGACATAAGTATGGTTAGATACTACAGACAGAAAGGATTCTGAACCATTGTCGAAACTCAATCTCATGAAACAATCCGTTACAGAGTTATAGACCTTCAAAATCGAAGCAAAAAAAAGATTACTGCTATGTACAGAGAGGGATAAGGAGGGGGGGGGGTCCAGGGGGTCCGCCCCACACCCTCTTTGAGTTCAGAGCTTTTTTCGAAACACGAATGGCATTATACCAATTAATGTGGATCCAGGGTGGGCTTATGGGGGAGTCGCCCCGTCCCCCCTTCCCAGCTATTGTGGTGTTATCTGTGATGAATGTACCCTCTACACAGGACATGCCCCTCACAAAAGTACGAAGACCATAAAAAATTTGCGCGGTTCGAGCCACACTATGTTGCTCTCTATGCAGTGCAGGCTTGCTCCATATAGAGTCAAGCCCCAAAATACGTCGTGGGGGAGGTTGTTACACTATAATGGGGATAAGTGTATGTGATACAATTATCTGTCGCATATAGGCCATCTTCCGTGTGAACCCCCGAAAATTTGGCGCGAGTTGCCAGGGGGGAAAATGAAAATTAAAAAAAAACTGGGACATTGAAAGGGAACGGTGAAAATTAAAGTTGAATTGAAAAATGGTTATAGATTCGTGGTGGGTTAGGGGTAAGGTGAAAAAAAGTTGGACTGACTTTTCGCTGGAGCCAAGTTGGACCCCTCACCCCGCTTGAAAATCCTGGATCCCCCCTGTATGTATTGTATATGTATGTATATGTATGATGGATATTGCCTAAGGAATAGTCTGTGCAATATAACCATCTGCAATATGAAGAGACCATAACCTAGTACAAACAGCCATTTGCTTTGTTTCCCGCGAATTGAATGTCAAATTTCCCTGATAAATCAACCGACAAAGGTTACTAATTAATGATTTGCTATGTTGTGACATTACCGGTTAAAAACACCTGTCGAGCCTGATGCGAGCAATGCCCAAAATCAGGAGCGAAAACCAGAATAAGAGAATATATAAGGAAATGTTAAGGTTGTTAGCAAATACGTTCATAAAACTATTGAGCAATAGGGATTTTTCGGAGTATTGTTGCAATACGCATGAGATCTAACTCACGGTTTCCGTTACCTTATCTTCGTAAAGGAATGGAGTATTATGAAAAACGGGATGTGGGTTCAGTTTGCCTTCCTCTGTGTTAGTAACGACCCGGTATACGTGACTCTTTAAAGACGTTCCAAAGTCATGATGACGACCAATTGCCCAAGAGATGACAATAATATAAGTTGAAGCTGTTATAATAAATCGGGCTGTTTCTCTTGTGGTTCAAGGGAGTACAAATCATGGTATGGCCACTCATAGGCAGTTGATTAGGGGGGGGGGGGGGGGGTGGTTTGTTGGGGTTTGGTGTGTTTTTTGATTGGGGGGGGGGGGGGGGGGGGGGGTGTTATTTTTTTTTATTTTGGGGGGGGGGGGGGGGGTTTTTGGGTTTTAGGGGGTGGGGGTCTTTGGGGACAAATGATTCGATACGATTTTCATGCATAAGCAAGAGTGTCTATTTTATCTGTATCTGTATCTCCCCTGCGATTTTAGAACACTTAAATTAATTGCTAATGCAATGTCAGATTTCACAAGCCCCAATCAAACAACCCACTCTGTGTCGGCACAACAGCGTTGACCTGATCAGCACCAAAATCTTAAATCCCTTGGTTGGTAAGAATCTTATATCTTCCGCCCAATCTATTTATGTGAGTCTATTTGTTAAATATCTTAAGGTGGCCTCATTTATGAACCTACATATGGAAAATACTTATAAAAAATACCACCTTTCCGATTCCCAATCAGTGGGACAAAGCGAGCGGATCGCCACAATTGTTCTTTCAATACATTAGGGGCCCATCGGGTTTGTACTTGCATGTCAATGCATCCATACCATCCTGATTTGAGTTTCTTGATACCATCAGCACTGTGAAAGATGTTCTCTAAATTGAGAAAGTATTCAGTGGCCTTCCTCCTGTTCTTAGCCACCGGCTTTTGGAGACAAAATTATTCACTCGAAGTTTGCGGCCGTAAAAAGTCAAGATTCATTCCTGCCTTGACAGGCAGAATCAGCATTCCGTCTTAGAGAGATATAGAGTTACATGTTCTCCTCCCATTCTTTTCCTCGCCATTTCTCTACTATATTCCATTGAAAGCTTGCGAATATATTTCATGAACTTCCATTTCAATTTGAGACGAATCCAATAACTGTTGTCAGTTGAAAACAAAATTAAATCTCCACGAATGATGAGGGATCCACAATTACATTACAGTCATAAAGATTTCGAATTATGAAATTGGAAAAAACCTCGATCATCAAAATTTGGACCGTATGGTTAGGCAAAGGGGGTACTGTTCTGCACGACGGTAGTTCCGAGCAAATCTCCCACCTGATTGTCATGTTCCGTTTTTTTCGAATACTAAATATCGACGATGGTGAAATGAAACGCAAACAACCCTCTACATGTGATATGTTTCATTGCAAAAATAATTCTGCCACCCCATGTTCCAATATTTTTCGTCACCTCTAGTACTATGCGTTTCTTGTAAGGAATAAATATGTTTTCCATTCCTGTTTAGATGTGCGCATACCTGTCGGCGTTTTCTCTACTTTGTCGCAACCCCTCTGACATTTACGTACCTACTTTTATATCAGCCATTATGTTTAAAAAAAATTCATACATTATATTGCAAGATCATTTTAATAGATGAAATGAAGGAAGACAAAGAGATATCGAATGCATCGAGAAGTACCCCCGAAAAATAAGCCTCTAGACAATGAGAAAAAACAACAGACCAAAAAACAAACGGATAACAACGTGGGACTAACGCCTAAGCCGGAGAAACTTTACGACTGTTCACAACAGTCCATAACTGGCGCAGCATTTATTCCCTTCCTCTTCACAAAACTCATCGACAACCATGGTACGCTTGTCTCCGGGGCCTGTCGTCCATTCCTCACTGGCTGCCACCTTAGGGTGAAATTCAATGTCCCCCAGTATGAAGAGGATTAGGCGTCATGATTCTTTGAGCCCTACCGACTCGGTGGATATTCTCTACCGTGAAGTCGGAGATTCAAATTTTGGCCACCCAGTGGCAATCTTTCGATCGACCGTTTCTATCTCGTTTCTCCTATTACCACGATTCGAACGTTGTTTTCCAGCAGGAATCGTTAAGTTTCAGTGAACTGAGTAGCAGTACCTCTTGTTTATCCCACCGGAGCCAGTCTAGTCTCCAAGGCTTACACCGCATTACAAAGAAAGCTCGAAGTGCTTTCCTATATCTCATGTGCGTTAGTCAAGCTATTGCTTGCGAACCCTGGCAATCTGTTGCAGTCATAATACCCGCTGAAAGGAGGCTTCCACTTGTTTGGTGAAGGCTTCAACGTCTGGATCTTTCGTCGTCTTTTGTTTTTTCGGCTGTGTTGGGGAAGAGCGTAGGCTACAAAGCTAGGTTCCCAAAAGACTTCTATACTCTGGAGTAGCGGCATGGGTGTGTTGGGCCCTAATTTTGAATTCTTCGAAGTGAAGACAAGAAATCATTAGGTAAAATAAGCTAGAGTTAAATCATGAGTCTAACGTGACGAAACAAAAGATGGCGCTAATGTGAATAAGGAGCAATTATTGTTGGTGATGACATGAGCATGATGTGGTACCCGTATAAACAGGCTCATTAGGGATATGCTGGATCTCAGATTAGGACTGTAAACAACAATTGCAGTCAATCTCAAAAAAATGGTACCAATCGCTATTTGGAATTATTAGAGGTCAGTTTCAGACATTTATAGGTGCAAAAATTGACTTCTCCTCATAATAACAAATTCTCACTTAAGTAATTTATAGTCATCACGTTGAGATAGCAGAAATTGATAGTTGAGCTGAAAAGTACGTTTTTGTTGTCATCATTACGTATGTCAGGGTTTTAGGAGGGGGTCGTGGTCGTGGGAGGGTCGGAAAATCGAGTTGAATAGGAAAGTTGAATTGAATTATTTGTTTTCTTTATCGACCATGTCTAAGCTTAACCGAAGTCAGATAATCAGGATATCAACTACATAACTCATAGATTAAGCAAATCTCACGTTTTTGGGAATGTTCAACTAGTCAACATAGAATTTCCCGGCGCGATTTAACAGCCCAGTAGAGACCAGATGTTAGATAGCTTTCTTGGTGTGTTGGATGACTGCAGCCCGTGTAGGAGGCGATACTGGCCAGAGATGGCCTTACCCTTGTGCAAATGCCATTTTATATGGCTGTCTGTTCATGGGGACCCACTTTTGCGTCTTCCTTCTCTCGGTGCGCCTCCAATCTAGACTACAAGTGTTATCTCAGGACCAGATACCAACCAGAACCTACCTGCAGGATTCCCTCCTCGCCATGACCACGGCCATCACTGTTTCTATTCAAGGAAGCATTACGCTGGGCAAAAGCCTGGTCAATAGCAACATCAGTACTTGCACGTGACTTATAAAACTCTCTCCCCTACAAACTACTCCCATGGCCATCGCACTGAACGTTTCAGTGACACCGGCCTCTTAGGTGATAGGAGGAATCCATTTTGCGTAGTGATGATGAAGGATGGGGCCTTCGGCATGTATAGCCGGAAGTCAGTCTCGCGTAGAGCTCCCACGTAAGGTAGCCATCACGTGGAATCGCGGTTCCCACTAGTATCTACCATCTGCTGACGAGGGCTTCTTTCCCAGCCGCGCCCTAGTATATTCAGCATGTCCCTCGAGGAGGCTATCTCGCGGTGCAGCCATCGAAAATATTATGAGAAGATCCTCGGTATCACTTGTGGCAGCGTCATTGGATTGGTTTGCACGCTGGTGGGGAACCTGGTCGCATGTGAAGAAATGAATTTATGGATGAGAAAAGAACCAACTGCTACCGTTTGTTGGTGTACATTATGGTGGGTAACATGGACTATGGAATGTGATCCTCGTGGAATTGTTCAGTCAGCCAGATAATAATGATTATCATAACTTTGGGAGTGGCAAATGCCTGTAAGTTCTAACTGCAATTTCGTTTCCAGTTTCATGGGACAGTGTTGTCAGCGGTAAGGCTGGTGTTTGTTGTGGTCAATGTAATCAAGGCAGTCGTTAGAAGATCCTATTTTCAGCTCAGTATTACAACTGCTTTCACATCTCGTATTTTGACATCCCTTGCCGCCAAGCCAGTTGAAATAGCCAGCACCCAGGGAATACTCCAATTGAAGCTTCGTGTGGCTATTAACCCCAAGTCAATTAAGCAGATGTTCAGTGGTGTTACCTTTTCTTAGCCATTCCTTGTTACAATGGTCATGTTGACTCTGCTTGCCATCGATGGGCTCTGATGGACATCGCAAGCTTGGGAATAATAGGCACTAGATGAGGCATTGTTGAAGAGCTCGATGTCTGGAACTTGATGAAACTGGCACAAAACTCCTCCTGGCTGCTTGGCCCTCGGAGAAACCACCAAATGGTTCACCCTTTTTCAACTAGGGGTCCGCAGCCTGCAATATGAACATCATTACTATCCTAACTGCTAGCGTGAAGGAGCTCTCGTGTTTGCTGAGTAGGTCAGTACTCACTCTCTCTAAATCAATCACGGGGAGTGAACTCGTCCGCAACTGAGTAGTTCCAGTTGGTTCCACCTTTGTGGTGTACTATCGAACAGTTTCACTGGTTTTGTCGAATGATGTGTGCAACTCGACTGCCTATGCGAGTAATCTTCAAAATAAGATACAAGCTCAGCAAGTACAAGGCCATTATTTATTCATTGTTTTCACATCTCCTGATTTTTCCAGTGCCATGCAGATGATTCTCTGATGGTGCTTGATTTTTGTTCCTTGACGAGTCAAGAATCTTTCAGTCATGAAGTCTCTGTGTGGTGTATTTATGCCGTGTGTGTGTGTGTATTTGTCGCACCGTTGTAACCGATAACTTGACGCCCACCTGGATGGATGAAGCTCATACTCGGGATATTGTTTTCCCCATGCTAGTCATGAAGCGGCCCCTTGTTTTTGGTCAGGTCAGCGGTCATATCTGAAGGTCAACCAGAGGTCAAAGTCGGAAAAACCTTGTTAAAAACAAACGATACTCCAAGGTTGGTCGGATCAGGTTGCAAATTTGGTGTGTAGCTTTCCTTATTGGGAGTACAGGAACCTATTGTATTTTGGTATAAGTTGGGGGTGAACATTTTTGAATCGAAAATAGAAAATTTGTGAAAAGTCGATATTTTTGGCTAATGTTGGCTCGTAAACAAATAACTCGACCTTGCCCCTGGATGGCTGAGCCTCACACTTGGTGTGGGAGTGTTCCCCGCGATGATTACATGAACCCTATTGTTTGAGGCCGGTCAGAGGTCAGGTCTGAGGTCGCCTTAGGTCAAGGTCTGAACACTCGAAATTCTGTGTAACTTTCTTATCAATAGTACAGAATCCCTATTGGTTGGTTGGGGATGAACTGGAAATTTGTCAGTTGTTATGTTGCCCTAATGACTGTGGAATCTACCAATTGTCTCTGTGTCGAACTATATGTTGTCAAGCAGAGTCAAGAAGGTCGATAAAGCGTTTCGGGCTTTCTGGTTAAATACTGTCTTCTTAGAATATTACTCTTTTTCTCTTCTTCTCCTCTCCTCTTCGCTTTTTTTTTCTCGTTCTCTTCTTCCTTCTCCTCTTTTCCTTCCTTGTTCAAAAGAATGTTAATGCATTTGTCTGTAGGGACCAGACCTCTGAAAAGTATTGTTCGTGGTCCTGTGTAATTTCATGTTCTTTTTGATCATGTTGATGATGGAGGGAGTTGAACCTAGACTAATCCAAAATTCCAAATTAGTCCCGTTGTTTCATTTTTGATTCCTTGGACGGGAGTCCAGGAATCTACGCATTCATCGCGTGGCGTGTGTGTTTGTGGTTGTAATGTGTGTATGGTGTAGGTGTGTATGTATGTATGTGTTGTATGGTTGTGTATGTAACGCCTACCTTTTAATCAGGCGTAATCCACATGCCTGGAGGGATCAAGTTCAACTTGGTGGGTGTGGGTGGTGCTTTCCATGATGAGTACAACGCTAATTTGTGTTGTATGAGTAGGGGGTCAATTTTGGGTAAAAGTGGAAACTGTAAAATTCTGGTATTTTGGGCACTTTTACCTTGTAATCAGCAAAGTCCAACATGCCTGGTGGATCAGTTCAAACTTGGTGGGTGTGTTTCCGATTATGAGAACTGAACGCTATTTATGGTTGTCTGATTAGGGGTCAATTTTTGGTAAAAAGGTGGAAACTTGTAAAGTTCTGCTATGTTGGCACTTTTTACTTACCTTGGAATGTCAGGCAAGTCCAACATGCCTGGTGGGATCAACTTCAAACTTGGTGGGTGTGTTTTTTCCCATAGATGAGTACATGAACGTTATTTATTGTGGTCTGAGTAGGGGTCCATTTTGGGTACAAAGTGAAAACTTGTGAAGTTCTGTTTTTGGGCACTTGGTTAGCCTTGTAATCATGCAAAGTCCAACATCCTGGTGTGAATCAGTTCGAACTTGGGGGGTGTGTTTCCCATGAATGAGTACCATGAACGCTATTTATTGTTGCCTGAGTAGGGGGTCAACTGTGGGCAAAAAGTGGAACTTGTAAAGTTCTGGTATTTTGGGCACTTTTGCCTTTAATCAGGCAAAGTCCCAATGCCTGGTGGGATCGAGTTCAACCTTGGTGGTTTGCTTCCCATAAGGAATTAGTACAATGAACGCTATTTTATTATTTTTGTTGAGTAGGGGGTCAATTTTGGGCAAAAGTGGTAACTTGTAATATTTTGGGGCACTTTACCTTGTATTAGGCAAAGTCCAACATCCTGGTGGGATCAAGTTCAAACTTGGTGGTGGGTGCTTCCCATGGTGAGTACATAGACCGCTCTTTATTGTTGTATTGGTAGGGGTCAATTTTGGGCAAAAAGGTGGAACAATGTAAAATTCTGGTATTTTGGGCACTTTACATTGTAATCAGGCAGAGTCCAACATCCTATGGGGATAAGTGTCAACTTGTGTGGTTGTGCCTTCCCATATGAGTGCTGAACGCATTGATTGTTGTATGAGTGGGGTTCATTTTTGGTCAAAAAGTGGAAACTGGTAAAATTCTGGTATTTTTGGCACTTTTACCTTGTAATCCGGCAAAGTCCAACATGCCTGGTGGGATCAAGTTCAAACTTGGTGGGTGGGTGCTTTCCCATGATGATGCCTAACGGTCGTTATTGTTGTATGAGTTGGGGGTCATCTTTTTGGGGCAAAAACTGGAAACTTGTAAATGCTGGTATGTTTGGGCACTTTTTACTTGTAATCCAGGCAAGTCCCACAACATGCCTGGTGGGATGAATTTCAAACTTGGTGGGTGGATGCTTTCCATTATGATAACTGAACACTTTTTATTGTTGTATGAGAAGGGTTGTCAACTTTGGGCAGAAAGTGGAAACTTGGTCCAAAAAATGCTGGTATTGGACACTTTACCTTGTAATTAAGGCAAAGTCCAACATGCCTGGTGGGATCAGTTCAAACTTGGTGGGTGTGCTTCCCATGATAGTAACATGAACGCTATTTATTTGTTGTTCAACAGTTCACAGTTCAAGCGATCCAATCAGATACGGCTTTAAAGTATTCTGGTATTTTTTGGCAGACTTACTTTACCATTGTATCAGGACATATGTCCTCACCAAGCTGCCTGGCTGGTCATGAACATGCCTAGTACATTATTGCATTGATCTGGGCAGTTTAAGCATGAGCTGGTGTTTATGGAAATTATAACTAAAACAAGCCCTCCGTTGTGTCCAAGGAATCACTAAGCTTTGTGCTGTTCTCTTGGTTGTGAATTTCACTAACTGCTGGTTCATAAATCCTCGGAAAATGTCAAATGTATATCCTAACTGTAGTAGGCCTACTCCATGGTCCTGATATTCAGTACACGTTATTTGGTATACGCGGTATTCTAACTATCATCCTACGATCCCCTCATCGTTGTTGGCCTGGATGAAGGAGGTCCTGAGCAGAGATTGTATCATTGTATCAAATGAAAAAAAAATCAAACAAAATTGATTTCCGGAGAGCAACACGCATGATTTGTACCTTTCTGCCAATCTCAACTTGAACAACTCCCGTTGGTGACGGAGCTGTCCTTCCGCCTATGAACATTAATTGGGACGGATGGTAAGGGTGATTAAGAACCGGAATATTGTGGAGGGGTGGCAACCCTCAACATATTTTCAGTGCTTTTAGTCCCAGTTACATTTCGTCCATGGGTACAACCTGGAGTGGCTTCTATAACTATTATCTTTTCAACACCTATAACCAAACCGTCGCCGCATTCTTCTATGCCTGTTTTACCAAAACCCCCCAATTGTTGCAAATATATACACGTGTCCTGCGGTTCTAATCTAAACAAACTACCCCAAACCTTGTTCATTTGCCTACCCCATGATTACAAAACGATTTGAGGCATGCACAGGCACTCCAAAATGTATGAAATGCATCACTATTTTTATCAGTGTGCTACTTTCTTTGCTACATTTAGGCAGTCACCACTTTCCTTGTAGACATTCAAGTTCGGTTTCATTAGATCAACTTTATTGTAAGCAAGAGGCACATAAATGGAATGGTACCTGCAAACTTACTTTTATCAACTTAAAATACTCGCGTATATCACCCTACACACTGAAACGTTTGGTTCGAGTTATGGTTCATCTATTTGGTTTCAATGGCATCGGAACAAACTTGTGTGCTACTATGCCTACATTTAGCCGTCAACACTTTATTTCGAATTCACATTCGGTTTCAATTTATTGTAAGCAAGAGGCACATAAATGGAATGGTACCTGCAAACTTACCCTTTTATCACTACATACTCGCGGTCTAGATCGGCCTCGACACTGTAAACTTTGGTTTTCGATTTAGGGTTTCATCCTTTTTAGTTCAATGCCACTCGGACAACTTGGAAGTGTCTCCCTCGAGAAGGTTATAGTTTGTGATCTACTACCAGTAACGAATCCAGTGAATCGGCACTAAGGAGGTCAGTGGCGAAACAGTAGTGTAGGTGAAAAACAGACCACTGGACCAGACTGGCCCCATGCACAAACACCGCCACCCAGTTGGCAAGCATCAGAACCCCTCGGGCAGAGAGCGTTCCAGAGTACTCATCATTCCGCGAGAACTGAGGAACCAGGTACACAAAACATACTTTTTAGTATTAGTTTCGTGTTGGTGGAGACGATACGTATGGTTTGGCATCGCCTAACGTAAGTTGCGTTGTACACAATGTTGACCACGATTGTCGTTTGATCGCTCAGGAGTTATAGTTCATGATTCCTGCCAGTTTTGGAATCCGTGAATTTCACAAGAAAAAAAAAAAAAAAAAAAAAAAACAAAAAAACCAATGAGGTCATTGGTATTAGAAAGTACAGGTAAAAAACCGCACTGACAGGATTTTCTCTCCATTCACAAACATGGTTCCGGTTGCAACTCCAGAACCAAACTCGGTCGGAGGGAGTAAATAAGAGTACGGATTAACGACCCACTCTAGAGGACTATGTTCCAGTTACTATATTATATATCTATATATTATATATATAGTATAAGTATATATCTATATATTATATATATATTATATATAGTCTATATATATATCTCTATTTATATATATATATATATAGCTATATATATATATATTATATATTATATTATATATATATATATATATATAGTTTTGTAAGTTGTAAGCCTGGTAATAAAGTAAAGAATACGCACGCTGATTGGCTTCATCGCTATCACTAAATTACTGAAAAACGGGTGAGTACGCGTTATGGAAATAATGACAAAGTTGGCATTGCTAGTCAAACTGTACTGACAAAAAATGGGTGGCGTCGAAAGTGAACAAACACGTGCATTGGTACGCACGGTACAACTATAGCACACGCGCACAATCGACCATTTTCCTTTCCATAATTAGAAAAACCAAACACGCCATTGATCTGATCTGGAAATGGTTCTGACACCTCCAACCTAGTTTTGATATACGATGAAATAATATTCTTTTCCAAGTTTTTCCATTCGAAAGGATTCCGATTTTCTGAACTCACAATCGCGATACCAAACAAGCCGCATAAACGACTGCGCAGAGCGAACACCTCGGCTTTTTTCTAGCTTCACCGCAACTTCCTTCAATAAATTTCCTCATTTCACATTTTCCGTGTCGCAAAAGGTTAGGAATTCGTTGGAAGTTTTCTATAAATAGTGTAGCCAAATGTTTTGGCGATATTTTCGCGGAATTTATTCATGGTTTTGTTTCATATATCAACCGCCGTGTGCTACTAATTATTGACATCTACGTCACCTGAATCGTATGAGAAGATTATGGGGGGCTTTGCCAAGCAAAGCCCTGCAGACGATATTTTGGTAAAATTTGGGGAATTTGAATTTTGTGGAAAATGAAAAAAAGAGTGAGCAAACCCCCCCCCCTCTCCACTCTCTTTTTTTTAGAATGGCTTCCTGCCATCGTCGCTTTAGCAGGTTAGTGTTTCGCTGGACACTACATACATGATGTTTCGCGGTGTCCTCAAACGTCTGTCAGTTACTGGGGGCTTCCCTATGGGGACCCCCGCCACTTTTACTGGCGACTTAAATTGTCGTAAAAAATATTATACAAGATACATATTATAACCATTATATATATATAGATATATATATAGAATATATATATATAGATAATATATAGATATATATATATATATATATATCTAGATAATAGATATAGATATATATATATATATATATTATATATATTTATATATTAAATAATAATATATATATATATACAAATACCCAAGTGGAGGGGGAACATGCCCGTGAACAGGATGGGCAAAATTAGACATGGTTTACGTAAGGAACCTTGATACACCTAAGTGTCTATTGAGCAACGTCTTGTTTAACCTACCTTCAATATCACATATATATCTGATTATATATATCTATATATAGATGATATATATATTATATATATATATATATATATATCTATATATTATGATATATCGATACTATATAGATATATAGGTATGTTTTCATTTGTATAATTTGTATGATTTTCATATAATTATGAATATGTATACATATGAATATATAGATAGAGATATAGGTGGGAAGGTCGGAGGAAACTGTCCGTCTTGAAAGCTCAAGGCTCCACCGAGATTCGAACCGCGCAACTCTCGTTTACGTTGAAGCGAAAAGCGGCCCTGCCAATTGAGAGTGAAGCCAACGGTGGTCTCGAACCCGTGGACAGGATCCAATTTCACCGTGGGACCGCCTCTAACTTGAACAATGTAGCCACCATCAAGTGAGAGGCATTTGAACCATTTGGCTTATCCTCCGCTGAGCACCCTGAAATATGAACTACGATGTCCCGATAGTCTGAAATACGCCCATACTACTTCCTTGTTTCCAGCCCCATCAATCGACCACTTATTGACGTGAGTAACGAGGATACCATGTGCATCCCACAGAGCAGCGGAGCTTCACGGTGACTGGAGTAATAGTTTTAATGCATCGCCATAATGTCAGGTATACCGTCTGTATTCGCCATTTTCCTGTATTGGGTTCTTGTCGTTAGTGTTTTTTCTCTTCATCAACATCTACTTCGATTCACGTTTTCGTTCATAAAGAAATGCAATACCTCAGTCTTCAAAAGTGTGAAAATATTCTATGATTGGGAGCTCTCAGTGATAACGCTTTACACCATGTAATATATATCCCACCCTGAGTCCCATTGTTAGATGTGCAATAACAGCTTGGCTTGTACCGCTGTCAGCTAATGAGGTGGCTTGTGTTATGTGTGTGCCCTCGTTATATTGTGAGGCTCGTGTGCCCTAATTGCCTCGAAATATATCAGTGACTGTTTTCACTTCATACTTATTATCTTTAAATGACCACTATCCTGAGACTTGAGATCTGTTCCCACTCTCTTGAATCCAATTCCTAGACTCTGTAGTAAAATGGCGGTTGTAAACCCTCGATGCGACTAATTAGGTGATTGTTATCATTCATGTTTGACCAGAAACGCTATGGTATGTGATATCAACGAACTTAACACGAAATTATTCCGTTTTTATTACTTGACCGAAGTCAGACGAATCATGCAGTCACGTCGGTGGTCGCGTTGGTGTGTTGGGTGGTGTATAGGTGTGTGTGTGTTGTGACGCCCGGTAACTTGATCCAGGTCTGAGTAGGTCGGGTCATATAAGTATGTGGGTTCCCATGATGAGTACATGAACCTATAGTTTTGGGGTCAGGTCAGAGGTCATCTGAGGTCACCAGAGGTCAAGTCTGGAAACCTTGTAACCACGATAAGCCAAAATAGTTGTCCGATCAGGTTAGAATAGCGTATTAGCTTTTCTCTCATGTGGAGCACAGGAACCTTATTGTGTTTGGTGCAGTTCCGGTAAAGTGGATTTGGTAGCGAAAAAAACGAACACGATAATAGACCCCCACCGGGATGGAGAAATCTCATACTTGGTATGTGGTTCCCCATGATGAGTACAGCATATTGATGATGTGAGGCATACAGATGATGATGAGTGGGGGTGGGTGGTGTAGGGTACAGCAATCGTATTGACTGTGGTTCAGGTTCGGAGGTAAGGTTAAAAAATAGAATTTCTTTGAAGAGTCGACCTTTGCAATTTTGGTTGTAACACGAAACGCGACCCCACATGGATGGGCCGATAGGTGAAGTCATACTTGGTATTTGCGTTCCCCATATATCGTCTGCTGATATCAACAACGTACCGCAAATATTCCCGGTTTCTTATTTCCTTGAATAGTAATGAGCAATAGTTTTGGGGTCAGGTCAGAGAAGTCACCAGAGCAAGTATGAACACAACTTGATTAAACAACGATAGTCCAGAACGGTCGGTTCCTGATCAGGTGAAATCAGGTGTAGTAGCTTTTTTAATGGGGAGTACAGGAACCCTTTTGTTTCGGTATTAGGTCGGGGTGAATTTGGGCCAAAAAGCACAGGAACAATGTGTGAACAGTCAAATTTTGGCCAATTTTGGCTTGTAAACACGATGTCTCGACTCCACTTGGATGAACGAAGCCCATCCTTTCGTGATTTGTGTGTTCCCCATGAAGCAGATACATGAACCCTATTGATTTTGGGTTAGGTCAGGGTCAGATGTTCTAAGGTTAGCAGAGTTGAAAGTCTAAAAACCTTGAATTTAGTGTGGAGCTTTATTATCAAGGTCTTTCAGACCGTTATGTTGCCCTAATGTGATATGGTGATGGGTACAATCTCACCATTGCCGTGTGTCCTGGCCATAGGTGGACAGAAACAGTCAAGGAATCACTAAGCCCTTCTGGCTTTCTGGTTAATTAACGACACAGTCACTTGCAATTTGTACAACTTGTAAATGAATGTGATGTTCATGGCCAAATAGAACCAAGCATAGTAAAAACACAAAAATCTTTAACGATACAAACGCCAAAAATCGAGCCTAATTTACGGAAGTTATTGGTCCTTGATAGGTTTTCGCCGAGTATTTCTGCTTGTGTTATTTCGTCTACTGCAATACACCTGGTGTTATGTTCATGTTACTTTACACATGCCAAGTTTAACAAACATTGCTCTTATGAAGGCAGATGCTTGATACATATTGGTGGCTTATAGTCTCCAGCCTCAGGAATAAACTGTCCTGGTGGTCCGTCCAATTCGAATTTACTATAACGAGGTCAACGAGACAGACATTATCGGAGATGGACATCGGCAAGAAGCCAAAGAAAAGACTATTTTGGAACTCACTCACTGAACTGATACGACGTCGGTTGTGATGTTATCAACTCCGTGGACAAGCCTGTCCAGCACTTCCTGGGGGCGAGAAATCACGGACACGGAAGGTGAGAATTGACAAGTGTATCCATGATTCTTGTAGCATTTTGACGTAGAACCTGAATCAGCTTTGCCACAGGTCCACTGTTGCATTTACGAGAGTAAAGCGCGAGCATCGTTGACCCAGGTGAGTGGGACTTAGTTCTTGCCATTACCAGTCCTAGGTCCTTGGGAGAGGGACTGTATTCGTTCCCATAATATTCCGCTTTGTTCAAGTTACACGGTTCTAGTTTGCAATCATTTTATCTGCAGGTGGAGGTTCATATAGGTAATACCCCCACCCCCCCCAATCTTGTGAGGTATACGGTGCGGGGTCTCGACCTCCAAAAACCCTTGTAGTTGCAAATCAGTGCATGTGATGATTAATCATATTCTTTCTTACACTCCGTCTGAACACCATATGGTCTTACTCTGACACCAATGGCACAATTTGCGATAGGAGCATCGTGGCAAGTAAGTCACGGCAGTTGTTTTCCTGTAACTAGGCGTAACAGGTGCCTCAATCAATAATTAGTAGACTCTCATGACTAATGATCGGCCCCAGCATATCAGAGAGATCTTCTCCTTTCTTCCATATTGCAGATAAGGACACGTCAGAGCAGTTTGAGGTTGATTGGACCACATTTAGATTGCTGGAGCGTGCTTCTTTCAACTATATATTAGAATATTATTAGAAGTACTAAGCGCATTTTCAGTGAGGTTTCATATCCCCATCGCCAGGGGGATCAATGCACATGTCATATTTCAAAACACGGGGACAGGTAATTTGACAGTTTTTTTTCCGCTCCGCCGTTTTGTAACGATCAGTTCTCATCATTCACCAGTACATGTGTGATTTACCTAATCCATATATAAACAGCTCTGCGTCTGTAAGGAGGTAAAGGCAAGTAAATATATCGAAAAACCATGGGGAGATGGCTATATCGATATGCGATATCGATAAGTTATGTACACCCCCTAAAGAGACATTACACTGTATCTGGTCTGAACCTCTGACCTGTCACTATAACAATACAACCATGCTTGAAGCGTCCAAACAAAACAGGATTAGCGATTAGGGAAATACCAGGGTTAACGAAAGGAGAAAGCGAGTAATGATGAGATCAACAGGGGAAGAAGATGCAGTACATTGTCCACTTTGGAACGAATAGGCTCAAGAGGAACTCTTAAATGATAGGTGAAGCAAAACAAAAAGGAGGGATACGTGGTTACATACTTCTGGAATGGACATGAAACGCCTACAGATCTGGCACTAATATCGCTAATATCGCTAATATCACTAATTTGAAATGAGGAATTGAGATGTCATGAAAAAAATGAATTGCTCGTGGTATGTCGACTCTAGATCGCCATTCATTCATTGATTCATCCACTCAGTCCTTGTTATTTTTGTACCGCTTATCAATTGACTATGAGTTCACTATTTTACCCTACTATAACTATGATCGTTCTTGATTGAGCTACATGTAAGCATTCAATGTTTTTCTGTGTCTTTTTGTGTGATCAGATTCCAAATCCAAGTATAACATGGTTGAAATGTGATCCTGGGCTCTACGAGACTAGATATGTTGTTCGATATCAGAAGACCGAGATGGATCCATGAAAAGAAGCGACCTCTGAGAACGATGATGGGTGCTTGATCATCGTATCTGACACGCAAAAATATCATCATACAGAACCTGAGGCCATGTACGCAGTACGTGATATCGGTGACCGTTATGAACATGGTGGATCAGGAGAGCAATGCGACGAAATCGTCAGAGATTACGACTCCATTGGTACTATTTTTCCTTGGATTTAGATCTAAGAAAAGTTTGTGATTGTGGCACTTTCGTACGAATCTCCGTCATCTTACTGCCCATCTCCACTTGAGAGGAGAACCTTGTAGAGTGCTCATAACTTTGGTAGACACATAAATACAGGTGACGAACCAACTTATATAGGCTTGAAGCAATGCCGCGATGGTGATTGGGGTTCGGCACTTCTCACCTATGCCCTGTCTCACCGTGTGTCGTGTTAAGTCCTCCGTGAAAGAAGGGGTAGGAATGGCACAGTAATAATAATGAAAATGATGGCAGGTCGTTCAAGAGCCTTGGAGCCGCAACGGAAAAGGTTCGGTCACATAGGTCGATGTGATGGGGTGACGAGAAGGAACTCAACTGAAAAACGGAGAGTACGTCTAGGTGTATATTATATAGTCCATAGAGGTAAGTTCTATACATCCAGGTGGGAATCGACTGTAGGTGAGAAGTCAACAGTCAAACGACATGTAGATATGCGTGTTGTCAGCAGAGTGCAGTGTCTCCAACAGAGGCTACATATAGGGTAAAAGCTAGAGGCCCGAAAACAAATATCGTAGGACCCCCAGTTTTCGAATCTTAGGGAACATTGTTAATAACTACTCAACTGTTTTGCGCTGTGAAATACGATTGTACAGGCGCGTATCTTGGGGGCTCTGGGGGCGCCCCCCCCCCCTCCCCAGGTAGAGATAGAAGTAGGGAAAAGGGAAAGGGGAAGAAGAGGAGGAGGAGGAGGTGGAGGAAAAAAGAGAAAAAAGAGAGAAAAATGGGGTAACGGAAAAAGGTAGAAGAAATACGAGAGAAAGGGGAAGAGGAATAAGAGAGAGAGGGGAAGGATGGTAAAATACGAGAGAAACCGAAAGAATAAAAAGTGATGGGGTAGCGTGTGTCATATACGCCAAAAAACGGGTCGAAGAATGTTCTCACCATTTTAGCACAACCCCCCTCCCGCACTGGTCCAATCAGTGTAACATCCGATATCTCGCACGATAAATATCGGATCTAGGCAGGAAGCCCCGCCCCCACCACCCACCCACCTACTACAGGCTATCAGGGGAAAGTCATGAGGTTAATGATGATTTGCGGTGGTTCCGCCACATGCCCGCTATACGGCATGCGTTTGAACTCAATTTCGACCTAACGTTGTGTTGACATCTTTTGTTTGAAAGCAGAATCAGCTAAAACAGTACCACTGCACCCGTTCAACCCAACTCGAAACCCATTCATCAGGCGCAGCTCTACAACCCCCCTGTCCTAATAAAATCATTAATAAGATCCGCTCTGCCGACGATGATGCTCCGCATATCAGATGGCCACGTCACAAATACCCCCCCCCCCCCCCCCCCCCGCCAGTCAAGAGCTCCTGTTTGACACGTGTCGCTCGTAGTAGATGCGATTTCGGTACGTACCTACATACTTCGAAGTATTCACGATGTACACGATTAGTACGAGCTAAACACGAGGTCGTATTTTGATTAATGGGCAGAATACGTCCTCCACACGTCTCTACTAGAACTCGAGTTTACAACAAGTTTACTACGAGCTCAGTGTGGGGCCTGTCATGATATCAGTGCTCGACAAGTGATTATCACGAGCTCATTTTAATGGCGTGGAAATGGTCACGTGGTACGGTCGTTTATAGGTGGAGGTCAATACCCAGACTCTCGTCGCCCTACCACCAGTGTGCAGCGAGTGTTCAGCGAGTTTCATTGTGTGCGGGACAACAATACCACCGCCCACACACCGCACACTGTAGAACTATGGCCTCCAAGAGAAGGGGACCGCGGGGGGACCCCTTGGGGCCAAGCTTCTTCTACAGTTACGCATGGGCCCAAGGAAGAGGCCGCAAGCCGTCTTCGTGTGAGCGAGGTGACGGTCGTAACGACCGTGACTACAGCAGTTCTGTATTGGTTCGCAGTAGGGGCTGTCGGTCTGCCATGTTGCTGCCTAGTGTATGCCTACTGTTTTGTGGCTTCAACTGCCACCTTTTTACATATCCCAAATGGTACGACGCCAATTTTACTCTTCTTTCACTACATTTACTAGCAGCATAAAAGCTCGAAAAAGCCATTTTTCGGCCTCTGGGGGCTTGCCAATCAACAATTTTCGTCTACGCTCCACCGCCAACACATGGTGGCGCTCCGCGTCAAAGTATTTTGTGCCTCCTAAAAATGTCTGTGCCCTACCCAAGACGATACGTCCGGCGACGTCACTTCTACTTTTCCCTGCCCACCTCCCCCTCCCCCTCTTCCAGTGCGCCTTCCCAATGAAAAATCCCACCTACACCACTGAAGTCAAGTACCGAAAGTAAAATTTTCCTGCATTTCGAGAGACCTATTTCTCTCGAAACTTTCTCTCCTCAACGCTGAGTGCCGCGCGATATTAGGGGTCGTTTTAGCAGACCCGGCCCCAATCATCTAACACATTCACAACGGGTGCATTACATTTATTCACATTTGTCACTCTGCTGATCAGGTATTAATGGCAAAAATGAAGGAGTTGCGTTCAATCCTAGCTCCACCTGTTTACATAAATTTTGGACTTGCAGTGGGTTCTTGGTGTTGACTCTGAATCACCCTCATATATCATCGCATGGGGGAGGGGTCGTTTGCGAGAGGTGCCGCTGCTCCTGGAATGGAAATCATGCATGATGTTCCGGGCGATTGATCGTGTTCCTTTCATGCATTGGTAGCGCAGTTCCCAGCTCAGCTGCAGCCACCAAAGCCCGATACAGTTCGTCTCATTCCTACCCCACTGAAGAGAGTATTATTATTCAAACATGAACCGATTGGCCCCCCAAGGTGCCATTTCCGGCGATCTGGGAGATGTCAAAACCTCAAAAATGGGTCGTTCCGCGCCAACCGATGGTGGCGCTCGCTTAGATAGTGACCCGCGGCACCTGGGTTGACAAATCCTGCATACGCCTCTGATGTAAACCATTTTGAAGCAGCACCACAGATACCTTATCGCTCTGTTAGAAGTTTATGAATGTCAGTGTGGTCGATTGTGTCAAAAGCTTCCCTTTTCTGATCCACATGGCGGAAACAGTTGTGATACGCACGAATGCTGTTTCGGTACCGTGTATCCCCGGTAGGCTTCTCGCACGGTGGAGACGTTTGCGCAAGCCAGGAATTAGGTACATCGCAAATAACACCTCTAAAGCTGAAAGCTTTAACTGGTCATACTCTGTGAGACCTCCTGTATGCACCAAGTATAAGACCAGTTCGTCAATGTTGGGTAACTCTACAACATTCCGAATTGTGGTGGTTGTCTAAACAGTGATCGGGGGTTTCCTCTTCAACACCACATTTTGGGCAGGTTGATGTCCTTGCTCGACGTATGGTTTTCGGTGTTTCTGAAAGGTACACTATTCTATGACGACCTGCACTACTGGATTTTTATCGAGTTCTGCCAAGACAGAGAAGCCTACCCTACTTTCGTTCTCACACAACAGTCGTCTCTGTTCAGCCGTGACGCCCTGCGTTGTTTCATGGACCATTCCTTGATCTCTCCCACGCGACAGCTTCAGCTTTTTTATCGACATTGCCACCCTCATGGCCAGGTATCCAGACAGCAAGAAAACGATTTGGGTAGGTTTGTCATGCATAGCTACAGTGTTAGATCGTGCCATAGTTCTATCTTTCGATATTATAGCTGCCTGACTATCGGACAGAGCGACAATGTTCTTGTTCCGCAACAGTTTCTCAGCTACATGCAATATAGCTAAGACTTCTGCTTGGAAAACGGTATTCAGTGTTCCGAGATGGAGGGATTTCTCTCTGACATAAGGGACACTCTCATGACATGTGTTGCGGCGAAGAATCTTGTCTAGTGTTATACATACGTCACATGACTCTTATTTTGTCACCGAAACTCCCCTCTGTTGACTACGATACGGTTCAGCGGCAACAGCGATGTCAAGCTAATCGCTTTTTGGAGGACATTCCTCAAGTACAGTTTTTTTTTTTTCTAAAACCACTAATCATGGACACACACGCATATGTCGTGATAGGGCGCACAATAGCAGTGTATACCCACTTCATCATCTTCGGCCTGAGTCCCCACGTGTAGCCAACAAGTCGCTTGCATTGCACTAGGACCGCAGTTGCCTTCCGGGTTGCCACTCGTTATGTGGCTTTTCCAACATAGCTTACTGTTACCTGTTTCTAACCCATTCATCTAGAGGTCTCCCATATTTGGATTCCTCTTGTGAGTAAACAGGATCACTTTTGTTTTATTGAATTGCAAGCTCGTTCTTCCGGAACCATACAAGGTCTTGGGGAGGCGTTTGTGGAAGTCACCCTCCTCACTTAAGTGAAAAAGATGAGATTCGTTCCAATCTTTCCAACTGAAATGTTGTCAAGGTTATCATCCGGAAAGACTTCACATGCTATCGTTTTAGTAGATTTCAGCCCTTCTGCAACATTAAAGGATATATACCATCCAGTCCCTGTGACTTACAAGGCTCAAAACCTTCCACTGCAGCATTCAAACGCACTTCTGAGCAATTTATTGCCAAGAGGTTTCCATCATCGAGTTAGTATTGGCAGCACTGAGGTCAAGGAGACACGATATTGTGTCTCCTTGACTTCAGTGCTGCACTTCGGCTCCATCGATCACAACACCCTGTTAACACTCTTTAGGGATAGGTATGGGCTATCTGAGCAGTGTCTTGGGTGGTTCACCAGCTATTTCACCAACAGATCCCAATCTGTGGTAGTAAGAGGGCGTCGATCTGAACGGCTCCCACTTCCGTGCGGTGTTCCTTAAGGTAGTTGGCCCAAAATGCTTTTAGCCTACCTCGCCCCTATGTTCGATATTGTTTCGTCTCATCAGACATCTGCGTTAGTTAGGCAGATGAAACTCAGATTATGGGTGTTTCCGCTCCGGTGATGTTGATGAGTCGAACACGATAGAAGACATTGAAAGTTGCATCGACGATGTCAGATAATGACTTACTGTTAATTGGTTGGAAATAAATGGTAGTAAAACAGAAACAGAAATCATGTACCTTGGCTCTGGAGGACGACCAATTATCCTAGAGTGTCGTAAACCTGATCTCACTGTCGGCCAACATGAAGTTCAAAGCGTCACGTTAGCCAAGAACCTAGGTGTGTGGTTCGACTCTGAAACATAGCTTCAAAAGCCACATCAATAGTGTCTGCAAGATATGGTTACGACCACTACGACTAAAAAAAAACTATCAAGCCATATCTAGATCATGCCTCCACGGTCACCTTGATCCATGCTTTCATCTCAAGTCATCTTGACTATTGTAACTCTGTAATTGTAATTTTATATGGACTTTTCCAAGACCTAGCCAAGCTACAACATCTTCAAAACTCGGCTGCTAGAGTTGTTCTCGTGGTCACTTACAGGAATAATCCTGATTCTCTCTCGTTTTATATTTGCTGCATTGGCTCCGTTAGATACAGAATCCTCTTCAAAATCTTGGTCCTGGTTAATAGATGTCTGCCGGCGAATGCCCCATCCTATTTCAGAAAGTCCATATCCCGTCGCACATCTGTCATGTTCCTACACGTTCTTGCTATTTAAATATGGTGTGTGTCCCTAGATATAGAAGAGATGGGTTAGAGAAGTTTCCGTTATGTGGTCCGCACACCATGAATTCTCTTCCTGCTGCTGTTCGTAGCACCAGAGGCCTTGTACAAATTAAATCCAAAGTGAAAACTTCAATTTGGCTTTTGCCGATTACCATTAAGTTAGGTGTACAGCGCAGTTGAGTATTTTATATTACTGGCTCATTATAAGTGCTTCTATTCTATTATCTATCTATCTATCTATCTCTCTATCTATCTATCTAATCTATCTATCTATCTATCTATCTCTCTATCTATCTATCTATCTACTATCTATCTATCTATCTCTCTATCTATCTATCTATCTATCTACTATCTATCTATCTATCTCTCTATCTAGTAGCTATTGCTCCCGCCCATCTGGTTGTTTTCTAACTCTTTACTGTCTGGTTAGAGGTTGTCAAGGAGACAATGCTATGTTTCATCCCTGCTGTATTTATATACACATCATTGGAATTTGTACGTTTACTTCGCTGTATTATCCCGACGAAGTGCTTTCCCCCATTTAATGTTGTTGATTGTCCTTCCATTGACCCAGCAAACGGCCGCCAAAAGTGCATATTTACCTTCTTACCAGCAGTTTTAAAGTGCTTCGGGTCCAGCTTCCCGGCTTACCATCTTCTCCATTGTCAGTCACACTGGCTCTGCAGTTTGCATTACGTGCCTCTTTCTGGGACTTGGCTAACTCCGCATCCCACCATGTATTCTTATTCCTTCTCTCAGCTCCCGCAATAGGCTGGTTGCTCACGAGCGATTACAGCAATGTTGAATTTCCACCACAGCCCCATGCCAACTGGTTTACTAGTGTCAAGTCTAGTACTTCTTTACGAACCCTCGTGCGGAAATGTCGCTTCATCAATGTTAACTCTACTCTATAAGTTCTCTCCTCTGTCGTTGACATCAGAGGAACCCCAGATTGTATGATGTTCATTTGCATTGTTCCCCAGTGGATATCGTGTTGTGCCAAGCAATCCTGAAGATGTTTCACGGCCACACGCTCCAAGTTTTCAAACATAAAGGGTATTTCGAAATAAGACAGTAGTTCTTCGGGACCTCAAGATCCAGACTGAACTGGACTTTTTTCATGAGCAGATTGGCGTAAGCATTCTTCAAACTCGGGGGAATGTAGCCTTCAGCGAAGTTGGTTATGAATTCATATTTTGGTTTGCGAAAATGATCAATTGAACCCACTTAGTTGGATCGAACTGGTTTCCCATTATAGTACATGACCCATTGCTTAATATCAGGTCCAAGGTCATCTGAGATCAGTAGAATAGAGAACAAAATTGAATATTCCGTCCGATCAAGCTGAATTAATATGCAGCTTTTCCATGGGAAGTAGGCCCACACAATCCCAAGTCTTTCAGTAGACAAAAAAAAAAAAAAAACGCTGATCAACTCGTAGACTCAGTATGTGGATTACCCATATTGAGATTATGAACTTGTGAACATGCTAGGTCGACAATGCTCAATTTCTGACTTCCCGGTTTAGCAAGGCTCACCGACATTTCTACATTTTCCTCCACGCAATTCTCCAAAGACCCACTGTCGGCGCCTCCACTAGTAATCAACTAGACTCCAAACTCCGATATTTAAAATGTACCCTCATCTTCCCAGCTCCAGAGAAAATATCTTCTGCCAAGATAACGGCTCCGTCCGACTCTGAACTTCTTGTAACTTGGGTTCCCCCGAACTCTGTGTGTGCTATAACGGGATCCAGGTGCGACACAGCTAGTACTTCACGACCAATGTCAGGACAAGGAAGGACCTGTGGATACCGCTATGGTTGACGCTTCTTCCACAGAATATACAATCTTCGGACTAGAATCGTTTTCCACTTACTCAGTGTCACTAGCAGCCATCTCGAGCGAGTCCATTGCTGAAGAATATGACACTCATGGATTACTGGTGAATCAGGTAGGAATCAGGATATCATGTTGCTAGCCTGAAATGTAAAACAGCTAAGATATTCATTTCGTTGCTAATTTGCATATGTTAATACGCACCGCCAACAAGGTGATAAGCTGATAATAATGTACAGACATGATTATTGTTTCTGTTCGCGTTAGGAATTGAGTTAAAGATTAGGCTTGGCCAATGAGGGGAATTCCCGTTCAGTTGTTGACCCTTTTGTCTCAGTCTTAGTGTCTTGCATCACGCATTAAATGAAGTTACGATAATTATAATGTTAGTATCACACTATCCATACGTTAATTGGACTAGCTACCAGTTCGCCGCACTATAGCAGTCAACTGCTAGGGGATAGCATATGTGATACCATTATTTCTGGGGCCCAAGAAGGAAATATGGCTCAGTGTCTCAAGCGTAGCGTCTGCGTCTGAATGCCTCTGATTGCGTCTGAATGCAGTGTGACTGTAAAAGCACATTTCAGAATCCCTCTTAACAGACCAATGTATTCGATGTATACATACTCCCCACCCCCTGTTCCCTCTATACCAGTGTAAGATTGTCTAATAAATGCAAGTGTTTCACGTAGAACACTGGACAATAGATTGTGCATAGGCGTATGAGGCTGGCCGATACTCTAACACGCCCGCTGTAAATTGCGCAAATGTTGATCCGGTTGGTACATTTTTACTAGGCTCTGATCATTCAGAACAGAAAAATGATCAGTTTTGAATTGAAATCAGGTCATATATTTGGTCCGTTTCCTGATAGGTGCCCTTTCAATGGCATTTCTTAGAGTAAAGTTCTGACAGAGAATGAGATTTCTTCGCATAACCCATTATTTGAAGCGGTTTGTTCGAATCGCCTACTGACTTTGCGCCATTTATGCGTTTGCTGCAACCAATTTCAGGAATTTATTTGGAAATGACACATTTTTGCGCTAGCGAAATCACCAGTCCTGTTTACGTAATATCGACGTGTCCGACATGAAAACAATGTGCCCTACTACTGCACCTTAGGAAGAATTGATTTGAGTATTATTATGCCTACTCATTCTGTCAACAGTACAAGGTCAAGTAGTGAATTTTCAGGTGCGACGTAAGAATGAATCCAAAATTGAAGCAATTTGGGAAGAGCCAGTATGCGGTGAGAGGAGGGTGTTCTCAGCTACATGTACAGGCACTGGCTATCCGGCGAGAGTTCAGGACAATGGAATTCAACAACAAACACATCTGTGTCAATTAAAGGGCGTCAGTCAAGAAACCGAGTGTATGGTAGAGGTGAAGGCGAGTACCTCAGCTGGTCAAGGGGAAAGCGTCATAGGAGAGGTTACAGTAGAGGAGGTAGGCGTGACCTTGTAACGAGGATCATACTTCTATATACCTAGTTATGTGCTTGGGTCAGTGTTCTGGAATCGCCCACCTCTCTATACAATATTATTTCATTAATATCAGCTTTGAGAGTGCTGTAAGACGATTAAACTAGGAAGTGAAAAGTGAGCATCGCTCGGCGCCTGGTTCTCGTATCGCATCTTGGATGGACGCATCGAACCATGCCGACAAAAGCATGTCAATTATTGGAAACGTGAACAATCAATGTGGGTATTCTACTTACAGTGGTAAACGTTAAGCTTTTATCCCCAGTAGTGACAAAATGGAGTTAGCTACTCCCCTTCAGTCCCGACGGCGATTTTCCCTTTGGTCTTCAATCTCACAAAAATAGAGAGAGGATTTCGTTACATATAGTTAAAAAAAAAACATCAAGCTGTTATTATTTTAATAAACTGATCTTACGCAGCAGGCATTTGAGTGTCAATCTTTGCTGTCGGGCTGTGCTGGCCTCTGCGGTACTAGCAACAATGGCCGGAATGTTCCTTATTGACTTATTGACTAGTGTGCCCCTATCTTTGAATATATATATACGTGTGGATACTCCCTATCTGAACTCCGAAACGCTTTTGACGTCACGCCTATCATCACGGTTAGATGACGAGCCAATTCGATAATCGACAGTTCGACGGTTTCTGTCGCTTACATGTTATTTAAAGGTCTGAACTGGTGCTCCGGTTCGAACTGGTCAAATGAGCCGAATGAATCAGTCCATGATGCCGCCTTGTTTGATGATATGGACAGAAAAATACACAGGTTTAGGGGGGACCTGACAAAAGAATATATTAGAATACGATAAATAAATAACCTATGCGTCTCAGCTATCGTCCATCGTTGTGGTAATTGCGCCATTTTTATTTTTTCCTGGGTACTCGATCAATCATACTATTTTTAATCCATTCGTAATCGCCACGCATAGCCGTCGACGTACGTATCACAAGTTGGAAGCACAACTGTCCATTAATGCCCACGTCAGTTGTGACGTCTCCTTATGCTGGTTATTCCAGGGAAATGCAACTTGTTAGAGTAGCATTTCCCTGTTATTCATTTTACTCTACATCGCGTTTTGTTTTGAATACGGGTCAGTAAGAAGTCATTTTGACGAACTGATTAACATTGATGTACGTCATCAGGTGTCAATTATGAGTTTTCGTGAAACTTGGCGTATTTATGAATTATCTCATTTTCTGGCTGAGTAAACTAAATATTTTCTCAATTTTGAAATTTTAACTGGTGTACTAGGCAAACTTCTTCCAATTTATAGTTTCTCCTGGACTCGTAGCAGGCGTCGTTGTTGGTTCGGCCGGTTTCCTGCTCATCGTTTTTGCTCTCATATTCTTCTGCATAGTCAGACCAAGGTAAGTCGCTCAAGCTTATGGAATTGAGATTCCTACTAAATGTTTCAATGATTCAAGTCAATCTAATGTTTGGAATTCATCTTCATTTAGTCAGGCGGAGCGATGATACCACAGAAATCCCATGTAGCTAAGTATATGAGGTAATTTCTCGTCTTGAGATTTTTCCTCCATATCTTTATATTAGACAATATCTTGACAATATCCATAACCATGTTGGGTTTCCCCCTAAAGTTGCATTGCGTTAATGATCGGATACTGCCGTTTGTTATGAACAGGTGATGCTGCACATGTTCATTTCTTTCGTTCCGCACTGATTTACTCTTAGAGATGGCTACAGTGTCAACAAAACTGAAATAACAATCATCAACTCCTTTTGTGAATGCATTCCTCCAAGCTTCCACCAATCAGTTCACGGAGTGGCAAAATTCACTGCTCATGCTAATATGTGAGCAGAATATGTATCGTTCCTCTCGTGATACATCAATTGAAGTGAAGGTCCTTTGTGGCGAATTTGGTGGATACCAAAAAAAATTCTTTATAACTCAGAGGCAATTTGGCAATCCTGGGCATGACACTTGACTTTTCAGTAGTTAGACGGTTCTCTGTGGCCAGCCTGTGGAGACGACATTGTTACCACGACTGTGAAATGATGTTGATCTGCGAAGCCTTTTGAATGACGCCTAACAAATTCGGTGCGATAATTATCGGAATGATGCGACGATGCAAATAGAAGGCTAATGCTACAGCGGTCCCCAGTCTGGTGAAACTTGTTAAAATTGGATTATTAGGACTCCAAGAAACGCTGAAAGATATGTACGGCACCTGTCGGTTGTATATTATATATATCAGGGTCAGCGTCAGCGGCAGACTAACATACGAAGAATAATACCATGTACACCATTTTCCAGAATTAATGAATAATGACTGATTATGAGAGCACATGTCATCTAATCTCTGTTGAAGTATCTAACAGAGTTCACATTTGACAGTTAATATATACAAAACCCATGTAAACTGTGATAAACTCTTGAAAATACCAGTGCTGTAGCGACTCCACTCAGGGCGAATCCGAGTCACAAGCAGTCAGTCCGAGTCAGAGTCAGGTGCCAGAAGTGTGAGTCCGGAGTCAAAATGAGTCAAAATGAGTCCGAGTGCATGAGATACATTCGATGGTAATTGCACCAAATGAGAACTCGTGGGAAACATTCATCCATTTTTGATACGGGAAGCTGTACTCTTATTTATATTATGGAGGGCGTTCTCAATGCACTGAAGCGGACAGTATCATTCGCAGAGGAATGCACAATATTGTGGACGTGTTGCACTTATCCGCCACTATAACTGTTGAATCAATGTTGTATGATGGAAAAGTAGATCTGGCTGTGCAAAACATGCTGCAACTCATTGAACTGAAGTGGTTTCAACCACCATCACTCAGTGTCCCTTGGAAGATAATTCGAGAATAAAATAGAAGAAAAAAAACATTGAGACATAGGATATACTGTAGATACAAATACATGTTAGCGGAAATTCTGAGGATTGCCAATCTGAGCAATTTATGAGATTAAATTATACGTCCCATTCTGGCGAAAATCCAAGTTGACTCTTGGTGAGGGAATCACAAATCAGGGTCCTACATATTCGAACAATGAGGGGAAATTCCACCTGAAAATCTAGAATAACTTATTGGGTCATTATCCCTATTCCTCCTCCAAAACTAATTACTTTGCCTGGGAGCCTGTGAAACTCGATGACTGAATAGGCTTGTAACGATGAAATTTGACAAACTTGAGAGATAATCATTTTCTCTATTATTCCTGCGGAACAATGCCCATTGGTGAGGGACTCACAAATCAACTTTCTACATTTCTAAAGACAATCAGAGGAGTATTGCACTGTGAAAATCCCTGAAACTATGAGCATATCCCAATTCCTTCAAAACTGATGAACCATGCACGAGGGCCTGTAATACCAATGACTGAATAGGCGGCAATGAAAAAAAAATTTGACAATCATACAGTTCTATTTCTTTGAATGACAAAACTGAATAGAAATAATTAGTCGGAATCCTTGAGTCCAAGTCCTTGAAGGCGAGTCCTGACTTGACTACTATAACACTGTGAAATACTGTCTTCTTTAGTACAGAATTAAACAAGTTCAAGGTATCAAAACACTACTTTTGTGTATAATTTTCAAACCAATTTTGATCCTGTTGTGTTTCGATTCCGTATTTGACATACCGACAAAGAAAACCACCAGCACGCGTCGAGAACGTCACACACGGTGAGACAACGAAAAATTGTTGCTAGCTGCTTATGCAGTGAAGATTAAAAGTATGTTTAGAAAACTTAGTGAATGTTCGTCGTTACCTCGGCTAGGGTCATCTGTCCTATTCCCAATATTCTACGGCAAATGGTATTGGCCATCTGCTTTTGATTGTCTTAGGTGAATCACTTGAGTCACTTTTTTGGAGATCATTACCATTGCTGGAATATTATTGTTCACAGATAATCTTTCTAGTGTATTCAAACACGGTTTTTGCGGCGGGCGTCGACGAGTCCCCCAACTCTGACGAGGCTCCAGCCCCCGACATTAACAAATCCACAACACCGGTGCTCGCGGTTTACGACCCAGTGCCACAGATACCAGAACCATCTGGGGAATCACACGACCCCGTACCCCTGGCTGCTTTTAAAGAATTCTTCAAGAAGCAGAGGGGCGATGTTACGAAAACTATACATGCTGAATTCAAGGTAAGGAATACGAATCTCCACACTTTTCACGTATATGAATTAGGGTTTGATATTTTTTAAGTGGTATCCTCATTTTCACTTTTTTCGGATTGATAACGCGATTCTGTTATACCAAGGATACCGATACCATCCGTTTCTCGAGTCTCTATACTAGTAGAGCAAGTCACATGAATTTAGTGGAATCCTATGGCGTGCTCCTTGTTGTAGGATGATAATGAAATGCAGAGAGGGAAATAAACAGGTCGATAATGAATTGATGACATCATAGTCCAATTTTCATCAATTAGTCTCATGGCATTAAAAAATAAAGTCTGGAGGTTAATGTCTCGGACACAGCTAAGAATTATTTTAGTTTAGTAGCGAAAGGGTTAGGAGGGAACTGAGTCGGCGCTGAACGACTCTGGGCCAAACAACAACCCCACCCACAAAAAAAAAAAAAAAATTGAACCCTCACCAGAAGACATGAACACTCTATAATTTAAACAACATTTGCATAGAGGCTATTCCACTAATTATGTACCCTTTGCGAGACGAAATACTGATAAGTGAGACGATGTCCCAGATTGAGTGGAATAGCCTCTCCTCAAAATGCTGTCTAGGAGTGTGAATGCGTCAAAGAACAGTCTTCATTCATTTTCAAGAATTGTTGCGATTTTCCTTTAGGCATCTGGGTTATTCTTCTCTTTTGACATGTTGTGGCTGAGGGTCTTCCATGAGGATTTCGCCCTTCCTTACCCCTTTCAACTAAACTAAACATTGGAGTCAGACCACAACGCTGTAATCCTCCCTCACTACGGCTAATCTCACAGACGTGAATGATTATCGTAGCCCTCCTTTGGTCGCTTTCAATTAGCAGTTTATCTTCGCGGGATAAGGACTCCGCACTCACACTGAATTCTCACGTTGAGGTATAACCGACTGCTTATACGGTCGGACAACCGATTGCTTTTGTCAAGAAAACATAAAATCCAATTATCCTTCTGACATTTTAATTGAGTCAATTGAAAACCTCATTTCTACACAGCGAATGCGCCTCCCTACTAGTGCTAGTCTGTTGATCAGTTTAGTTTTTGTTTAATGGGGAAGGGTTATAGAAGATGTACTCCTCATTAACTTATCAGCCCCAACGCTGCATCATCTCAGCTCCCAAGAGAGACAGAGAAGCTAGCTCCTGAAGAATTCGCCCCACATGACAGTCATTTATGCTCTGAGGCAAACCAACTTCTATGGGAGGAATATTACTCTTCGATCACTCTTCTCTTCGATCACTCTTCACGAGAAGCAATGTTTCCCGATGTCTAACCTGCAGAGTTTGCCACAAGGCCTGAGACGATGGCCCCTGCAGCAGCAACAATTTGAAAAACCTAGATCAAATCATCCCCAACTTGCTGGAAGCCTTAGTCCTCTCTCACACGCTAAATCTTCCACACGCTAAATCTAGTAGCGTTTTTAACACTATTTATCTTCCGAGAAGTCACGACTCCATACTTGGACTGACTATGTGAGGGGGTTGACATTTGCCCAAGCAACCAGAGAATTTTGTCTCATCTAGATAACTCCAATGACGTTCATTACTGCCTCAAAATCCAGAACTTGCTCAACGATACTTCTGAAGGCGTCCGAAATCCAGCCCGAGAACCTATTCTGACTTGTCTGATGTTATCTGGACTGAAGGAAACGTTGCGATTTTGAAAACCCACATTCTAACTTTGAGTCTGTCCGCGTAACACGAATATCTATCCTAGCGTAGGCAACAATCTGATAGATTTGTCAAGCGTGAACGCTTTCTTCTGAAAAATGCTGAAATCTCGGAATGGAATAAGTAATCATCGGAATATTGTCCATATGAAATATCGCGAATAGTTTATTCCATCAACAACGCTAGTAAGTAGAGTAAGACAATGACATGTAATTACAAGGAGAGGACCCAAACCTTAAAAAGGGGAGAATTGTTTGCCCTCTTTTCATTCAAAAGAACAATACTAGATTCCATTGAGGAGGAACAGACAAATTGTCGAAAAATCCTCATTAAGATAACGACAATTCCGTCAAGACCAAGCGTCTTTTTTTTTTTTTTTTTTTGTTTTTGAGATCCGATCATTTCTCCTTCATCCAATGTGGCGTACTAGCAAGATACTAAGATATCCCGACTTAAAATAAATTAGTATATCCAATCAGAACCTTAGACCTCCAGTTATTGTTAATCGACCGACCTACCATGTCTACAAAGTTTTTCTTTGATTTTCATTTGCACCATAATAGACAATCTCCCTCTAAAATGGAATTTAGCACCTGACATTGACTCCGTTGTGATACTGCTCAATCTGGTCACCGAATCTGCAAGATCCCAGGCTCATTATGTACCTCTCTCGAAGTTTGAAACCGACCAACTATGGCAAGGAGTAAGAAAGATGTTGCCACAATTATGTGTCATTACTTCTGCTTGCAACACATCCATGTGGCATTTTGACACTTTTGAATTCTGCTCTATTACAAACGTTCCAAGATACAATATACACGCGTAACCAGTACTCCGTATTATGTGATTTCTAACTGACCGTATTTTCCTTCCAGAAATTCGAGGTGATATTATCCCAGTAAAGCATCGCAGATAAGGAAGCGAATAGGTCGAAGAACAGATTCCGAAACATTGTCCTCCTTGTACGTGGTCTTTTGTTTTTAGTTCTGTTGTATACCAGTTTTTATATTAAAGCGAGTACTACGTTTGCTACTCCATGTTGGGTAGGTTGCACAAACGACACAATACACAGAAAGCACAGCTGATTAGCCTTGAAACACACCAATCATTTACAATTGTACTAGTTCCATTTGGGTCAAAGATTTTTTGACGCCGCTCCGCTGTAGTTTGATACCTGATACGGACGTGAGTAAAATATTATTCACAAGATATAGATATGTTCAATTTCGAATGATCACATCATATAACTAGTTGTTCCTTACCCTCACTCCATAAAACAGTTTTATCACTCAGAGGTCCTACTCAAGCCGAGGATGGTGAGCCCAATTCCGATTACATCATCCCTCTCCCATTGACGTGAGTAGTATGTTTCCTTTAGATTAAGAGGGACTATGTGGAAACCAGCGTTTTTGATGATGGCTGCATTTGATAGCCTCGACAGGGCTATTTTTGCACTCGAGTCGCTCGACATGTCACCAGTGTCCACAGTTGTTTGAATCAAGTCTGAATGGTCGATTGCTGAATGTCGCTCCGTTTCTTTCGCAGGGGCACAGACGAAGAACTTCTATATTGGAACTCAAGGTGAGTAATATTTATTGTTCAGTTTTATCACCAGAAAGGTGAGAAAGGACAAAGAAAGGACAAAGATAAACCGGCATCCGCTCGTTGATCCCTCTCTGTGGTCAAAAAAACACGCCTGAATAACTACTTGTATATGCAGTCTAACTTTTGAGCCAGTGACTCTATTGCACCACATTGGAAACTTCGAAGATCGAAAGTAATCGGGAGTAATGCCATCGAAATCCTGATTGGATAATTCCGTGATCATCAATAACAATTTCAAGACTGTTCAATTCTACAGTCGGATGCACATGCTTGGTCAATTATCTGGAAGGCTATTTGTTGCATACCTGTCACCATGGGCGCACATCCCCGCGGAAGATGGAGAGTGGCTAACAATTCTATCCCCTCCCTCCCGTTCCGACAATTCCCCATCGCATATAACATTTCAACACATTATCTTCTGGTTGACCCCCCCCCCCCCCATCCTCGCGCTGTTTTCCGCAAAATTCGCATTAGTGTGCTCCACTACTCTTTACGCTTCACGTGAACATAGATTATTGCCCAAATATTCTAGGTCGAATAATTGAGCAATATCTTCAATTTGCAGTCCGATACGCCTACAGTGAGGATTTCTGGAGGATGGTTTGGCAAGAAAATTGCAATACCATTGTGAATCTCGTCGAGGATAATGAAGGTAGGCATTTTGTGTGACCTTTCTTTGGCACAAATTTCAGGCGTGTTACTACTTTGTCCGAGATTGTCATCTCAGTTGAGGGTTGTTAAACCAAAAGATATCGGAAAAATCCGAACATATTGAATAAGTAATGAATTGTATCATTGGTCCACAGAATAAATTTCAGCAATAATTGGCCAGAGGAATATGAGAGAAGTCCCTTTCGCTGGTCAGAATCGTTAATTTTCTCCGACCCTTGTCCACTGAATAAAAATCCATCACGGTGCGCAAACGACTGTGTCCAAAACAGGTAAGTGGTCTATGTATGTAGTAGTATGTATGTATGTATGTAGTATGTATGTATGTAGTATGTATGTATGTATGTCTGTATGTATGTATGTATGTACGCACGACGACTACCTTAGCGCGTACGCGAGATGCCTGCTTCGACCTCCTCTCGGTCGCACGTGAACATCGAAACAGTAGGCTTCCGCGAACGTCTCCTATAAAAAGGTGGGACCCCCACGCCCCGCTGCGCACTGGGTCGCCAACCCCCTCGGGGCGCACGTGCTGCAGGCGCACCGGGAGCGCGCTCGGGGCGGCCAGTTCCCCTCAGCGAACACAAGTACTTTGCTGGTACCTCTTAACGCTTCGAACGTGCGTATGCCTGTACTGACTCTGTGTAAGCTGGCTGCTTTGGGAGTGCCTGTACGTACGACGACTACCTTAGCGCGTACGCGAGATGCCTGCTTCGACCTCCTCTCGGTCGCACGAGAACATCGATACTTAGCAGTAGGCTTCCGCGAACGTCTCCTATAAAGAGCTCTGCCGCCACGCCCCGCTGCGCACTGGGTCGCCAACCCCCTCGGGGCGCACGTGCTGCAGGCGCACCGGGAGCGCGCTCGGGGGAGGCCGGTTTCCCCTTAGCGAAAACAAGTACTTTGCTGGTACCCCTTAGCGCTTCGAACGTACGTACGTATGTATGTATGTATGTATGTAGTATGTATGTATGTTGTATGTATGTATGTATGTCTGTATGTATGTATGTATGTACGCACGACGGCTACCTACAGGGCACGTGAGATGCCCGCCCCTACCTCCTCTCGGTCGCACGTGAACATCGAGACTTAGCAGTAGGCTTCCGCGAACGTCTCTTATAAAGAGGTACGCCGTCACGGCCCTCCCACAGGGTGGCCATCCCCCGCAAGGCGCAGCTGCTGCAGGCGCGCCGCAGGCTCGCTCGTGGATCCGTTACCCTAAGCGAAAACGAGTACCTGCTGGTACCCCTTAGCGCTTCGAACGTGCGTATGCCTGTACTAACTCCGTACTAACTCTGTACTAACAGCTGGCTGCTCTGGGAGTGCCTGTACGTACGACGACTACCTTAGCGCATAAGAGAGATGCCTGTCCCGACCTCCTCTCGGTCGCACGTGAACATCGAAACTTAGCAGTAGGCCTCCGCGAACGTTTCTTACAAAGAGCTGTGCCGCCACGCTCCGCTGCCCACTGGGTGGCTAACTCCCGCGGGGCGGACGTGCTGCAGAGGGCACACCACATATAGCCGTCCCAGTTACTTACACACTAAACTGCCTACGTTCCACCAGCTGCTTGAACCCACAGAAATGCTTCCAGAGATGAGCCACCCACCATTTTAAAGTTGACATTCATGCCTGTCATGGCACTTTCCATTCACATACCTTCACCGTTCAGATTTCTCACCAGGGGTGCCTGTGTCTTGTGGGGTTATTTCTGATCGCGGCGGCCAGTCGAAAATCTGATTTTCCAGCATCCAAAGGTATGAATTCAGAAAATTGTCAGAAATTTGCCCCAAATGCCCAAAACTGGCATATGTGGTACATTTCGAAATGGCCTGTCAAATGCAGGCACCCCCCACTGGACCCAGCAGGGATCAGTAAAATGTGATAAAAAGAGACGCCCAATGTAATTTGTGGACTTTTTTTTTAACTTAGGGCCTTCTTAATTTAGGGCCGGCGGAGGAACACAGTATATAGTGGTTATGCTGCCTGCAGGAACGCCGCAGTACTTTGCTGGTACCCCATAGCGCATCGATGGTAAGTATCCATGTAATGACTGGTGAAGGCGGTGCCTTGGGAGTGCATGTACGCACGACGGCTACCTCACCGCGTACGTGAGATGCCCGCCCCGGCCCCGATTTAGGTTCGCCACTGTGAACATCGAAACTTCCGCAAACGTCTTATAAAGAGGTATGCCGTCACGGCCCGCCGCCCACTGGGTGACCAACAGCAGGTTGCCGGTTCCCCTTAACGAAACCAAGTACTGTGCCGGTGCGTGGATATATGGATGTATGTATGTATGTATGTATGTATGTATGTAGTATGTATGTATGTAGTATGTATGTATGTTATTAATTACCTTAGATAGTATCTAGATAGGGTGTATATGATGTCTGTACATTGATGATTGAAAGCGTCATCTCGTTCGATTTTAAAGGGGAAGGGTGTGAGAGCTGTCACTCATTTTCAGTACACTGCATGGCCGGATAGGTCTGTACCGAACACATCGTTGGACCTCTGGAACCTTCTTGATTTGGCGAACAAGAGCAACGAAGCCGGACAGGACCACTGGTAGTTCATTGCACGTAAGCTAGCAAACATTTCAAGAGCGAGGAAAAATTCACCTAAATTGTTCTATTGTTCGAAGATTGTTAACCAAAGCATTACCAGTGTGACTCCGTCCTTATCTGGGTCCACTGTCTACATCTGCAGCCCACCAAAATGTGGGGGGGGGGGCTTTGGGGGGGGGGGGCTTTGACGTAAATGTCCATAGTCGGTTACATCCGATCTATCGGTTAATGCGTTGAGCTTATAGCCCAGAGGTTGTGGGTTGAAGTCCTGTTGTGCCTTGAGCAAGAGTTGCTTAGCCGATGCCCCTCTCCCCCCCCCCCCCCCCCCAGTGCTAAATGGGTAACCTGTAGGTGCAACCTGTGTCAAAGCGCACTTCGGTGCAGCATAATACCTACGTTGGTGTGGGACCAACAGGTTGTTCCCATGACCAGGGTAATATTTGTGAAGCGCACTTGAGCAAACCTGTGTAAGTGGCGCTCTAATAAATTCTCAAAATCATATTATTATATTAATTAGTCAACTGTGTTGAGCTAGTCATATAACGAGCAACTATACTCACGAGCGATAATCTCATAAATAGGTTCATCAGTATTCTCAGTAGAACAACTACTCGCCAACTCGTCAACAATCGGCTCGGCAATAATTTCTTGTGAACCACGATCTCTGGGCAAAAGCAATTGACTTTGCAACTTTCTCCTGAGTAATGCGCAATTCCGCTCACAGGCAACGTGCCAAATTCTCACGAGATGTTTTCTTCCCAAAAACAATCGGTAAGACTTTCAGGGGCAATCCACTCGCTAGCGAACCTACGGGCAAGTAACTTTTCTCACGAGCAACCAGCCACTCTTCTCACAAGCTTACGGGCGAACAACTCTTCTTAAGAGCAACTAGTAAGGACTCCTCACGAGCAAAACCACTGGCGAGAAAATATTTCTTACAAGCAATTCTTCTCACGAGCAACAAGAGTGATAATAATCGAGGCGTTTGGCGGGAGTGGATTATCAGAATATTGAAATGGTCGTACTCGTGAGCTCCTTACTGTCAAATCCTAAGAGTATTAAAACGTTTCCCTTATGTACCTGACTAGATGTGTCCAATCTACCGTGGGAATAAGACTAAGCCCAAGGGGAACGCTACTTGGGCTGGAGTTGAGTCTCATTCACACAAATAGTTCGGACACATTTTCTGAACGAACGCTGTCAACCACAGCCCGAAATTATTATCCGCTGAGGCGTGTGATCGTGGATCGTAACAAAAACAGGAACTAGGAAGGAAGAAATACTCTGGAAGGGGTTCAATTTCATTCCGTCAAACAACTTCCACTGAAACATTTCAGAATACACGTTGAAAAACTCAATCATTCAGTCCCTAGAATGATCCTCATATATCCATCCAGAATTTGAATCTATAACCCGATTCAACGGCGCGGTAACCTAACATACTGTGAGCACAGATTCAACCAGCCTAGCAACACCTGACACTACGACCATGAATGAATTATGCATTGCAAATCGTTATTTTTATTGGAAAACAAGTCTAAATTCCCAGCGTAAGATTGACTCTCCCATGTCACGTTACAGAATACACAGGTTTATTCGTGATTGCAACAATTAGATTAACGTTTCAATAGCTGGCTTTTTAGCGCTCTTCAAGATACGTTTTCTTCATTTGGTATATCTATCCGTTTTTCACAAGCATATATAGAATGTACAGGAAGGCTAAAAAAACTCATGATTACTTCACAAATCAGGAGACTCACTGTACGGAAAGAAAGGAACGTGGCGATAAAGAAAATCTTACATATACTTTGTGTGACTATTGGACTAAGGAACAGTACAACAAACTCATATCGTATCAATTTCCAAAATAAACCAAAAAAGTTGTAATCGATCAAGCTTTTCAATATGTTTCCAGAATTTCAGTCATCATACTATTCTTTTAATACTTGCTGGTTAGATTAGTACACTTTGGCAGCGCAACTTTTAGGGCTTATCATTCCTACAGACGAATTACTTGTTAAGTAATGTGCCTTGTCGGTTTGCCTAGTATTATAGCGGTGTACCTCGGCATTTCTGGTGAAGTATTTTTTTAATGCCGCGGGCACCTGTCCATGCCATGTCTTAAAGGTCGGATGATGTCGCCTCATTTAAAGAGTTCAGGACTTTCAAAGAGAGGGTTAGTATGTTCTCGTGAACTGACATGTGATATATGTCGTGTGGCTTTTCTCTGTAGCATATGAAGAGACATGACAGGTAGCAGACCAGATGGTACAGCAGAAAGTAATCTTTGGAGCAATTAAAGTTTGGTAACAATACATGCCGCAGCAAAAATATGTTTTTCAGTTTCGATAACATTTCAAGCCTTTGGACGATGTTATCACTCACTTCCAGGTAGACTTACTATCGATAACGAAGCCCAAAGATTCAGTCGTGTTGACTCGTTTCAAGACATTGCCAACCATAGTTATATCTTCATCCCAGCTAAGTTTCTACAGCGATTGGAAGCAATATAATCTTTGAAATATTGGGAGACAACTTATTACTTGCAAGCCAATCATTGTAGGCCTACTCATCAAGCTCGGATGTTGTCACGGTATGTAAGGCGTTTGCATCTTCAGCTGATTCGGAGAGAAAGTTAGACAACTGCTTGCCCATAGCAGAGCGCGAGCAGCAAAGGAGGGATTGATCAAACGGTCTAATATCGAAACGTCGCACCACTATCAGTGCGACCCCTCTAATCCCCTAGGGATTGTCAACACAAACCACGCTCCAATGTAGCGCATATGAACATAAAATCTCGTACGCTGATTCTCTGTCCTCATGCGTATAGTTTTTCGTTTCCCATGAAATAAGGGCCGGAGGTGGACCGACGGGGATAGTCATCGCTCTAGACTACCTTAAGAAACAGGCGGAGGCAGAGAATGTTGTGGATATCTTCAACATAGTAAACAACCTCAGGACAAGTCGAACAAAGATGGTTCAAGTAGTCGTGAGTGTGCATCTCCTATTATCCATGTATATACATGTAATCCAGTCGTTTTTAGACATGGTACAGTGTTATGGATTCGTTTTGTCTCGTTTGTGTTAGAGTTAGGTATTTAGGTTAGGTATTTAGGGGTAGATATTTTTGACGGTGATCCGAACGAAAAACCATGCGTGTGTACGCTACTTTTGGGCAGCTTGTTATTCGCCTGTACGTTGTTGCGCATATTATTGGCTGTTCATTCATGCCTGTATGTTTCTTTTGACGTGATAGGCTAATTTCGGTCAGCTGATGGTGTTTGAAATTGATCCTTCGATATAAACACGGTCCCATGGCATCTGCCCGCCACTACAATTATTAGCAAATCACCAGCGGGTGGATATTCAGCGCATGTGGTTTTTCAACTTGTACCCTGCGTGTTGAATGTCATACCAATCCAGCACTGTAACATGAGCTGCCGTACTACAGTACAGAACTATAGCCTAGGTCTGAAATCGAATTGCGAAATTATACTACGCAACATCCCAATTCCAAGCGCTGTGTAAATCTAGCGGATGGCCGAAACGACTACACTGAGTTAGACTACAGCCTGCTTCAGCCATTTTTAGCATCAATTTTTCACTAATCGATGCCAGCGGGAAACGTTCCAGGCTCACACTGTGAACTATCGCTGCGCCCATCGTGCATTGTCCGTCTTGTCTGTGTTGATATTGTCTATTTAACTGAGCAATTCAGTGTAATTTATTGTGAAGCCAGTAGAGTAAACCTTAGAACTTGAAACGTTGGAGTACCATAGAGGAAGCTATACAAATTGAATAAGGTATGGTAAGGTATGATATGGTTTCTTAGTTTCTCAGTGCAGGGAGCTAATTGATAAAATGCTAATTTATTTCGCATATGAACATTATTTGTTCATACATATTGTCGTATAAATTGATTGACGTGATCAGTTTTGTCAAAGAAAGCCACGATGGGTTTTTTTTTTTTTTCATTTCAGCTTTTTCATCCACAATGCAATGATTTCGTTCGAATGTGTGGCCTTATTAACACAAATCTAGTTCCCGAGACTGTTAACTTATTAGATTATTTGAAGTGTCACGTGACTTGGCAGCCAATCGGGTTCCTTTATCGAAGCCTAATGACGACAGTAACAAACCCAATTTTCTTATGAAGGAGGAGCAAGAACATTGCTACCCTTGGCATATTGTATAATTAGGCATGAACTGATGAAGTTTCATGTCATTATTTTGAATAGTAGATCGCAGTGGTATGTTCCATGCATTGAATAGGTATAACCTGAAAAAATAAATAAAGAGTTAGTCTTGTAGAGTTCACACGATTTGTAAGAATTCCGCCAATTAATAGTGTGCAGACCTAGTATAAGTTATTTATAACTTATTTATAACTTTTTTCCTGGTCTCCCTTCATTTCAGTGTATACTTCCAACTAATTCGATTATTATCAAGCATATATTTTTTGTTTATTACTGATATATTCCATTATATTAAGTAATATTCATGTTCACTGGAATGATGAATAAATGAATGAATGAATGAATGAATGCATGCATTGAATACCATTGCTGTTATTCTATACAAATACCGTGTTCTGGTTGCTCTATAGAATCAGTATGAATACATCTACGCCTCTATCCTGGAGTATTTTTTCATCGGGGAAACTGTGATCGAATGCGAGGACTATCACGACACGCTGACGTCATGGAGGTCAACTGGAGAGTTAGAAAGGCTCTTCGAGGTGAGACTCGTGGCATGTAAACAGTGTTGGATATTCATGCGAATCTGGCATTGAGGAAATGATGACACTTCAATTCCTATTTATAATAATTTTCATTTTTGGTTTGGTCGTGAGAAGTGGAATGTTTTTCGTACTGCGATAAGCCTGACAAGTACCGCTGATTTACCCGTTGGGGCTCTATGAATCCTAGGCATACAGTAAACACGACACAGTGCTCTAGCAGGCAGTTCTTACGGGAATCCGCACTGTCGGTCAGTGTTCTTTCAAGACATTTATTCAATTCAACTATCCCCATCTGAGAAGCGTAGAAATTTGCTCATTGGCAGATTATAATATCATAATCAGGTGTGTTTGTGAAAGTTTACCAAATTCAATTTGGAGGAAAATATACAACTTAGACATATTGAAAGACAATCATTGTCCGACTGTATGTTGAATACGAATTATACACATGGATGAATGACCTTCATTGACACCAGTTAAACCTCGAAATTATACCTCAAAATTCATCTATCATTCTGATCCTATGAGCCAAAATATACAAACCGTATTATATCACTTTTACGATTCAAGAGAAGTAGGCTATCAGATACTCACACAGACACACACGCACTATTCGTTTATAATAATACATTCATTGTGAAAGAATGTTATGGTTAAAAAAGTTACAACGTCACGGTTCATCGTAGCAGTGTTTCCTCTATAACATGCTCACTATTAAATCCGAGTGTGGGGTCTTTGTAACGTTTGGATAGATGTTTGCCGCCTTAGTTTATTTTATTGTCATCACAGTGGTGTCACTATCAAACTATCGGTTGTAATACCACCATGTTTTATTTTTGAAGCTATTGGATACTGTATCCATCGGCGATCCACCAAAGGAGAGCGCTGGTAATCTTCCGCAAAACATTCGTAAGAACAGGAATGCTGACCAGATACCACGTAAGTTGGAACTGTGGGGCTGTGTGTAACTAAACACGTTGCTTATACGTTGCTCTAGCGAGCATATGAAGTTGATTTGGATTACGCAATCACTCTTGAACCGTTTCTATTCATTTTCTATTTTAATATGGTGGCCGACTATTGCTAGTAGCCGATTACGTGGTTACCCAACTGGAGTATAATCTACTTTTCAAACAACAGATGACGCGACTCGGACCGGTGCTGATGACAACCAATAGAGCAGGCCCTTTCTCGACCGATTACATCAACGCCTGCTCCTTCGCTGTGAGTATGTGGTGGGCCTGACGTTCTGCCAGTGCATATCACTATCAGGCAGTGCGTGAAGATCATCAACATCACTACTGTTAAAATAACTAGAAGAATATAACAATGGACCACCTGTGGCCCCTGGTCACGTGGTATTGGTGGTTGTGTACATATCATTCATCTTCCGGACATTTCTTAAACCGGAACCAACTTCGAACAGGGGATTGTGGATAATCGAGAGTGACTCTCCCAGTTAGTCCCAGCGTTTTAGATGTGTTACTATGACAACGCCATATTATAGTCTTATTTCAACATGGGAGAACCTGTATTTGGCAAAAAAGCAGAATCCGACCAACAGCTCTTAGTGGGGGACTAACTGTCCTTTGTTCACGACACATTTTGGCAGGGAAAATCATTGGAGCACAAAAGGAACATTCAAGGTTAAGTGGAAACAGGAAAGTGGTCCATAACATAGTAGGTGTTTTGGTGTGCTATATTGAATAAATCGCATCTGAAGCATCACGAAATGGGAACGGACACCCCCCTACCCTTAGACCTCTCCCCCATATCCGTCTCGACGCACCCCCTCCCCCTCGGCCCCCGCCCCGCTCCTCCACTCATAAATCCTTTCTACGCCACTGGATCGCTAACCTTACCTAAACGGGCGCGTATACTTAGAGCTAGTCACGTTCAGATTTAAATATATGATCCATACAACCGCAACTGCGGAATGAGGAAACAAGTAAATCAACTCAACGTTAACAGTATATCAAGCAACGGAATGAGCTGCATAATCGACAAAACTCATGGTCTTGAAGAAAAAGGGCCTTTGGGATGTTGAACAAGACCACTAGTAATGCCTTCTTCTCGTTTGTACCAGAGTTCCGGAGGACTGGATACATTCATAGCGACCCCCGACCCTCTTCCTAACACGGTGGTCGATTTCTGGAGACTGGTCTGGGATACCGACCTGTCGTGCTATTGTAATGCTGCAGGAATTAGATCCAGATGATGAGGTAGAGTTCTTTCTAGTAATACAACTAACGCCGCAACCTCGACTTCATTGAAAAATAAAATAAAATAAAATAAAATACCAAGAGTCTTTCGAGGGTAGGTCTTGGTGTGTCATTGACTGGAGGAGATAGGACGTGTACTACTGCTGCTGCACTGGTTCAATTTTTCTGGCTCAACAGTTTTTCAATTGTTGGGCTGTGCGATGCCAACCATCTAACAGGGATTATGTTGGGACAGTAATGTAAGTATTTCAGCGGGTGCGATCCCGGGCGTACCTCGATGCAGAGATGTTGGAGCAGTCCTACAGTGCTGTTTTAATATCCACATTCGTGACATTCACATTTTGCAAGATGTTAGGGGTGATAAACCCAACCTTAGTGCCGAGCCCTCTCAAAAGCCCAAGCCAAGTCCAGATACTTACATCATGGCACCATACCGATCACCCGTCGGTTGTATGAATACCGTTTTGGAGAGTGATCGACCACCTCTCTTCCCAGCTGCTTAGCGATAGTTGTCCTTCATACAGTTGGTAAAATGCCAGGATACCATATGAGAATTCGAATCCAGGTCAGAGACATACCGGCATTGGTATAGTATGCTGCCATCTCTCTGGGTGCTCTTCATGAAAAACTTGAGAAGAAAAAAAACAAGGCAGGGAAATTGGGCAATTTGCTGTCTGCTCTTTGAACCCCCCCACCGACCTTCACATTGAGGAACTGCCAGTATAGATGACCTCTTTTCCGTGTACCTGGTGAATGATACGTAACTGGCAATTAGCTCAGTCCTCGGGTCTGCACCCATGCCAGGCTTCGCATATGTTCGACCCTCTTACAACATAGTGGCCCTACCTGTCTGGATAGAAAGAGTCCATCTTCCTCAATTGTCATAAACTTATAACACACGCAACAAATAAAGACAACAGTTGAACGTTGTTTGTTGTTGTAACAAAAAAGAAGCAGGAAGGCTGAAGAGAAACTAAATAGGAAGAAGAGTTAGATAGGAAGAAAAATCATATATCCATTACATTTTTTTTTCAGTCCACTCCGATCTACTGGCCTGACGCCGGTGAGGAAGAGTTTGGACCTTTTGTCGTCTGTGCCGTGGGAGAGGACACTACGATGGACGGCCTTTTACAGAGGTCAATGACTATATCGATGAAAGGAGAACCTAAAGAGGTAGACTTGATGACTTTAGTTGGCAGTTGTATTGTTCTTGAACAGCATAATTTCATTGCACAAGGCACCTGAGTGCCGAGGAATTAGCAAAAATAGACCTTAAATCAATCAGTTCCGATACCAAAACTGGGACAAGTAATGTACCATATGTTTCATGAGGGTTGTCATGGCACAGAGTACAGGACACCAATACTTTACCAGCGATTATGCCAAATCACGTTTTTGCCAATAATGTTGCTGGGACTTCATTTCTTCTCCAGAGTTCGAGGCAGGTTACACAATGGTGATTACGAATTGGCCAACGAGGACCAACATTCCGATCGATGGCTCAGCTAAGAGTCTCCTGACCGCTGCAGAAATAGGAGCGGCTTTGGAGAGAAAGGACGGACCCTTTAGGACGCTCGTGCACTGCAGGTTTGTTGCATGGAGAGTACTCAGTTCTACTGATATGCCCAACATTCCGGCGGCCAGACAGCAGCAATGTGATGGGTGGGGGTAAATTCTAAATTACTGGTGGCCGAACTTCATTTGTTGTGTCTATACAAATCTTCACTGCTTTCTTTTTTCATCGGCGTTCGCCACCGTCTGCAACCTTCCCGATATTTCCATGTTGTCCTTTCGGCAGCCCAATGGAGCCTGTGAGGAGGATCGGGGGAACTTTGGCTCCGACGGAAACGCTACGGTAGTAAAGAGGCGTCAGCTGAATTGTGTCATGCTCTACATCAATTCTTGGATTGCTGGAGATGTAATTGAGGAAATTTCTAGGGGATTTTTTAGCAATCACGTTTCCTTCCTCGGAAGAGCATTTGATTTTGTGTTCTGGTAAATCATTACTGTGAGAAAAGCGCTTCCCCTTCAAATCTCTTGGTTGGGTTAACATATCCTAGAACAAAATAAAGTCCGCCGGAGTCCACTTGATTGATAAAGACAAACCGGAAGTAATAGTAAGTAATGTATATTGAACCTTTACTATCAGCAGTTACAAGTACTTCTTGCTTGTTACTTATTCGACGCAACGTTAAACGATGCGATATCATGAGTGCAAGTAAGGACACGTTTGTAAACGTGACAATGGATGCACTACAATACTTCTCAAACTTGTTCAAGTGATCGGCGGGAAATCACCAGTATTAGTCATTTTGTTGTCGGGACCCAAGGCCAGCCAATCAGTTGTAGCCTCAAAGAGTATTCGAGTCAATGACCTGTATTCTCTGTGAACTTTCACGTACTCCAGTTGAACAGGTTTTAATATAATTCGTTACGTGGTTGCAAGATGATCATATTCAGGAGGTAGGTTGTTGCCTACGTTTTGACTGAACTTTATCAGGGTCGAGAAATTTATTTGGAAAAATTGTTTATTGTTGGGTCACATTTTATTGTGAAAATATTTTGATTGAGATAAAATAGGTTTTCCTTTAAACGGGCCATTTTCTCTGCCAATTTGTGAGCAGGCGACTCACCCCGATTTGGGAATTACCTCCATCTTAGAGGCGTCGTCCATAAACGGAGCGAATACAGGCTGGATACAGATAGCAAATTTAGGTAGCCTGAGAGTTGATATCAATATCATTTCAGAACTTTTGGGTTGAGTAAAACTTGTATGCACCGACAACGCACTTCTGGTGATTTGCTGTATCAACGAGTGAGTAGGCAGCTCTTAAGAATGATTTGGGAATTGAAATTCACGAAATATACTCAATTTGGACTGAGACGAGACAGAACTTTTCGATATTTGCAAGATCCGCCATTTCAGGCACGTATATCTGTGCTCTGTTCTAAGCATAATTCAAACTTTTCCTTATCTCCTCATGTTTGCTAAGATTTTCGTTGGCGTGGTAGTTCTTGTTGTGTCTTCAGTTTTGACAGCAAGTTAGCCTCTCCTCCCATTTTTTTCTTCCGAAGGACTGGGGTCGGCCGTAGTGGCACATACATCGCCATTGCCAATCTGACACGTACCATCAGAGAGAAACAGGTTGGTGGATGTATCGGTGCCGTGAAAGCTCTCCGCGGAGGCGTCCCCAGATGGTGGACTCTCAGGTAAGCAACACTAATCCCTTACCCGAAGTCGTGCGCTATAAAAAAGGAAAAAAAAAAATAATTTAGACAATCGGCAAGTCCCACAGCCTTCAATAACAGACAGTTTTTCAGCTGAATTATGACCGTTTTTCTGTTCGTATGTTCGGTCTCAGAAATATTAGAAGAAATTTCATTCCTCATAGCCTCTGTTAGGTCATGGTAAATTCACTTAGATCCACGTATTTTATTGTCCCTGTCTTGCTATTTACTCCAGACACTTGCCTGAGAGCAATTAAATGAAGTATTAGAGAGCCACAGTGATTCCTTGACTGATCCAGAGCAATCTGGACTTATCGTGTTCACAAGTTTTATCAGCTTTGACCGTCGACCCAACCCCCGAAACAATAAAATTCATTCCCTCATAACGGGGACCCAACACACCAAACATGGGCTCAATCGTTACCAAAATTGGCCAGATGATCGTTTTTTTACAATTCTCGATATTCAATTCACGGAAACAGCTCGAATCTACACCGAAAATACACGATAAGAGAGCTGATTACCACATTCCAGCTTGATTGAATTAACATCCTGGATTTACCGTGTTCACGAGGTGTTCATACTCTGTTCAACTCGAATGACCTCGCAAAGCCCAAAACGATAGGGCTCATTAAACATTATGCTGAGCCCACGTACCAAGTATCAGCACAGGGTAGGATCGAGTTAACGTGTTCACAAACTACAAATGACCAAATATCAGTTTTTCACAATTCTCCGAAAGGAATTATATTTTGTGTACTCCTCATGGGAAAGCTGCATACCAAAAGTCAGCTTGACTGGACCAGCCAGTCACAAGGCATGCGTCACATACATGCACTCCCCACACACGGTCAGACTGCATAGATAGAAACACGTGTTACTGTTTCCACCTGTTTGGTTTTCCACTCATATGTTCAGGCAATACAGCACTTTGCCTTCAGTGATAGTAAATAGTAATCGATAATGTTCTGGAAACTGGTACTAATTCCGAAGAATCATAACTAATAATAAGTAATCCAAATTTAGAAAACCGGCGGTATCTGTTTAGAACATGGTGAAGTAAAAAGTAATTTATGTTTGAAAAGTAGGATTTGACCAATTTCAACAATGTCACAGTCAATTACACTTGCCTACATGACCTTTAACCACAAACTAGTCGCCACTAATATGACCACTCCAAAACGTAACTATACTTACTCAATATAAAAATCGATCAAATAAATAAAGTTGCAGTGCGGGTAAGTTTACTAATGATGTCTCATTACTGCTCCTCCACATGCAGGCCAGATTCAACTTTTGTTTCGATGCGATCGACTGCTATCTGGCAGAGTTCAACGCTCACGCCTACGTGTAGAACCGCCGCCAACTGTACCAATGTAGCTGTCGACTGATCAGATTTGATGACCGGAGGAGGGCGAACTTGGACTGAAACTTGCTTTTTTTTACTTGCTTTATTATACCAGTATATTACAATTTGCTATAGCAAATGCGTGATTTTTGATCGCTAAATTATTTATTGATTCAGAACGCATACCACAAAAGATCAGAGTTACGATTACAAGGAGAAGAATGCTCCATTTCACACACAGTTGCTCTTGGGTAGTTTCCGTTTATATAGAAGTCATGATTTTTGGAATCACATGTAGATATAGTATTAACCGAATATGAAGGATTCATTATTTGATACCAATTCATATGTGCCATTATTTCAGTCTGGCTAATCCTGTGTTTTATTTGCCAACAATAGTAGTATTAATAATATGAGCAATATTATAGTAGATTCCAATGAAAATGTTAGAACATCGTTCGGCAAAAGATGGCAATTTAACACTTTCATTATATATTCGATATTTTTTCTCAGTGTTCTGAAGTTGAGTTACGAATAATAACTCCACAATGAATCAGGTATGCGATGGGCCTACGATCAAGGAGCAATTTTTTAAATGGGTTGAAAAAAACTCGTACGAACGAAACCGTATTGAGAGATTCAAACTCTCACTCAGCACTGGTGGAATGATGGAGCTTGTTATGGTTTGGTATTAGGAGGTTTACGAGATGGAATCACCCAAAATAAAGAAATATCGTCAATTTTAAAAATGGATGAAGACAAATTAACAGGTCGCTAAACAATTGACGTTGTGGGGTTGTGGAAAGACAACCATTATAACATTAATACGTTCTTCCAATATACTGGCTCGGACCAAGTTGCACCCTGCGGAAAAATCCCAATTCTTGGTCCCACGTATTTACGGGGATTAAGTAGCGACAAATCCCTTCCTTACATGCCCGGAACTTAGTTGCAAATATTTTGACCGTGTTTGGCTTTCTTCACAATTTGATGGTCGTATTTACAAGGCGTGGTGGCTAATTGGTTCATGCGTCGAGCGGGTAGCGAGGGGGGCCCAGAACAAGGTGTTCACATCGATTTGTTCTACCAAGGTCCAGTGGGTAAACGGGAGAGATAAAGTAATTGATGTATTGGTGCACATCATGGCCCAGGGGACACATGAAGTGTTCAGTACGCCGGTGCGAACAGTAAGGGGCTTGTGGGTTGTGTGTGACATGTTATCAATTAGCAGGGGTAATGGTTCGGGAGCGTTTTGCGCCTACTGAATCAAATTATTATTATTTAGTCTCCGTACATGTCCTTTTCTCTTGAAAGAGTTGTAAGAGTACAATAAATGTGAAGGGGTGGACTTGAATTTCAGAACCCATGATAATTACTCCTATATCACATTGTCGATGGTCGTGGTGAATACAGAAAATATTTACTCTCGCAATTGAGCATAATTTCATAATTCAGCTGTGGAGCTGTCGTGTCGCATATTGATACCCTTATTCATTGAATCACTGTTCAGTTACAGCTTCCAGCGAAGTACTTACAATTCCGTCGAGTATACTGCAGCATGGTAATACTCAGTTACTACCTTGGTTTTGAAACAATCTGGAGATAGAGTGTCTATTCCCAATGACACAACGGGCAAACTATTCGCTGCCCAGCAGAACTCGAACTGAGCGTACCTTGACATATATTCGGGAACTTTGACGGCGAAGCTATCATGATAAATTTTGGCTTATTGAAACGATGATCCACCACCCCAATGGTCAAATGGAGAATGCACTTCACTCAACAGTTATCATTTGCTTACTCGGTAGCACATTTGGGTAGCCTGGGAAAAGTTCTCATTTTAGAGAACACTTGTTGACAAAGGCCACTGCAGTTCATGGACCACGAGACTACTACTGCACTGGAAAATTGCGACTTGTTTCGTCCGAGTTTCACCTGTCTGTTTCAATCTGTAATTAATTATTGGTCGTTTCTTGCCAGGATTGTGAACCTCCTATAGTTCAAATCCAGGATTTCCTCCTCCGTTATTTAACAGGGCATTTAATTAGTTATGTTTGAAGCTCGTCCGATGTTACGATTCACTAATTATTCCAGTGGTGTCACTGATATTATTTTTGCGGGAAGGGTTAAGGTATTTTTTGTCTCGCGGTATTTGTTCGTGCCAGTTAGTTGAATGTTCGAGAAAGGATGGGAGTATACGAGACACCGATAACACCTCCCTGCTACGTCCCTGATTCAGTCGCCTCTACATGGCTACATGTATTACTATCAATATAAAAACTTATATAGCACCAAAAGTACAAAAGTAATCAGTGGGGCTGTACATAAACATCGAACTATATATAAGCAGAAAGTAGGTAAATTGAAACTTTACCAAGCTAACCTAGCAAACAAATGATAAATAAATTTAAATATATTACGTCTTCAACTTACTCTTATATCAACAGGCAGATCAGTCTGAAGCCCCTGCTCGATATAACTGAGTTCATGCTTTCCCAGTTCACTTCGGACAGGAGAAAAAAAACAAGTCTTCGTTGCCAATGGATCGAGCCCGGTATAGTCCTAGTTTACAAATAGATAAACCACATGAGAGGGCCCCGAACCTTCTGAAAAATTGAAAACGAGCAGTGAGAATTTAAAATTGATGCGGCAAGATACAGGCAACTTGTGTCACTCCAACACATGAGTGTCACGTGGGTGCCCGCAGGCTGTTGGCATCGCACCGAAACTGTTGTGGTCTAGAACGATATAATTTATCGATTGTACAGCCTGGTGAGCCACTGTACAAATATCGTTCTACTTAGAACTAGGGATTGCAGTAGACTCTGGCGAGACTGGAAAAACAAAAACAACTATCTTCTAAGCTTACGAATAATATAAAGTTGATAAAACACAGCTTGTTATTCCTTGCCTCATTTCAAACTTAAGAATATCATTAATATAATAACACCAAGATAGTTTACCTTCGAACTAACTGCAATGTAAGTGTCACCGATTAATATGTGGTTGAATGCCAACCTACTCAACATGTATTTTCACAGATATTCGTATAGTTTATGTTCAGTTTCTTCCCAATCTGCATGTCTCTACCCCGTTAATGCAAGGTAATCAATATTACCCTATGAAACTATCACTGATAAATTGATTTGGTTCGATCAATACACAGTCAAGATAATGGGAAATTTAATGATTATTTACTTTTTTGCTCGGGTTTCATTAGTCGTTAATGTATAGGAGCCATCTACTTACCATGATGCATTCACTACCAGGTGTGGGAGCGATATCTCTCTTCGTCCCCATCTGTTGTGTTACGATACTTTCAGTGGAGCAACTTGTAGCCACGCCCTTCATGAATAATTGATGATGGCCAATAATGCAATACCATGATGCCTGTTGGTACTGCTACCATAATTTCACTGACCAAAACAAGTTTGACGAGAATTGGGCCTGAGGTTGTCGAGATAGTTACATTTTATAAATTTGTTTCTAGACCCGCCCACTTATGAATATCAATAAAACCGTTACTCTCTATGTAACACCAGTGTGGGAGAAATATCTCCCTTTGTCCCCCTCTTACCGACTCGTAGTCATTTCCCTCAGGAATAATATTCAGGACCAACGATACTATGCCAATGAATTTAAAGTTGTACTCCTCACTGCTGTCACCAAAATAGGTTCCACGGAACCAGATCGTTGAGAGATTTACATTTTAAGATTTTGATTCCAAGCCCCGCCCAATCATGATTATTTATTAAGATTCGCGCCAAAAACGATAGGGGCCATCTGATCCATATAAGACATCCATCACCCAAGTATGTGAGCAATAGCTCATTTCGTCTTCACTTACAATCCAAGGTGTTCACACGCACGTATGAACACACGAACATACACACACAGACACGCGTGACTGCATAGAACGTTCGGCTATTGTTCTCACGGGAGATAACACTGTGGGTGTCATGCTACTCATCACTCATCGTGATTGGCTAACATTCCTTGCCACGATGCTGCTTGTCATACCTCCCCCTGCAGCTATGCGCTATTCACCCATTCGCTGTTACAAAAACTGGAAGCTACATCATCCCCCCACCCCGACAGGTCTCACCGGGACAGACAAGCAGAAATTATCAGTAGAGTTGTGGAGGTGATTCATTGGGATAAAATCAGTCAGTACCATGAATAATTCAGCACAACGAAATGTGCGTTTTGCTCTGCTAATGTCACTTTTTCGCGAGGAAATGGTAAACCCCTTGAGTGACGTCTTAGTGTTACAGCTTCCTGTTACAGCTTACTGTGCAAAGAAGAATCAGTGGGTTCACATACTGCTATCCCCACCTGTTTCGCGATCATTTTTGCCTGTTAGGTTAACTAGCATCTTTCGACATCTGGGATCAGAATGGTTGTAACAAACTGAATACCCTATCAGAAAGACCATTTAATCGCAAAACAGAAAAGCGCATCCGAAGCATTATATAGGTAACTTTAGTTTGCCAGATGCAGAGTGCTCTAAATATCACTTAACCAGTGACCAGCCACACCCGAACTCACTGGTACAAATAAAATTGACCCCAATGCCCCCACATTGTTTAACAATTAAAAGGAACATATTATTAAACACTAATTTTACCTCCAATTGCTCTTAATCGCATTCCAAATTATTCAAGAACGAAGACACACTACACTACACTACCAGGTCTTGTGAAAATCATACAATGCTCTACATAAAGTATACAATAACATGCAATCTGGCATTGTCGTCGTTTTATAGCTCCCATCGAAGAATGGACGGGACCGTTTGCCTGTAAAATTCATAACTAACACTCAAGATAACAACATACTGCTTCGATACTCACATAGATTAAAGGAGCCTATTTCAGTACCATGGATAATTTTGCACAACGAAATTTGCGTTTGCTCTGCTAATGTCACATTTTTTAGAGGAAATGATGAACCCCCTTGAGTAATGTCTTATTGCTACAACTGTCAAAAAGTGGCAAAGAAAAAACCGTGGGTTTACAAACTGTGTTAACCCCTCTATCTACATCATTTTTTTTTTTGTTTTTTTAGGTTAACTAGCAAACTAGTTAACTAGTTAACTAACAAATCGCCGTTTGCCTGTAAAATTCATAACTAACACTCAAGATAACAACATACTGCTTCGATACTCACATAGATGGAAGGAGTATATTTCATACCCTAAATTCATCCCGTTTTTAAACTCATCCCGTTTTTTGGCAACACCCATCGAAAAAAATGAATGCTTCCGTTTGTATGATGTTACAACATAATATTGTTCAATGATATATCGTATTTACGTATCATAGTGACGATCTGCCGTACTGACTTGATTGCAACTGAGGAGGCTGTTTGTCCTGACGTTATGTAAAAAAACGCCGTCGATTGTTCGCCAATTGCTATTAGATGGCAGTGTCGCTTCGAAATTCTAGAAGTACATACATACATACATACATACATACATATAGACATTTATATAGGCGCATTTTTCCCGAGAAAAGGTTACAAAGCGCTCTGGGAAGAGCCAACAACGAAAAGAAAAGGTACAAACATTACACATTTTCAAATGAATCAGATTTTAAAACACGTTTGAAGTGGCCAGTGTCCGTTGCTTGACGAGCACTCATCGGCAAAGAATTCCACACCGTTGGAGCAGCACAGGAGAAGGCGCCGGATTCTGCTCTGGTACGGGTTCGTGGAGTCTCCAGGAGGTTGCCAGATGAAGAGCGAAGAGCCCGAGCAGGGGTGTACCGACGCAGACGACTGGAGATATAGTTTGGTGATGTGAGCATGATTGACTTATGTGCAATGAGTCTGTTTGAAACGTGATGCGATTTATTACGGGTTACCAATGTAGGTCTTTCAGTGGAGGAGGGGGGGGGGGAGGCATGATCACGACCTTTTTTCTTGTAGATGAGCTTCGCTGCCTTGTTTTGTAGTTTCTGTAAGCGGTTGATATTCGATTTTGTAGCGACTGTTAGTAATGAATCGCAATAGTCCAACCGCGACAGTATAAGAGACCTCACGACGGCATGGCAAGTTGTCTCATCAATGAAAGGTCGAATTTTACCAATGTTGCGCAGGTGGAAGTTCATTGACTTGCTAATATGTTATACATGGCTGGACGAGTTGGTTCTGACAGACAAGGTTGGTATTAAAAAAAAACATGCACTAAGCAGTACGACATAGCTTAGAGGAGCAAGTACCGGGTGCACCTTGTGAACAACCCAATCTGAGATAATTGAAAACTAATTCACAGCCCCGGCTATCCTTAATTGCAAATACTCTATTCTGATTGGTCGAAAGTCTAGCTCCAGCGATTCCCTGTTTGCAATAACGTGCACCTGGTTAGAGTAACTCAACAATAGAATAGTACTAGTTACTTGGTGCTTAGGGTCATATTTAAAGATATTGTGTCTCTGAAGGCATTTCTTTCTTGTTTGTTTAGTTTTCAGGTTGTAGAAAAGAAAGTGTTCTTTCGACTTGTAAGGTGTCAAAACAGTCGCGACCAAAATTTCAGCTGAAATTACTCTATTCGCTAACGTTTCATGGCTTTGTAAATGGGTATGCATGTTCTACAACTCAAATGGGTTTGGATAATATATTAGTCACCCACTCACTCACTCATGGGAACACCTGCCTGGAAGGCAACCAGCCGCGTCCACCCGCCGCTCCCAATCGCCCGGCCTCCTCCGGCGAGCGACCAGGCCTGGGCCTGGGCGGGCCCATCCCTCCCAACTCCACGAGGAACCCACGAAGCTGCGCCAACCACGGGTGTCTCGGCGGTGGCCCCAAACACGCCATATGCCCAAAGAAGCGCAGTTGGCGATCGCGAATCAGGTATCTCTTATCCCCGCCTCCCCGAGAACCCTGGGGTTAGATAAGGTACGTTATCCTGCTAGTCGATAACCGAGGATGCAGTGAGGTAGTGAGGTAGTCCAGAAAGGAAACAGATCGCCATCTCAGCGAATTCTCTAGAATATAGCAAGATTGGAAGCACAATAGAGCCCAAAACACGAAGCTTGGTTCTTTTACTAAAATAACGCGAAGGCCCGCACCACTATCTAGTGATTCCATGACTCCATATACAAGTTCCAGGGGTTACTGATCAGTGGAAAGCAAGACAGCCCGAGTAGATTTCACCAATGACCAACTGCCGAGGCAATCGTTCTCGCCCAACACCTGGACAGGCCCAACAGCATTGTCCAAGATACCACTAAAAGGTATTGGTCCATGATACCTGAAGTCCCAATGGATTTGCCTCTCAACTAAGTGTTTCAATGACATCGACCAGTGAATCCACATATTCGGCGAGTAATGCAGCATCCAAGCGAAGTCAGAAAACCATACACCCCCGAATGAGACCCCGCAGCCGGTACTATCCAGAACTCTCTCTTGATCCAGTCATAAGTGTTGGAAAAGGTTGGAGCCAGTGTACACCCCTGTCTCACACTCGTGACAACAGGAAAAAAAGTAGAGACTACGAGCACACATCAAAGGCACCCTCACTTCAAGAAGGACTCAGAAGAAGATAGCAGGTGTACAAAGCGGGTTGGCGCACCACGGTGCTCGAGAATTCTCAAGAGAGTCCCACTATACACAGGAACGAAGGCCTTGCGGAAATCTATATAGGACACGAGAAAGCCTCTTCCCGCATCCGCCTCAGACAGGATACAGATAACTAAGATGCGAACCACAGTAGACTTGTGAAACCGACTGCTCGGACGCTGATGCGCAGCAGTTGACAACGGATTAGTTCACCGTTCCCAGAATTCCAATTGAAACATAAGTCCCCCCCTTCCCAGTCAGTTTGGATGACACCAGTGCTCCAAACAGAGCAATGGAGGCCACGCACAACTCGAGAGGAGCCTGGCCGCCAGCTCAGAGCATCTCTGAGTAGCCACAGGACCACGAGGCATTCCCGCCCTTCAACTGCTCCAATGCCTCTCGAGTGTTCTCGAGTTCTGCCACTAGAGGTGCAACACTATCCATCTGAATATCCAGGCTTGGGGCTCAGCCTCGTACAAATCCTCAAAATACCCAGCCCCGCGTGCTCTTACACCTGATTCCTCGGTTGAGACTCGTCGTCATTTGCATTGCCACTTGGCACCGATTACAGAGGCCGAGTTCGGAGTCTCTGAACGCTTAGTGAGCGGCTTGTGAGGACCCGCTTCCATTGCCTCTTCACAGAATCACATAGACGATAGACCTCCGCCTCGCGTTCGTCGCATTGCCCTCATCCCAGCTGCCAAGCACCTACAGGCCAAGGCATCTATCCTTCAGATGTTGAAAGTAAGCCTGAGTGTAATGACCGGCAGCCTGTGATTAGTTGTGAAGAACTGGGCACTCCTGAAAACCCTGGCAGTTCATGAGCATCCTCCATCTCACATCTATGAGTACATGGTCTATCTCCGTTGACATAACACCATCATTGGAGTACCAAGTCCAGCTCTTCACATCAAATATTTGGAACCAAGAACCAGCAACTGTAAGGCCCCGACTCCTACCTAAGTCCAAGTAGCCGATGACTGCTATTATCACGGCTGCCAGATCCATGCGGACCAAGACTCTTAGCTGTCCCTACTGACACCAGGCTTTGGAATCACCCATACTGACCTTAAGTCGATTCTGTTACCAGTCTGGCTCACCCTGGTCGGAGTGTACACTGCGATAATGGATAAAACACCCACGGTGTGGGTGAATCTCAGTCGCATCATACTTTCGTTGATCGGTGTTTCCTGTGTTACCAAGGGAACGAGTGGGTGGCCACAGCAATAGCCCTGCTTACGCCTGACCATGTCGCGGCCAGACCAAAAATGTGTGCCACCACAGTGATCTCACTGTGATCTCGGGCGGCGCATTTCAAAGAGGGAGAGAGAGAGTGAGCTGCAACTCCAATGCCCTGCCTACCAGGATCCCTTGACAAGACAGGCAGACGGTCATCCCCATGAAGCGAGAGGATGTTCCAAGAACCAAACCGAACCGCCCGCCTCAGAACGATCCGGGCGACCATTGCGGAGAGGTGGGCGACACCTAGGCACCACCAGAACAGTGCCCATTACTGCGGTGGACAGCAGTGTCAGTGGAATTCCGCGACACAACTATGTAAACCTCGATAGGTACTCTGGCGATGAAAGATAAGTGAGGAGGGGTGCCAACCCCATCTCCCGTGGCTACAGATTCGGGAAGGGATGCCCAACCACCTCTCGGACAGAGACCCTATAACAGGAATCACCTCGCTAGCTACCCAATTATTATATAATTAGATAACTATACTCGTATTCATATTCATTTCAAGACTACGGGACGTTCGAAGACAAATTCTCAGCTCCAGTCATCCTACATAAGAAGAAAACAACCGTTTTTTCTGTTCGAATATTTTTTTCTAGTACCCTTCCTACCCCAATCAAGAGCGATAAAAACAGTGCAATAAAGAGCAATCAGACCAGAGCTATTATTGTAACCTTCGAAGTCTCCATAATATTTATCGCACATTCGCTTCCATGCGCCATCCATTAATACAACTGTACGATTGGTCTTGTTCCTCGTTGTGCACACGTACTCTATGGCCTATCGTGTCGAAAGAATACCCTCATACAAATGAACGGGCTCTCGAGGGTCATAGGAAGAAGAGGGTAAGTCCCTACCATTAGTGATATCGCTAAACGTGACCCTAGCGAGGGGTATGATCATCACGTTCCCAGCTCAAATTCAGCTATGCTGGTCGAGATATCGAATCAGCCATGAAATTCTATCATTCTATCCATATCGTCAACATTTGCCGCCTCCGTCTGGACTGTGTTCGCCCGGTCTTGGATGGATGCGGGACATCTTGACCTCGAGAAGGTCAACGTCAAACGTCTCCAAAGGGGAACAACGGGCCCAAGGTGTCAAATTTCACAATGTATCTTCCCCACGATGCCTCTCAAGTGCATCAGTTTTCTTTGAAACACGTCATAATGTTTTCATGGGTGGTTTCTACATCCAGAGTTGTACACAGATTTTCGATTCATCTCGTCCCGGGTCATGAGGTTCAATAGTGACATCTGTAACTTTTTGTTTTTCCGTCCCTATAAGTTCCTTCTTTCGTTGATCTTCACTAGAGAATGAATAATGGTCATTATGTTAATCAACAATCCCTCTTCTGCTACAATAAGCAATGGAGTGTTGCCAAATTGCAACCTAATGTTCCTTGATCAGTGCCTATACATATTTTTGCTAATTTACATGCTGGTCTGAAGAGTATTTTTCATGCTGATTTTTGCCTTTTTTCTTTTTCCCAGCATTCTTTGGAGCTTGGGAATATTTGCTCTGTCTGCCCCCAGCGAAGGTTATGCCTAGCTCTGGTTTCATAAACATGCAAGATTTGTTAGGCGGAGCCGTCCATTCAGTGTAGGAGTCTCCCGGCATCTATCCTATCTTATGTGTAGCAATTCCGCGAGCATTGGAGGGGAGTGACAGAGAGGAACAATGAGCATATTTATCTGAAAGATGTTTGTGGAGACTTGGCCTCAATGGCCTGCATTACTTGTGTGGTGCCATTATATTCTCGTCAGTGTTCTGCGTACACTCATATGCGATGTTTGAAAATAAATAGGTACTGTAAAGCCTGTAATAAATGAAATGGGGGGTGGCAACGAAGGGCTAAACCGGGGCGTGTGGGTTGAATTATTGTTCACTCACTATTCTACTACCGAAACATTACCCAAGCGATGCGATTTCATGAGGTCAGTTCAGCTGCCATTTGCAAAGACTTTCATGCGAAAGAGCGCCTTCCCCATACAGCTCATTACACACACCCATAATTAACCCATGTTTTTTTTTTTTCTTTTTCTGATTTAACCCAATTACGTGTCATATATTTTGTATAGGAACTACATTAGGGGGGGCAACTTGTTTCCCTATGGGCCTTTTGGCACGTAATCTCTTCGTCTGTGTAATATTTCGGTAGAATCTTAATCGTGCAAGACTTTAAAGTGCCATCATAGCATGACAACACCAACCAAAATTTTCATCAACCTTCATTCAGTTTGCATCTGTGTTTGGGAAACCCCAATTCATGGGGTAGTGACGAACTTGATACTTGACAAGCAAACAATACCGTGTATAATTATCAGCTTGTCTGCGCAACGAACTGGATCACTGTCGTCCATGTGCGGGGGAAAGGTAATGATTTCTCAGAGCAATACGGAGAAATTTTTTTCAGCGCGTTGAAGCAGTAGAGGGAAAATAACCGCATATTTCCCTCACACAACCTCACCAACCTCACCGAGGCAAGGATAATACTCTTCTTCTCACCAAATCCATTCGGTGTTTCGCTGAGCTATTCAGAGCCCATACAAATTTTGCCGCCTTGGGAAAGCTGAAATCCAAGAAAGATAAAGTTGACACAGTGTTAGCTGGGTAATCACTGACAGTACAGAAACATGAAACACTGTGGCTACTAAGATGACAGTGAGCGCGTATTGAAATAATGACAGAAAAAATGGACTACGCCAAACTGGACAACAGAAGGCGGGAAGGTAAAACAACATATGCCTTGGTACGAACGGTACAACTGAAACACGCTTAGTATTATCTGGCAGATTATGCTGAAATACTGTTTGCGCAAACGGCTAGATACTAAACATCGAATTTTGGTTCATACCATCGGTTCAGTGGTCCAGCCTCTATGTAAATATGTTCTCTGTTACAGGCGGTATCGTCGGTATCCCTACTCGTCGTGAAAAGGATACGCTGAAATCCGTTGTAATACACAAGGATGGAACATTCAAGTGGGCAGCGACTGACATACCACGCGCGTTCATCCTAATTGGTCGTAGTAGGCCAAGAGCATTAGCTCAAAATTACCTCAAACCTGGACAAGGCGGGTACAAGCTGATCGATTAGGTCCAGAAAAAGGTGTAGTTTAACATACTAAAAACTCCCCGAAATCTCAGTTGCGGAACTTCGTAATCCAATATGGAGTCCAAAATGGCAGCCATTTTCAAGGTTTGAGCCAATTCTGTCCTCAAATTGTCACAGAAATGGAAAAAGAAAAAAAGATGTATTATTATAGGTTTGGGGCACGAGGAATTCAATTAAACAGTTATATTAGTAACCAAATGCTTCTAATGGCATAAACCAAGATGGCGCATAAAATTGATTAAAAATGGCCGCCATTTCCCATTGCTGCCATAAATATGCCTCAAGATTAGCATGAAAAAAAAAAAATATATATATATATATATATATATATATATATATATATATATATATATATATATATCTATATATATATATAATATATATATATATATATATATATATATAAATATGCCCTACAATATTTTTCTCTGTTGCTTTTTCATTTGGGGGTCAAGTACATCAACTGGGCCGGCTCCAGCCTCCACATTCCCCTTGTTATGCCACTGGACAGAACTCAACCATCCACCCACTCACTAATGGAAGCACATGTCTGGACGGAACCTAGCCATTTGCCTGCCAAATTCAATAGTTAGCTCGCAGGCAAGCGACTAGTCTTGGGCTTGGCGCCCCCCACTTTAACCAACTCCTGAGGTCCGAAGCTGCGCCACCCATGAACTACGGCGTGTTCCCGCTGTTGACCCTAACCCGTGGGGTCCCGTTCACACAGTACACGGTGGGCAGGATCGTTCGCCGGAAGCGTGCCACATGCACAGAGGTTGTCCAAGGGCATTAAACTAGAGGCATCCATGAACTCAGCAAGTGATGCAGCATCATCCGCGAAGGTCATAAACTCTGACTCCACCGAATGAGACCCCGCAACCCCTCCCCAATCCAGTCCATACATTTGTTGGAGCTATAGTGTACTACCCTGTCACACACATGTGACAATGGGGAAGAATCATTAGACTCCACCAGCCACTCACAGGTGAACAAGACGGTGTTGGCACCACTATGCTGCTCAGGAATTCTCCAGAGAGCCTTGCACCACATATGGACGGACATCGTTATAGGTCACAAGAAACCTCTACCAAATTCCCGTATCCGCTCAGACAGGACAGGAGAGCCAAGCTGCTATCCACAGTGAGTATTGGGAGGAAACCGACTGTTGGGATGCTGGCATGTGCAAGCAGCTGACAACTGATTCGGTCAGGATTATCTAGCAAAAGACTGTCAGAAATTAAAAAGAATGTAACTCATCTATTGCAGTCCGAATACTGCATCACCCTTCCCTTTCGAGATTGATTGGAATCGATAGTCCTCTTTTCCATCAGCTGTCAGTTGGGGTAACGCCAGTGTTCCAAACAGAGCCGTGGAGACCATGCAACAACCTGGACGACAGCCTGGCCACCAGCGCAGAGCATCTTTGGGTGTAGGTCTCGAACCCCATGAGCTTTCCCGCCCTTCAACTCAAATGCCTTAAAAGTTTCCTCAGTAGAAGGAACGTCATAATCTACAAGCAGTTCGGCCACAGTGGGTTGCAACCGTCCTTCTTAATTTCTGAGCTAGGAGCCATGTACGAATCCTCAGAATACCCAGCAATAAGTTTGCTGAGTGTGAATACTCTACATGTAGGTGTGTCTACTGCTAACTTGTGTCGGCGCGCACCTGTTCTGCAAGGAGGCACCACATGCCCACACCACTACAAAAAACACAACACATATGAGTAATATTCAGTTCTCATTGAATAATAGAAATTGATATGACCATCTTTAGGGTAATTTTGAGCTAATGCTTATGGTCTATTGGGGATCTTCCTTTCCATTTGCGATTTCAATAGTGCATTTTGATGATGTACTTTGATGCTACTGGAGACTCATTTATTAATTGCCATTTGCGAGATGTGAATCTCTCTATCGACACATTTCATTACTCAAACAGTAATTAGAATTCCTCAAACTTCAAAACATATATTTAGACAGATGCTCTACTTTCAATGCAACTGTCATTTTCTATGACATTCCTAGAAAATGTCGACCATTTTTAATCAGAGAGAAGCGAAGGAGGGGGGGGGGGGCTGGGGCATTTTGGAAGCCTCTTGTCCAGGCCATTCTTGCATGCTTCCAAATACTAAGGTACCTATTTCACTTGATCTGTTGTACATTAACACATGGGATTCACCACTTCTTTTACTTTTCATGCTACTCTGGAGGCATATTTCATGGCAGAAATGGGAAATGGCGGGCATTTTAAATAAATTCTTAGGCGCCATCTTGGTTTATGCCATAAGAAGCATCGATTACTAAAATAACTGTTTAATTGAATTCCTCGTGCCTCAAAACATATAAATAGACACCATTTTGTTCCTTGTGATAATTTCGAGACAAAGTTGTGCCAAACAGTGAAAATGCGGCCATTTTGGACGCCATCTCGGATTTCGAAGATTCCACAACTGGGGATTTTCGGGGAGTTTTCGTTTGTTAATACACAATTATTCCGAACCTATGTTGAAAAAATCAGCTTGTTACCGGACAAGTCCATATTTAATCTAATGCTCTTGGCCTATAGGTGTTCTGTTGTTTCTGTCTGCATCAAATTTGTGGCCTGCCTTCTGATCATAACGCCATTCTTTGTTCACTAGACACAAACCGCCCACTCCCTACACGCAAGTAAGTTTGCTATCGCAAACTTGGAGCCATTGACACGAAGTCCTTTAGTGACGCTATCCGGTCTTCGCACCTCTATACTAACAAGGCTTCTACCTTACCGTCGCCCGTTGATCAGTACAATACTGTCTTGCGTGAGCTCTTAGCCCTACATGCCCACGAATTGAAGCTGAAGGTCACATTGCGCCCCAACGTTCCATGGTACAATGATAATCTTCGCGCATGGAAGCGTAGCGCCAGCATGAGCGTAGGTGGCTTGAATCAAATTTGGATATTGATAAGCATGCATATTTAGATCACTGTAATTAGGTAATCAGGCTTGAATCTACAAAGTGTGATTACTTTTCTTCACAGCTAGAGATTGCGATGATTCCAGTTTCTTCAGTACTGTTGACTCAATCTGTAACACTAAATCTGAAAAGAGTTTGCCTGCTCATACTTGTTTCCAGGGTCCTAGCTGACCAGTTTGCGGAATTCTTCTCTGAGAAGCTCGACAAAATTCGTGAAGATCTCGACAAAATACAGGTAGATAATCAGACTTCAGAAGTCTCACTTTCTCCCATGCCATTCATATAATTCCAGAACTTCTACGAATGATGTGCATCGGTATTGTAATGAACTCACTCCTGAGAAAATAAGAAAAACTGTTCCTTGGACCCCATACCGACATCTCTTTTCATCACTTGAATTGATGCATTACTCCCGGTGGTTACTGACATTGTTAATAAGTGACTTGCTCCAGGGTCAATGCCCCATCAAGTTATGAAAAATGCTCAAGTTGTGGCCTCTCCTGAGAAGCTAATTTGAAGTAGGACATCTTAAAAAAATATCGGCCAGTCAGTCTTCTGGCTTTTCTCTCTAAGGTCTTAGAGATGCGCCTGCGTTCAACTACAAACCTTCTTGGATCATTGCAATTTACATCACATTCCAGTCCGCCTTATCGCCCACTCCACAGCATTGAGACTGCGCTTCTAAAAGTGCAGATGACATCTCTGAGAGCCTCAGACAGCTCAAGATCGCGTTCTCATTCTATTGGACATGACCGCTGCGTTTGACACCCTTGATCACAGCATTTTGTTGCATCGCTTGCAATCCAGGTTCGGAATTGGTGTTATCTGTCATCAAGTGGATCTCGTCCTACTTAAATGAAAGAACTCAACTTGTGATTAACGGCTGTGAGTCTCACTCCAGTGACTGCGTATGGTGTCCACCAAGGATCAGTCCTCGGTCCCCTCGTATACTTTACCAAGCCCCAACAGTGGCATCATCCGTTCACACCATGTTGACCAAAGGGTTATATGCTGATGATACGCAGTTGTACCTTCCCTATCACGCATCTGATCGATTCATCTGCTATCAGTAGACTGAAGAATGCGTAACAGCTGTCATGCACTGGGGTGCTGTAAAGAGGCTTAAAATAAATGACCCCAAGACCCAGTCATTCATATCACCCCCAGACAGCCTGAGTACCAACACTTTCCCCACTGCGCATTGGGAATTCACTGATTAGCATTGTTAATTATGCCAGAAACCTTGAGTTACAATCGATCATCACCTTGAGCTCAAATCACATATCAGCAACATGTGCCAATCCGGCTGGTATGGTATTCACAAATTGGAAGTGGCGGAAATTCTTGACCGGATTCGGTTGAAAAGCTGCCTATGCTTTTGTATCATCCCGTTTGGACTTCTGTATAGCTTATCGATGGTCAGAAGCAGCCGCCAGAATTGTCACTTGTACTAAGCCCAGGCAGGGCATATCACTCCAGTCCTGCGCAATCTTCATTGGCGCCCAGCGGCGCTCGAGTTTCCTTCAAGGTTCTGTTTATCATGTTTAAGATTCACAAGGGTGAGTCACCAGCTTATCTACAAAATCTGTAAGGCCTCCCTGTTCCGGTTCGCAATCGTTCGTTCTTCCACGCAGAAAAAAAAACTTGTTCTCACAACCCAGAAATCGCACTAAAAAGCTAAAACCCATCTGTTCATTCTTCACTCCTGATTTTCTTCTCTTCGTCGTTGATAAAGCGCTTCGAGGCATTGCATTAAGTGCTATGTACGCACACTTTATTATTATTATTATTTTTGATATAAGGTCCCCATAGGCAGGATCTGAAAATAGGATGTGATTTCCTACTTAAGACGATGTTCACACTGGTGCAATACGATTATTCACGATACGATACGAAACGATAAATTTAGCGTGAATACGAGTGTTCACACTTGTGCGATTAAAAATGTCGTACGATAATTTTCGCGGACGTCTCGGCGCCTAACATTACGGAGAAAGTTAGTGGGAATTAGTGAGAGAAGCACAAAGCTTTTCCTGTGTGTTTTTGTCGCCTCAGACGGTGTGGAATAGCCTGGTCAGCAGACTTTTTGAGTACCAAGAATTGTTATTGCGAAAAGCAATTCGAAGCTTGTGTCTTTCTCAGTACTTGTGGGAGGCGTGAAGAAGCGCATGGAGCGATCACGATCAGGCAGATGACCCACCATCCCGCCTACTTTCGTTAGACACCAGTCTTAATTAGCATCGGTATCCAAACTTACGACGAAGTGAGGTAGCCAAGAAGCATTCAGTCAATTGAGCAATTCAGCCCATCGAGATGAAAATTTGAGCTGGTTTACTCTGCTCAGAACAAAGATGTAAAAAAGTAGTGCCACACCTGTGTAGCTTACTACTTTCCTCACTGAACTACAAGACATAATTAACTTGGCGTTAAATCGACTGTTTTCCCCTCTCCCATAAGCTTAGTTCCGTTGCTTCTTCCGTTTCTATTCCCGCCTCGTTTTCACTTGAGGGTAAGGGTGAAGTGTTCGTATAAGTCAGGCTGTGGATCGATTACCCCCTGGAAATATAAAAAAACCCTTCCTTCCCGGCCTCCTCTCAAACAGCCACAACACCCCCTTCGCCGGCCACTCACTACCAACCGCATATCGCCTGCCTTTGCTTGTCACATAAAATTCGTGGGGGCCGGCGCAACATGACCCTCCCCATTACCTCACGGGGACACGCGACTATGTATGGGGAGGGCATCATGGTTTTTTCGACTGAAATAATGGTTCGGAGGTCTTCGTGAATGCGGCGGAAATAGGGCCGAGAAGCTCATTCAGGGCCAATGTCTTTCCCGGAGACGTCACTACCAAAACATCATCAAAACCCCGTTATTATCAATAAAAGCCACTTTCCACGCTAAACTTCCCCCAATAGCCTGTTTGGCGTTCCATACTCTTCGCAGAATTGCGGGAAGTGTATCACTGCATTGCGCAAGTTATCGCATCCGATAAAATTTACGGACGATGAAAGTTAAAATATTTTCAACTCGAAGATCCGATAATTCATCGTATCGTATCGTATAGTATCACAGGTGTGAACACTCCTATTGAAAATTGCACTTTTTAACTCGACGTCCGATAAATTTATCGTATCGTATCGTATCGCATAAGTGTGAACAGCCCTTATATTGTAATATGTCGGCTGTTTTCAGAGTATCTCTCTAACGTTTTATTGCAGTGGTCTGTTTTGGAGCCGGTTGCCAAGTGGTCAGACATGCTATCTCAACAATCAGTGGAGCACCTGTAACCACAGACAAGGGTCCGTCCGATCGGTTCATACATATTCCAGTTGTGAATAAATCGCATGATGTACCTTTGTGTCAAGAACATTCACGGAGTTTATTGAATGAAAACATAGACACGAAATTGGCATTTACTTACATAATTTCTCGTGTATATGTTTTAAAAGCGAGTAATCTTGTGATTAGGTTTCACTGACCATCCGAATAGCTTGGTATCTAGGGGTCCACTTGCATCCAACTAATCGCCGTGGTCACAGAGGTGAAACAGGCGTTGTATTCACCACAGTTAACGTCAAGAACAGTTGATCAGTTGACATTGAATAGGAATGAACCAATTTTGTGTTTTTGTTTTGGCTGTTATCTCTGAGTGAAGGTATGACCTGATGCTCACTGAGTGATACGGAACGAATTTTTATTTACTTTATTTTTTCACAGATATCTGTGAGGGTACTAACGGTTGCTCCAACCATTCGTTGACGTGTATCGATATTGATGGTGTTTTCTATTTTTGCAGCTGCCCTGACGGATTCACTGGAGATATTGCACGGATGGTTGGACATTTTTCTATATTATAATGTATGTGTTGTCTGTCTTGCGACGTAACAATAGATTTTACACGAAAGTCTACAATAATACTTGTCTAACGTTCAATTAACACTCGAGATAATGTTCCTTGTGTTCAGCATTATTCATCGCTGTATCCCGGTGTGCATAGGTCAGGATGCCAGGAGAAATGAAAATTTCATACATACGGCATAGCGCTTATATAACGATACCTCACATCGGCATGCGCTCTATAAATATTACACCGAATTTAAGGACCGATAAGCATTCCGGGATTAAGGGTTAGCAGCTAATACTAGTAGCATTTTCGAGCACTTAGGTCGAAGAAGCAATAGAGATAAGCGCCCAGGGTCGCTTCGGAATCAGAATGAGTTCCCGAGCATTACCTCTGGCCATCTGATCTCATCGAATCTTCAGTAGTAAGATGTGCTCCCGACAGTAGTCGTTGGGTCTAGAATGCCCCCCATATACACCTGCTATTAAAGATGAACTGTGACATGACAATCCTCTTCTCTGCTATGACAGTTTGCAGACAATCTGTTGAATGGCCATTCTACCAAGTGTTTTCATGGCTTGGGGGATCAGTGCCAGCCCATTTCAATTTTTCAAAACTGAGGTCAAATTGCCAAGGTACCAATGCAATAAGCAATTGATTTTTCTTTGAACCTTTCAACTTCATTATCAGATGTGGCTTGACCCAATAATTTTCAAAAGGCACTATTATAAATATCTAGGAACATCCTGACTGCACTAATTTACTTTGACCACAACTTAACTTTGACCACAAATATCCTCGCACTCAGGAGACATACGACGTGAAACCATGCATAGTTATGACCAAAATGCTCCTTTTTGACATTTGAAATTGCAAAGGAAACTCAATTTCTCACAAAAACCGGTGGAGGTGATCCGAAATCAAATTGAGGTCGGAGCTCACTAGATGCGGGTCGACTAGAGTATCATAGTGCTTCCCTTATCAAGTTACTGCGGAAAAGCAGGTTCCTTAAATTTGTTACCCTTCTTTTAACCTCCGCTTTAAAGACCTTTGCTGACTTTTTGTTTCAGTTGAACCGATTACACGCCATCGTTAAACACACACGCCGCCCACACTCAGTCATCATATAAGTTTCTGTTAGATATCTTTTGCAGGTGATAAAAATCAACAAATAAACTATGACGGGTTCTGTCGCTGATTTTAGATGCAGATTAATTTATTTGTATGTATCGTTATTTATTTCCTTTTCAGTGCACAGTTGATGACCATTGTTACACAATAATTGCTCTTTCATCATAATTCCATAGGGAGGACTGCCATTGAAATATGACATAGCCTATGGGGTGAGGAGCGTAGAATACAAAAAGTGCTACAGTCATAAAAGATGTAGGGCAGGCATAAACTTCCCCAACATTATCGAATGGTAATGTCGCATGGGGGGTTGGTATATGCACACGTATATCATTCCTTTATTTATGCGCTATGTGGCATGTTATATATGATTTCAGTTAGTAGGTCTAGCTTAATACATCAAAATATGGTGAGTTCTTTATGTATAACTGTTCGCGTCCGTGTCATCACCCCACAAGCTTCAATAAAAAAGACGAAGATTATACTGCACGGATGGTGGTCAAAATTGTATGGTACTAATAGTTCCATATTGATAAGCAAGTGCATCCCCATAAGAATCAGGTGGAAGGGGAAGGCGTGGTTTCAACCACTACTGTGATGTTCCGAAGTGAAGTGGCAACATCAACTGCCACGATATAAACGTCGGTTAACAAACTTGTTATTAGTGTCTGCTGTTCAAATCCAAGAATGGGTTAATAAGGAAAATACGAACCCTTGAATATTGGAATGGTGCACTACTGGGTGTCCAAAGAGCATCTACAACAAGCGTCTTTAAAGTGTGTTCCATGCACGCAGGCCGGGCGGGCCAGCGGCGGGCGCGCACCGGGTACTCGGGTACCCGCTTCCCGCATGATCAGCTCTAAAGAGCGAAACAGGACTGTCTGCAAATTGAGTTTAATTATTATTATCATTAATACAGGCGTGCGGGTTAAACAATAGCTTATGTCCGACTCAAGATTTTTTGTACCACCGGATTTGAAAGTAGTATGTTATAAATATTTCGCAAGTGGTATAAATGTTGTGTTTTTATCCTAAATAGAAAGACCCACGACGCGGGAAGAAAGAAGAAATCAAAGTTTATTCTTCCTCGGGTGGATGATATTACTTTTCCAAGCCGCGCAAGTACCGATCGTTGCTTTTCTTCTTGGGCAAGGAAATTTTTTTAAACAGTTTCATCTTAGTACCATTGATTAGGTAGATCAGTAATATCATTGATTAGTGAGACCCATGAAGTGTTTCGGAAGCCACTCACAACGGTTCAAAAAGTGGGCAAATTCAGGTTTCCGTTAGCTAAAATTCGAGGCGCCCATGCACTTCAGACCTTCCGCAGGGAATTTCGAAATATGCATAAAGCACACATGGAGCAAGTGGGTGATATTCATCAGACTCCTTAAGTTGGAATAACTACTCCTCACCTGACCAAAAGAAAAAGGAGGAAAACTGTTTTGGGTGATGACAGCGATTTCGTGGAATCACCGAATAATAACCTTTATAAGAAAATCAGTTATGCCCCAACCTCCGGTACATTTTTTTTTATAAAACAGCATCATGTTACAGCGAAGCATATGATCAAAACATAAATGATTGAGAGGGTTTACCAGTGAACGTCCCCCTCTACTGAGAAGCCATGTTAACAACTCCAAAATGTAATAGAGTAATCCATCATTTTTTATAAGGGCCGACTGTAATTCGGGAAACCCTGTCACCGGAGGGCTGTTGTGTGCCGAGAAACGGAAAATCTAGGCATTGCAGGGTTATTATGGAACGCCAAAAGGGTCACTTGTTTCCGCGTAAACTCAATACGAGTACTAAATGTACACGTTGTAGTACTGGAATTATTTCGAACAACGTGTTGAATTTAATACTGACAACGTCTGAATTTACCACTACAACGTGTAAATTGTACTATCGTATTGGCGTTACGCGTTCCATACTGCAGTCTCCGTGGATTCTACGATATCGCTGATTGGCTCGAAAACGGCAGTGGATTTTCGTTATGTAGTCGATCCGCGTTCTGTACCAGTGGTTGTGTTTGGAATCACGAAATCATTGCGCGTAGTTAAAGATCGGGGCGGTCATTGGTTTGGCGAATAACACGGATCCTATTTTTAGGCTTCTTATAGATAATAGGCCCAATGCGAAAGTTGCTTGCAGCAACATTGCAGCAATAATTTAAATCCACCGGGAGCAGCAAGTATTATGTCTGTAGAAGTTGTTGTTAAGGCTATGTACCTGTTCTGTTAGATGAATAGCTTTAAAGTTAGTTGGGAATAAGGAGCCTTATCTACGAGCCCACAAGCTTTGGAGCTACGTTCGGCTCCTGTGAGCAGAAACGAAAAACAAACTCACAAAACTCACAAATCACTTCATTAATCATTGGGGTCATGGATACCCCCTGTGTAAACAGGTTAGCCTTCTACAGATGGATGAAATAATAAGACTGTTCGGGCCATGGGGCGCCGGGGCAGGGGCCTATTGGAAAGATACGGTTGGGCCATGGTACAGACAACCCGTTCATACTTGGTATATAGGTTCGACATAATGAGTACATGATCCATATTGTGTTTTGGGGTCAGGTCAAAGGTCATCTGAGGTCACGAGAGTCAAAGTCTGGAAAATCTTGTTTACATGATAAATCCAGAAGAGTAACCGGGTCTGATTCAGGGTGGAATGAAATTCGGATTATGCAGCTTTCTATGAGAAAAAAAGGGAACACTAGGATTGGTGTTACTGGAGCCAGTTTGGAAGGGAATAAGGATATTATGAAGAATTGATTTTAGAAGTTAACTTTAGCTTGCTAACACGACTCATCTGTCCTGGATGTAGTTCATAGTTGCTATGCGAAGTTGCCCTGTTCTGAGTTATGAAATGATCCCATCTGTAAATCTTGCAAATGCTCAGCTTTGTCGGGATCAGCCAAGGAATCATTAAACCCTCGGGATTTTTCTGGTTGAAGAATTGTGGGCGAAATCGTTGAGCACCGGTTTGAACTAAACTAAACTAAATAAACTAAATGCAGACCACCAAATTGACGAGTAGATTATGTGTGAACAGATTGGTTTCTGATATAGAATAAAACGAATTGTGTGCAGGTAAGTAAAAATTTTTGATATTCGTGTTTGTCAGTTTAGGCAAGTTCAAGTGTGCGAACAGTGGATTTAACATAAGCACTGGAGCAGTTTAATCTATTCCACTGCCTCAACTTTCCCCATGACCCCACATCCCAATTATGGCCATATCTAATCTGGCAATTTACAGCGTACCGGTTCTGGCAACCCTTGTCCTTCTCTTTTGCCAGAACAAAATGGTCTGCTTTTCGAGCATTTTGGCTTTCAAAAAACCCTCACCTTCAAGAAAAAAATGTCCAATCTTTAAACCTTCGCTCAAATTGAGCTCAACCACTTCTCACAAGTTTCTTAGCTGGCATGCTTGCCGCTTTTGAAGTTTACCCTTCTGATTGTTGGGGTGTTGATGGATTTCCCTCTCTCGCTTCCTATCGCTGCGGGCTGCGCGTCGCTAGTGTAATCGTTTCGTCTGCGCCAAGCCTAACGTGGCGTGGCTTGCACGGGTTTTGTGCACTTGTGTAGAGCCTAGTGTTTAGGGGCCGTTTGTTCGGCCTAGTCTCCGGCGTGACATTCACACGCCCGCGCTAGTCAATTGAGGTTCAGGGAGTCGTGTTTGGGTTTGAATCTGTACCACCGGTTTCTCATCCACCTTACACAACACTCCCTCCCTCCCTTTTTGGTTCTCGCTCTCCTTTTCGTAGGATTCTTCTTTCTTGTTTCTTTCTTTCTCCTCTTTCCTGCCCTTTTCCCCTGAGGCCCGGCGGGCGAAGGCTTTTATATCCCTGGTCGCGCGTGAACGCTTTGGGAAATAGAAATAATTATTTTCTTGCGACATTGTGGCAGCGATCGGCTTTTCTAGGGCTTAAAGGGACAATTGTTCGTCGTTTGCAATTTGAATCGAAATGATTGTCACTTGCAATTTGTCTGGCCGGGTCGGGTGGCTTAAAACCGCCTCGGCATTGTACAGTTACCCTTAGCGTGGGGTTACCATCTTTGAGAACATGGACCCGTGTATGTCGAAGCACCGATGGAGTTTCCTGCAAAGATTCCGGCCGTTCACGGCCTGGGATCTACATCAGACCTGTACTAACTCCATGCCGGATGTGCGTCGGACGACCGATGTGGAGTCTGCCTTACCTGGGAGAAAACCGTTTTTTTCTTTTCTACGGTGGCAGCGTGGAAGGACAGGAACATCGAGAGGGCATGCACGAGGTTGTGGCTTCCCGGCACTACTTCTTCCAAGGAAAGTCGGCGGCGAAGGGACGTTCCAAGGGAATAGGATGCCGTCGAAGGGTTCATGGGAAGGAACCCGGCGTCGGCGCGGTGGCCGGGTCGCCAGCCCCGAAACCCTCGGCGCAGTCAGCGTCGGGGCCCGCACTCTTCTCGTTGAGCGACGGCATGGAACGTAACCGCGACGGAGCCCCCGGTTGCGCCGAGTGAGTGGCTTCGCCAAGGAGACCGGCATGGACGGGTTAAAACATATCTCCCTGGGCACCGGGCATATAGCCCAAGGCGCAGGAGCGCTCACGGTCCGCCGAGACAACCGTGCCGGGCTCAAGCCCGGGGCGCTGAGGCGCTACGGTCTGCCGAGACGCGCCGTGCCGGAATCCAGAACCCGGGCGCTGAGGCACTCACGGTCCGCCGAGTCGGCCATGCCGGGCGGCAGAGTCCCGAAGACGCAGTGGCACTAAGGCTGTCCGCAAAGCGGCCGCCGATACCTTCCGCCGGCCGCTGGCCAGTGGTGATCCAGGCCGACCCACCCGCGTTCCGGCGGGACCGGGTGCCGTAATTCGGATGGTGGATCAGATTCCCCACCTCGACGACTCAGAGTCACAGTTGCATGGGGAGACTGGAAGTGGATACACCCCTTCGCTGACACAGTGGGACCGAGTACGGCTTCGAACTGTTCGGATCGTCTTCGGCAACGGGTCGGGGATTTCACGGTTCAGGCGGTCCGTCCAGAACGGCACGGCAAGAAGAGACAAAATCGCCGCCATCGCTCCTCGTCTCGGAGTCCTCCGAGGGGGGGGGGGGGGATCTCCACACGGGAAAAAGAGTACCCCGACCAAGGTCCCACACGCTCCCTCTCATAGGAGGCATGATGTTGTAGCAGTTCCGACTCTTCAATGGCCCGCTTTGCGCTATTTCACACAATCGCGACGGTCCCGCAAAGCGGCGGAACCCCATCGAGCAAACCGCTACACCAGTTATGTCGTTCCCGCGAACGGGGTCTTCTGTGGGTTCGTCGCCTGGGAGTGTAGGCAGGAAGCGGCCGAGGGGAAAGGTACTACCGGCACTACTATCGCCCAAGACGCCTTTGAGTGGGCGGTAATGACGATTCGCCGTCTTGTTGGGGTTTGAGATTTCCCGCACCCGCGCCGCCTGCACCCTCAGCTTCGGTCGGCCGTCACGTCTGGATGACCTGTGTTCACCGTGCTTTTCAATTCATTCCCCAACAAGCCAAGAGGCGCCTAGTGGCAGATGCGCCCTCCGACAGATAAGGAAGGATTATTACAGCTTCCGAGGCCGTTCGCATAGAGTTTTGCGGACAAATCGACAGCGCACGCCCTGATCGGTCTCTCTCTTATGCATCAAACTTTCTCCTGTGACCGGGCCTCGTAAGGCTCTCCAGAAGGCGAAGAGGACGGTGGTGTCGCCCCGGGAAGATAAACCGGGGGTTGTCGCACTCATGGGGCCGCTAGCCAGACGGGTTTTTTGACCTGTTGGCCCACACACTCTCAGACGGGACCTTGTCTTTCCCCTTGGATTCAGTTCGTTTGGCCTTACGCAAATAAGGGGGCATTATGCCACCTCCCAGGTCGTCGGGAAGGATTTTCACGGGTCATTGACGGCGGCTAACTGGGTTTTGCAGCATCTGCCCATCGGGAGTCCACTGTTGCAACGTACGATGCACGCCTCCCGCGTTTCCGACAGTGGTCGCGCGGAGAACGATTGTGTGGCCACTACGCTTCACCTTTCACCACCTTGAACGAAGGTCATTTCTCTTTCAAAGTCTGGTGGTATCAGGCGCAATGTCGGAATTAGTTGCGAAAAACCAGTCCCGATTTTGATGCACTATTACTCCGCTTCTCCTATTGACTGTTCTGCCTTTCGTTTCCGTATTTGATCACTTATTTGGCACCAGAATATAATAATCGTGAACCCCGCCCGATGGACTAAAATAAAATCGTTCGGTAGATTGCAGCATAGAGCGCCGATGCTATGCATTTGTTCAGGTCTTCTTAAATACCTGCTTCACCTTGCAACAGTCCAGGAGATTCCCTTGTTTGGGAGAAGACTTTTTTAGATTCTCCTGTTCGGGAGACTCGTTATGTTAGTACAGATGTTAGTAAACATTGTCTTCAGACCATTAGATACAAAACAGTCCGTCCCAGTTAATGACACCCTACGCTGTTCAAGTAATTTAACATTAGGCCATTACATGTGTTACCTGCACTGATGTTATTGCAAGTCATGTAGTTACCCACCTAACTATTATCACAACGAACTGCTGTTCGCAACGACTGTGACAAATATAGCTGCAAAAGGCTACTTTCCTGAGTAGTCCTAATTCCCCTTAAACAAATCGAATCCAACAGCAAGTTTTTTTTTTATTTATTTTTTTTGGTAGTTATAGCAACAGGACCTGAATATGCAATGAAAAATGAATGTCTCCATGTATATTTCCACGATGGTGAATGTTAATTTGTGAGGAAAATACAATATGGCAGCCTCATGAATAATTCAAAGTCTCCTAAACAGTAGATAACTATAATATCCTGAATAGGAGAATCACTCCCGGACTGCTCAAGTGAAGAAACGAAATTCAAGGCTGTAACCCTGCAAAATACAATAATAATATTTTAAAATTAACTTTTTGTTATTTGTTTTATCATAGTCAGAGGCACATTATTTTGGCAGGGATTTACTGCAGTGGTAATTACGAGTTTGGGCGAAACATCTGGTTTTTCAAATCGTTACATAATTTAGTATTCGCGTTTTTAACCCAAGCCCCGAGAAGTATCACAACAAGTGACACAAGACACGTATCAATGCAACCAACTATGTCGATATACTGCAAGGTCAGATTGTATCTCAAGTAAACTGAGGTAAAAGTATGAAGACGATAAATTCAGGATGATTGATCGGGTCCAGAAGTCTGGTCCAGTCGAAATATTGAGTGTAGGCTTACTCATGGGTAATACATGGTTCGTTCTTTATTAATTTTGCATAATCTACTGTTTTTTGCCAACGATACTCTTCGGTTATCGACTCCGTTCACCAAGTGAACGTGTATTAGTAAACGTGAGTAAATGTTAATATTCTGTTTCATGATTGGGCAGATATCGATGAGTGGCGGAACTGGTGCACACACGGTGTCAATGAACAGACCACCGATTAGCATGAACTACCCGAAGCTACATGTTGACTGGCAAGTCGGGAATATTTTCCACAGCAGTTTGTGTCAGGTGAAACGAGATGTTTTGTTGATTACAACCAACCTCAAATGAGTTCAAAAAGCTAGTGATTGCGATATCATGAATCATCGTTTTGTTGGGAATAAGGTTTCACATGTTTATTTGTTGCTTTTTATTAGGAATTACCCGTTGTGTTATATCCACATGTCGCCGATATAAGTAAAATGTTGTTGATGTCCAATGCTTTGCTCGGTGATCATGTTTATTGTTTGCGACTGGCTTTAACACATCCATTTGAATTGGACACGGAATGAGACGTACATTTGAACTGCTTCAAATTGCAGTGTCACGTGTGAAGCTATCACCTTCACCCATATATTTGTTGTCCCATTTACGCAGATACGCGACGGAAAGTGACCGGAACGGCACGTTCAGGAAAAGACACGGTGTTTAACAACCAGTACGTAGCCATCCGGGGGGTAGCTATCATGTTACGATTTGGTAGACAACATTCTTATTGCAATATAATCTGTAAAAAATGAATCTATAAAATATTAAATGTTAGCGTCGGGTTTGAAATGTCAAGGGAATAATAGTAAACTTGAACTCCGACTGAATAAGTGTATAGGCTCGGTCGCCACACAGCGCCATCCCCTCCCCCCCCCCCCTACCACGCAAACCCGCACACATTACAAAACCCGTAACCACACATACAGACTAATAACCTTTTTTTAATTTATACCTTATCTGAGCACGGGTGCCAACTGAGCATTGGTTTCATTCTGGATTTGGTGGCAACTAATCCAAATGTGTAATTTGTGTGTTTGTAATCGTAGCAAACAGGGCAATCAATTTTCAATTGTTGCTTGCCTTCTCTCTCAAAAACCCCAGTGCTCATATTGATAATTGGTTAGCTAGAATTTTCAGGTGTGCTGGCAGAAATGAACAGTTCTCGCCAGGTCCGCAGAGCTATCTACGCATAGGACTGCCGGGGTAAAGCGGTGAAATAAGGTATAACTGATGTATTGTGCAGCAAGATGTGCAAACGAAACGGGGGGGGGGGAAAAGAGGTTAAGCGCGGACAGTGCTATTGCGGTTCTGAAACCCCCACTGACTTGCGAGCAGCACCCCCCCCCCCCCCTACACAGCATAAGACAATCGTCGCCCCCGTGCAGAGGTCCGCGTCGAGTTACTCTCCCATTCTCTAGGCTTTCGTGTGTCTCCAATTCATTTCAACAATACAATCCTTATTAATTAATTCCTTCACCCATATAAAAACGGTTATGGGTTTCTTTCATCCAATAGTATAATTTTTTTTTTTTTCTATGATAAAATATTCCTCTCAATCGGAGACAGGTAGGATGAAAAATCATGGCCGATATAGGCTTAAGTACACAGATTCTCCACGCAAAAAAAAATGCCCTGGCAACGGCATTGGCAACCGGCATTGGGAGTACGTGTATGTTTGGTAACGTTGGGTCACTGTTGACGTCATTCTTCAAAGAATTAGTAGCAACAGAAAATACCAATCTGCTTGGAAAATATGAGTAAGAATCTTGAACTGATTTTCTTGGGTACTCCGGTGTTAGTGTCATAGAGGCTGGATTAAAGCTGCGTCTAATCCGGCGTAGCGGCCTTTTCGAATAGAGACCTTCGGAATAACGAGTCCTCTGAATAATGGCCCCCATTGTGTCTACCCATTTTTCTCTGCCAGAACTATTGGCTGAAGGCTGATATTTCCACTTCTTTTTTTTTTTCATTTCATCTGAGTATCTTACTTATTATGCAGTTTCCGTTGGGAGAATAAAATCTCCCAGCCTAAATGGCTGGGGATGATCTACGGATGACGATAATCGCATCCAATGCATATCTTCTACTCCTGCTACAGAGACAACGGAAGAGAGGCGGTCCAAGAGAACAAATATAGCAAACATGAGAGATACGAATACGTGCCAAAGACAGGGAAACCTGATTCTCATCATCTGAGCGACTTTCTCAGATACTGGCAAAGTATGCAGAGGCGGAGGACAAAGGGAAGCGAAGAAAGAAGGCAGAGACGTCAAAGCCCCCTTGACAATCTTGCCCTGGATGCCACAAACCTGTCAGTGTTCACATAGGACTTATAAGTCATCTTTCCACGTCGACGACGGTTTCCGTGTATAATGTAAGCTTGGCCTTAGTACAATAACTGGCCTGAATTGCCAACAAGTGGTTGACGAACTCGTAAGCGCTGAGTACGCCTACATACGTAATCCTAGGCAGCACAAACCTGTTTGGGACTTCGTATATGAATCGACTCCTGTCGCTTTGTTTATCAGTTTAAGGGATCAGTCATCACTAAAGAGATTTAGGGACAAAATTGATTGGAATGCATGAATTGTACCCTTAAAAAAACATATGTATAACAAGATACATGAAATGCATACAACTAAATGCGAGACGAGTCACAAAAGCACACCCGTTTTGAGCGCCTTGGAAAAAAGGGGATGGAACTATTGTCCCCGCCTTACTGGTCTTTTGCACCTTATTTTCTTCATAATCGACAATGTTGCGTTGCATACCATGCTGCCCCCCGTTAGCATCGAAACTCAGAATACGTCCCAGAAGAGCTCTAGCAAGACGAAGCCAACTTCGCACAGATTTCTGAGTAATTTGTTAATATGGAAGTCCTTTGTAAATCCTGCGTTACCTCTCAAGCAAAGGTACGGGACTCACCGGATTCGCATACGACGCGGGAAGTCTCAGTACTAACCTTTTTACTGTTAGAACGGGCAATTCCCCTTTCAAATCCTCGTCTCAGAAATCGATCCGTGAATGGAAATTGGCCCTGCTTCGCTTATGGATTGGATTTTTGCTTCCGTGAAGGTTTTCAGTGCTGTTCCGGTCGGAGGGTTGGGGGGGGGGGGGGGTCGTTGCGTACTAAGAGAGTGGTTTCAGTGACATCTCAGCCAAATGGGTCGGCGGTACAACGACTGCGCTTCAGGGAATACTTTTGGACCAAGGACTATGGAAACCTAACTGGATGTGGGAGCGGATAAGCCTAACGGAAACACAACAAGGGGTTGCAGGATCTCATCGGCAAATGTGGGACGTTCAGCCGTTTCCACGTGCGAGAAAAATGTTTTGAAGTTGCAAATGGACAACATTTTTCAAAATTATGTCTGAAATCAACAACCCCCCCCCTTACATACTTCATATTATCATAGGCCCCATTTATATTCATGAAAAATCAGGATATCCGAAATGAAAACTGCAAAATCTTTGCGATGTTACGGCCAATCCGAAGTGGAGTATTTGCGAGAATAAAAATTTGCAGACCACGCAGAAGGCATCACACACAAACACACACTACATAACACACACACGCACACGCACACACCATACGCGCATAAGTACAACATTACACCACACACACCACACAGACACGTCACGAGTGAGCTCATAGATAGATAAATTCATCACCGGGGATCCATATAGAGTATTCCCCGAGTAGTCCTTAACCACTGCGATGGTTATCATAGCAATTTGCTAGGCACCGCAACAGGTAGATGGAAGGCGAACTGGGATACAATATCTCACCGGTGGCCCTTTCAGGGACTGATGGAATGAAAAAAGCGAAAACCCCAATTAATTCAAACAACAACTTTGATATGGTGAATCGGATGAAAAAATGAACTGAATATAATTCGAGAATAGGCCTAATGGCCAATGCCGATAGCGTCTAATTTTCTGCTCATTGCTAACAGTCAAGAAATGTTTAAGTCTATCGTCTTTTTTTTTCAACCTGCATATTAACTGTATGGTGATAAATGACGAGCCGAGTGATATACTTTAACAGACTCTATACCACTTCTTCGGGTAATTACGGAAGCATTTGGGAGAGAGTGACAATCTCGCGAATAGAGAAAGGGAACAACACTTCCACATTTCACGCACCTTGAACGCCTTGTAAGGTTCCACCCGGGCAGTTCTGCAATTATATACTCAGTCTTAATTAGGTCTGGGCCCGTAACAATTCTAGAAAAGGTGTACTCATGGAAACTCTAAAAAGGGTCAGCGAGATATCAAGGGGAAGCTACGCGTTAAGAATTACGTACTTCCATGAAATGAAACAGGAGAGCTGACCTTCGATTCCGGAGCAGAATCGTTAGTTAATATAGATATGGAATGCACATTGTCTGCAGACTCTGATACAAAACAGTAGTCCCAGTAATAAGACCCATGTGCTGTTGAGAGAAATTCAACATGTAGGTCATTGTTACAGTCCGGGGTGTCCGGGTTTACCTGTTTTTTGTTGACGTTATTGCAAGGTTCATGTAGTTCCCAACAGATCAACAAACAACAGAGTGCTGTTCGGAACGACTGTGACAAATCTGATCCTCAAAATCTACCCCCGAAAGTAATTTATTCTTATTCAATATTACGGAATCTACATTGACAAATAACAATCCAAATCGAGCTTCTTTTGTAGTTGTACAGCCAAGGATCCTGGTAGCAATTGAAGACTCGGAATGGACGACTGTCAGGACGGGTGGAAATGAATATCTCATATGTATTCCAATGGACGAACGTGCGGTGGAAAAATACATTATGGCTGTCTCATGAATAGTTCAAATTCTCCTGAACAGGAGACAATTTGGTGCTCCGAAATAGCAAAAATCTCCGGACTATTAAACCTAGCACTAATGGACTGAACAGCATATAGAGAAGTATCCCCTAGTTTGACAAGAAACGTGATGCCTTGAGTATTTGGTAATATTAGAGTCATTTTAAAAAGCGCAGAAAACCGATCACCTCTCAGAGAAGACACGAAATTCAAAGGGAATGTAATATTGGGAAACATTCATACGTAGTTTTTTTTTAGGCCCAGGCAGACGCACAAAATGCTTGTGAATGCGTGAGTGGAGCGAAATCCTGTCCCTCTATCTCAGTTGAGGGTAGGTAGGGCAAGACTTTTTTGTTATCTGCAACCACCACAGATCAATTGCGAATCAATATTAAAAAAAAAATATTGAAGAAGCATTATATTTGGCAACTCCTGAAGAAGAAAGAACGAGACTTACACCAGGATGATCGGGGCAGTTTAAATGGACTACGCAGTAAACAGCGATTATAGAGGAAGTTCTCTCTTTACTGTGACAAACAGACGCGATGTATATGAGATCTGTAAAAAAATAAAAAAAACATTTAAAAAAAAACAAACATCCTTCTTTCAAGGGAATACACGAAATTAAGGTTGTTTATGCCATACGGTGGGGAGCTAATTACGTAGTCTTTGTAGGCTAGACAGACGCACAACGGTACGTAACGCTACTCTGTCCTTCCATATCATTGAAGAGGGCGGGGAGTCAACTCCAACAGCTCAACTGCGCATTTTTACTCAAAAATATTAAAAAGCATTATCGTATGGCAACTCCGAATAAAGTACGATACTGTTTACATGATGTCAAGGTAGGATTGCCTCGCTGCTAATCGATTTGATTGGATTTTGTGACGTCAAGCAAATGTCGCCGTCTTGATCTCGCTATTTTACTATCGGACGATAATGCTCTTCAAGTTTTACGAATAGGTCGATCCACATATGGAACCTTGTTCCCTCCCATTGAAAGATAGAAACGCCGCAAATTGCCGTCGAACCTTTTGCCAACGAAAACCGGCGTATTCACTTTCTGAAAGTTGGGGGAGGAGGGGGGGGGGGGAGGTGATTCGTAACGGAATTTGAAAATATACTTTAGCGACATCTCAACCCGAATGGATCAGCAGTAAGGGAACTACGCGTTAGGTTATCATCGCATCTTATCAAATAGGGCCGAGGGGAGCTAACTTACTGAGATACGGAAGCCAGATAGGCCTAACAAAATAGAAAAGAATATAAACAGAACGAAAACTTTATTTGATTCGACTTTGATAGGGAATCAGATGAAATGGAACATTTCGCATTTCATACTAGATGGAAACTACCACTGTGAAAAAAAAATATGTAAAAATTCTCTCTCAACCCCGTGTTACTTATATGGTAATATTAGTTTTCATGACGATAACCCATTAATGAAGCCAATCTTCCATTCAAACGTAGTGAATGATCCGGTGTTTTGGTAGGTTCGTCGTGAAATGGACATGTATAACATTATCGATAAGCCGTCTTGATGATAACTTGCAATCCCGGATGCATTGAACTTGAGTTAGCAATTGAAGACCAAATGTCGGTTTCCTTCTCATTTGTTAGACTCAATGGGGACGTTAACCCGCCCCAATTAAAGAGCACTACCGTTCATCCAATGACGCAGGAACTCCACTCCGAAAATGTGAGTAACAAAATCCGTAAATTAGGGGATACCTGGTATAGAGCACGTGCTCACGGCAGTGGTGGTCGCGTCAACCAAAACCTGGTTAATTGGGGGAGTTTTAATAACATCTTACAATATTGCACCCGTTCCATTTACTACTGAAGAACTGGCAAGATGATTGGGTGTAACACGATGAAACTTAATGAATGTTTGTGAGTGAAATATCGACTTATAGGTTCAATTCTCTGAGTTTTCTTAGGTCATAGGCAGGCTGTGTTAGTAACGTTTGGCTAAAAGAGTGTTAGGTAGCGTAGGCCTATATCATTATTGTTACTCACACTCACACTAACTCGGTCCCAAAAACCCACCTATGCAGCTTCGCTTCATTTTGGATCTGCCACGGTGATTTCAGACTAGACAGGGCTGGTGGCGATACGGGGGAGGGGGATTTGTCCCCAATAGTGCCTTCAAACTGGGGAGGGGCAAAATGGGGAGGGGCGGCAAGTGCCAAGGCACCAGTCCCCCGTAGTGCACCACTCTATAGTCGGAATCACATTCTTTTGGGCTTCCTAATTTTGTACCTCAGCCCCAAAACACCTGGGGGAACAAAAGGGGGCGGGCAACTGTCCCAACCGCCGGGCCCCCCATAGCGCCACTGTCTAGTCTGGATCAAATCATGGAGCATCCCCCCAAGAAAAATAATGAATTTTGTAACATTGTAAAAAATTGCCCGCTTCAGAGAAAATGTGAAAGTTAGCAACGAATATTGGTTTCCCTGGATCTGGATATCTGTAGCTTATCAATAATAATAATAATTACTGTGCACCCAAGATTACTCCAAGTGGGTTGAAGGTAGAAACCTTTGAAGTGGTTTCCGCAGAATCTAGGTTAACATAACGCGGTAGTGGTTTTTCCTGCAAAAACTCTATGAGTGTTCATGAAGGAAACCCCATAACATGTTTGCAGCAACTCAGTTCTGTGGAAACACAAGAAATAGGTGTAACCTTTAAATCATCCATGGTAATCTGAAGTTAACGTTCTACCTGTAACACAGTTAATCAAAGGAAACACGGATGTTCGTTGCAGCAACTTCCAGCCATTTTCTAATAAACGTTTACTACATATTTTTTATTACAGGTAGTTTAGGACATATAGGCCCGCTGAGCCGGTGTATTATTATGCTAAACAGTCAAGGATCTGGACCTGTTGTTCTATTCTCTACTGTATATTTTAAAATATTGCGGTGTCAGGAATGAGCGGAAAAAAATAATTTATCCGCACATACCGCTATATCAACGAGATGGTCCTCTTTACTTAACTTTCCTGCGACAGACAAACATCATCAGTGCCATAAATTGGGTGGGAGTATAATTGCATGTGTAGGTTAGGCGATAATGGAAGGATACAACGGGAATGCGGGGCGACCTGCGCCGGTGAGTCTGTATGTGTTTAATAAAAATCACTAGCCTAAGATCTTCAACAGAGGAAATTATCCGGTATTGCATTTTTTAAACACACTGAGTACAAAATTGAGTTGATGACCCCCCGTTTCGTGCCACTATAATAATTTATTGTAACATACCGAGCGCTGTGACTATGATATAGGTTGTCGTACATACCGTTACTAACTAATGAGTGAATGTCTCAGTCATCCAGCGGTGATGATGTGAATAGGAATGAAAGATCTGAACTTAGGTTTCCCAACATTTGGCGTTGCGATCACACCAGACTTCAACACATCGAAGAGAAAAATTGGGAAAATTGTGAGAATAGGTGGGAACTCCGTCACAAAACAGAGAAGATGGAATACGTTTCTCCGTCCACGCCTTGCAACGGAGTACATTTATCTGTCGTAGGTATGGTAGTATCGGAAGTAAAGTTCGGAATCATACCTCGATTACTTTGACTAAAGAGCAAAATTATAGAAAAGTTATTTACTATGCGTGACCACTGTGCGCAATGCTTGATAATTTGTAATAATAAAGTCATCTTTGAAACTCTATTTACCTTACAAGTGAAGACACGGAATTAGGGACTGATAAACATAGAAAAATGGGCAAAATATTATCGAACATAGACGATTGTTATTGGTGTTATCATCGTCGGAATACAATTTTTTGGCAGGATATACTGTATTTGTTAGTATGGATTCAGGCAATTAAATTCAGATACCTTTCACCAACATCAAAAAAAACATGTGTTAGTAGGTTTGCGTTTTATACCCCTAACAGAAAAACGCACAATTCAGGTATTAATTACGAATCGCCCACACCTGCTCAGCATCTATGTTGTCCGCTGTTTCACTCATCGAGTAGAGTAATAAAAACAATTCCGGAATACACCAACCTCATGGTCATTTATACATATCAACGCGATTTAAAACATGGAGCAATGAATGTATTCTACTCACTTTCTGCAGATGTTGATGAATGCACGCTGTCATCACATTCCTGTACGCCTCCCTCATCATATTGCTCCAAAAACACTGAAGGTAGTTATCATGCATATGCAACCATGGGTACCTGGGCTCTTCAGTACGGGGGAACGGCACGTGTGTTGGTAAGTAGGTGGATGTTTGCCTACCCCGATATTTTGTAACCAGCTGTCTTCTTTTTCTTTCTCTTATTGGTGTTGGATAGTGGGCCCTACGTCACCTGGGAGGTATTCACATTCTCTGCATGGGAACACACATGACCTGGCGATCAACCAGAATTATTGCAAATTATATCCGACATTTTGAGAGGGGATGATGCATAAATTATCGGAAAACCCTCCCCATACACTTTGGCTGACCGTCTTGTATCTTCAACCCCAAGATTATCCCAACCGTATAATATATAGTTAATATATATATAATATATATATCTATATATAATATATATACTATATCTATATATTATATGATCTATTATTATATATAGATATATTAGATATATTATATATATATTATATATATATATATATATATATTAGATAGTATATATAGCATTGTGTTTTACCAGTTTTTGCCTCTGTCTACAATATAGTTCATGTTTGCATCAGCATTGATCCAACCTTGCTAAACCCATGGAGACTTTTTCTGATACTTTTTTCAAATTAATCCGACGCCTGTCCGAAAACGGGTCAGGTATCGGAACCATTTATCTAACTACCAAGCTACCGTAAAATACGCGGTACAAAGGACTGAAAATCAACGTCCCCACTGGCTTCCCCCCCCTGTGGACAAAGACACTCGTCACTGGAAGGGCATTCCAAACAAGCTTCGCTGCAATTGAGCTATCCAAATCGGCCAATCTGCCGCAAAGTTATTCCGATCTCACCAGCAAAAATCCACAACCTGGAAGCTGCAACAGGGAAAACCTCCAATCAGGAGTTTCAAAATAAACTTTTGGTATTTCCCAGGACTGTACCCCCCCCAAAAATCAGTCATTCGCTCCTCTCTCGGCAACAGAAAGTTTGTACGAGACAAACATCACTTACTAAAAATCTGGTGATGGGCCCATCAAATTGTTCGGCCTCCGAAAACCAAGAGACGGTCTAGGGTTTCATCCGCAAAAATGTGGAACGCTGAGCAACTTTCTGTCGTTACCATCTCCTTGGAGTATCCGACGCAGAAAGAAACCCAAAATCTGTTAAAGGCGGAATTATGCCCTAAGCAAAACAGTATGACGCACAAAAAACTGTCCCTGGATCTCGAAGCTTTCTTCCGACGCCTACGACCACGCGAATTTTTGCCGAGGACATGGAAACAGTAGTCTACTCCTGTTGAGGACATAGCAACAAAATTCAAGGCAAAAAGCACTGGGAACCCACCAAAAGGGCATTCCCCCACATTGGAAGCCTACATTCGCCAATCGAAGAAGAAGTCAAAAACTAAACCCCACCCACGAATTCAGGGAATAACTCAGCAAAATGAGAGACAATCCATTTGCCTTGAAACATAGCAACGATATCGTCATCAAGGCTGCTCTGACAAAGGCTCTGCCGGGGTGGCTATGAGCACCGAATTTTTTGTTTTTTCTACGAATCGGAAGCAAAACGTCTACTAGACAACCCCGTCCATTATCAGCCACTTGACCCGACCCCACCAGCAATGCTGACCCAGATTGAAACAACCATAGAGGAAAATGGTACCAAGGCTCCATAGCCCCAAAGTCGGCCACTCTTCAATCGGGAACAAGCCAGGAAGGTTTTTACTTCATCCCCAAAATTCACAAGGATGGCAACCATGCAGACCAATATTATGGCATCGGCACTGCTACAGAGAAAAATTCTAAATTCGTGGACCGCGAGTCAGCCCCTCGTCCGTCCTCCCGTCTCACGTCAAGGACACCACAGAGTTCATCAATAAAATCGGAAGATCAAAGATCTCCCCCTGGCACATTACTGGCAACCCTGGACGTTTTCCCGTATACCAATATCCCCAAACGGAAGGTATAGATGTCTGTACTTCGGCTTTCGAAACAATTCCTGGCCAGACACCAACCAAAGACGATTTGCGGAACTAATGCACCTCCTCCTAACTTGCAACAATTTGGGGTTGGTGTCGCATACCTGCAGGTCCACGGCACAGCAATGGGCACTAAAATGGTCCTTCGTTTCGCAACTATTCATGGAAAACTGAAGAGAAATTCTCTGGACAGGCCCTGGGGCCACTTGTGTGGCTCCGTTAAATTGATGACATCTCATGATATGGACGCACGGGGAAGAAAAACTTACCTCGTTCATCGAAACAAATAACGATTCCACCCATCTATCAAATACACTGCAGAATTTTCAAAGCGACAGAGTCCCCTTCCTTGGACAACACTGTGACGTTGGCAAACCGGTCACTCAAAACAGAATTGTTACACAAAAACAAACGGACAAGCACACAATTTCCTACTCCTAGCGTTGTCACCCACCCACTGCACGAAGAAAATTCCCTACAGTCAAGCTCTTCGTCTGAAACGCATTTGCTCCTTCAGTGCTGATTTCGAGTCCCGTGCCAACGCACTTTCAAAAATCTCCAAAGAGGCAGTATTTTCCCGAGTTCCATTGAAGAGGCCTTTGAAAAGGCTAGAAAGACTCCGCGAAATGAAACTTTGACGTACAAAACTCGTCAATCCACTCATACCTCGCGTCTGTGAATACCATCCTCAATCAACCATTAGCAACTCTCATTCACAGCATTGCCAATCATTCAAAGTCAGGAACGCCTAAATCACGTGTTCCACGGAAACCCCCGGTTTGTCGCCTACAGCAGACCTCGGAATCTGCGTGACAGTCTAGTCAATGCCAAATTTGCGGAGCAAGCCGAGCCGAAAAGAAAGACCGTCGGCAGCCGCCCCTGCCATCCAACTGCCAAACGTGCAAACTTGTCGACGAACAACTGGTTTCAAAAGTTTCCAGAAACCCGCTATTCCGATTCAAAGGATATGATTGCGTCTCGAAGAACTGGTACCTAATTTACTGTAACCTCGCGGAGTTCCAGTACATCGGGGAAACCAAAAAACACCCTGAGGGTGCGAATGACCCAACAACGGTAAGACAGCAAGACCCAAAAAATTGAGCAGCCGGTTGCTAAGGCATTCAAACATGGTCCGTCACTCCATTGAAAACATGAGAGTGATTGGCATCGAGCATGACCCAAAGGTCCACTAAATCCCGCACAGCGAGAAAAGGAAATTACTGTTAATTGAACCTGAAAACGACTACACCATTTCGTCTGAACATACGGAACGACCTACCATCACTAAAGAGATAATGGTAACCACCCGGCACCCCTCCATATTTTTGCCTATGTCAATCACCAAGGCGCGAAATGGGCTTCATTAGTATAATCCTGCTGAGGATTATCTCCTGTCAATCACTGAGGCGCAAATGGCCTCTCCCGGGAACTCCCCAAAGGGATTATCCCTAGTCAATCAGCGAAACACTAATTAGCCTACACCACCTGTTCAGGCTATTATAAACTCTCAGCCGTCTTCTCTTCGAGTTATCACGACTATGTGGCACTGCACTTGACGAAGGACTAGTATTGTCCGAAAGCTCTGCCATGCCAAAAACATATCGGTGTTTTACTCAAATTTTCCTAGCTCAAGCGCTATTTCGCATCTCATTTCGAGATCCAGCTATCATGTAGTAGAAAGTTGGTTTACATGTTTTTGCCTCTTGTCTATAAATATATATATAAATGGTCCAAAACATCGATGTCTCACACATTTTTTTGATAACCCACGGAAAACAGAAGAATGCAGCCTACCCAATTACGGCTGGTCGGACCAAGCGTTCACACAAAGGTTCAGAATTTTGATCTAAAATTGAAAACCCCGAAGACCTTTGACTTTACCTCAAAACAAAAGGTTCAAATCATCAATATGGGGAACCTAACTAATACATCATTGGGTTCACGAGAGGGGTGTCATATACACGCCTGCACGCACGACACACGAAAACAGGCGGACGCAAGAACCTACACGTGTCCTCGTGGCTGCAAGATAGTATTATTGGAAGTACATGGTTCCAAAGGGTGTTCTTAGACATCGCCGAGGAAGACTTGGCTTGGCGGCGCCACGATTCCTCCGCATCTCTGAGGCAGACTGATAAACATGTATTCGCAAGGTTCCGCGCGTTGGCAGTTAGAACATTTTTACGATGTATGCTCAACGGATCGGTTGTTGGGTGCATGACGCGAAACGTTTGTGCCTACATATTAGCTAAAAATGCAATCACCTATATCGTTACCTAAACAAGGGATGACAATGGCGGTGTTATATTTGTCACATCATTCTCATTGCAGAGGATACTTTGGCTCCTGTAGTGACCTGTTCTAACCCCCGATCGTAAAACCACCAATTTCAATGACGACCCGACAGATGGTACAGTGACATGTCAGAACTACAGTGAGCGACAATTCAGGGCCTTCACATTGTATCGGTAAACACAAATGAGCGTGTACACCAGTTCTCCACGGGAAAACTCCAGTCACCTAGGTGTACGAAGACCCTGATGGCAATTGAGGGAGGGAGGGGCGAGTAGAGTGCACTTTCTTAGCTGACGGTGGTCACAGGTGAGACTGTCCTAACACTACACTGACATTGAATATTAGGTGCATGGCGGTTACTGAGTTAAACCGGTTATTCTTTACAAGTTAGGCGTCTTGAGTAGTATTGGCAGGACGTCTGCTGGAATCATTCACCATTCTGAGGGTTGGGCTACCCACATTGGAAACTGCCATAAATACCAAAGATAAAGCATTTATAGAACAAAAATTAGTTTTTACAGAATGGCGTTAGAAGGAAGAGGACCAGCCTGGACACCCAAACTGACATTGCTTACAGAAAACTCCACACCGGGAAAGAGGAGCTTGGCCAAAAGCATAGTGGCATTGTAGTTTAGGATGCTCAAGGATCATATCATGAGTACAAGGTTGTAAATTGTTAAAGGGAATGTGTTACATTAATATCGACATCTTCATCCTGATTGGAGAGAAAACACCATTAACAAGTGAATAGTTCGATTTTTTGTTACTGTCAGAGTAGGTTTACGCTATCATAGATCCCTATCAGGTGACTGTTCATATTTACAAGTGCTATTGAATAATAACAAGGGATGTCAAGGTATTGTTAAAGTCTTTTCAGTGTTTACACATGTTAATGACAATATTATTATATCAAAAGAGACACACAGCTATGGGAACGACCATTGTGTATGGATGAAGGGAACTACGTTGGCGTTGTTTTTGCGTTCAGAAAGGAGTTATTCCCTAATTATATTTGGGTGGCTGAAGATTGTCCTAAATCAGGACTTGGTCACATGTTAAATTATAGAACTTCACAAATGTATCACCCTTTTGATTGATATATTTATATGCTTTTATTCAGATTGCCACTATCCTAAAAGATAAGTCGTCTTTGCAATGAGCGAATTTGTTGCATGGTAGAGAATGCGAGTCTCACACCAGTTGTCTGTCGAGCCCGATGTGAAAATATTCGGTGGTCCTGCGGTTAAGTGTTGATTTCCTTTGAACAAAGATACCCAGTAATGTCCAATAGTAATGTCCACGTCCGCCTTGCCACATATGACTTTTAGGAATATGTTGATCCAATGTGGATCATAATCACAGCTAACAAATATCATGACAAAGTAATTCTATCGCATAGTTATGAAAAATAATACTTTGCATAAGTGAGATGGTACTGGAGTAAATCGCATGTTGGAAAACATACAAGGAGTGCTTAGGGGGTGGAGCTATGGTAGATATATCCAGGAAAAGATTAAGTTAATCCAGACGGTGTTTGACGAGAGGTTCGTCAGCACTGGCGGAATCTACCCAGAGCGAAGAAAAGAACACAAAAATAAAATAGGTTAGTATACGCTCGCTTGGACGCTGGACCATGGACTCTGGACGCTAGAGCTGGGTTGCTTGGGCCCGAGTCCAAGAGGAATCAGTATTCGGATGAGGGTTTCATTCTGTGCCTGCATGTGGATACGAGTTCGGATCGAAGTCAGGGTGGTTTGTTGCGTTGGCTGTTATCCAGTTGTTTTGTTACCCCATTAGTCAGAATTTGGGTTGCCGAACACGGTACTAAGTCGGCATTTTTGTACGTTCAGAATAAGATCATCACTGCCATCGATGCAAGGAAAACCGTATTCGTACTTCGGACTATTCCACCCATTTGAAACTCTGTTTCTATGACATTATGCTTCCGACCCTGTATATGGCATTACGGACTGTTTTTTCATTTCATTCAACATTAGGAAATACCTTGTCACGATAAATAAACTATTTTGGTTATCATTCTGTGAATCTTGAGAAAAGTGCCCTCGGTGCTCTGTTTTTGGTCCTTGTCTCTCCAATGTATACACCGCCCATCGGTGACATCATCACTGAGCATGGTTTTGATTATCACACATGCAGATGATATCCAGTTATTCTTACCACTGGCTCCCATGATCCCTATTACCCAATGTTAATTAGAATGTGTATCAAGGATTATGAAGCCTGGATGTCACACATAAGCTGAAACTAAATCAAGGAAAAAACGGATGTCTTATTGTGCTATCCACTCACTACTACGAATTCCTTCGAGAATGGTTGCTTTTTGGAGGCTGGTTAAATGTGAGTAATTATCACACCCTCGTCATCCATTCGCAACATTGGTGTCCCACCTTCATCCATTCATGCAATGAAGGACCTAACCAATTTTATCTGAATCCGTCAATTACACATTCTTAATTGATTCAAATCGCAAATATCTTGACGTTGTCACAGTGTTTCATCCAATCACATCGCGGTTGGATTACGTAATTCTCCGCTCAGTAACACTTCGTCTATAATCTTCAACGTTCGACAAGGCAATCCCGTAGAATTTAATCAATAGCCGACTTAGTATGGTTAGCCCGCTCAATCCATGACTTGCCATCCAAGTCACTTCATGAAGAGGCGACCACATTCTATCCTAAACCTGCTGGTCATTATCATTCGCCTCGTAAACCTCCAGTTGCAGCTCGGACCCTGCTGTAGGTACCCGTAACTGTACTTTGTAATGATGATAGATGTCCTCCGCCGCAACCCCTAAACTGTGAATGCCATCCACTGAAGTTGTCAACGGTAACTCTGTTGCTTCTGTCAAGAGACCGACGAAGACTCTTTTTGTTTCATTTCCGTATTTTGTTATTTTTAATTATTGTTGTTATTTCTCCCCGGCGAGGTTGCAACGTTTGCGCGTTGCGATTATGTCGGTCGTATCTACGATCCCGTTTGATAGCGTGGTCATTTGATTTGTCTCACAGGTCCGAGATGTACTTGCTCAGTTCGGGACTGTTACGCAAATCTCTGTTGTTGGAGGTTTCCTTGTGGACGGCGTGTCTTTTGTTCGAATATAGCTGCTATGAGACTGGTGGTGTTTTCTCGTTGTCTGGGGTTACCACTGCTTCGTGGATCACGTTGCTAGTTGTGCAGTTTCCAGTTATTGGGCAGTTTCTCCTTCTGTCTACAGTTTGGCAGTTGTCATCGTCTGGGGCTTCCCGTTGTCAAGGGTTGGTTACCTTCCTGTTAGCCTAGCCTTGATGACGAGTTCCATGTTTTCCATGCAACTGTAGCTTCTGAGTTCTAATGTGCTCTATGGTTTTCAAGTGAGCGTATCGACCTCGCGATTTTGAGGATTTTTTATGTGTATAATCCGCCAGTTGATGACGAGCCTTCGGGCAAAACAGTCCGTACCACTCTTATTATTTCTCTGAATAATAATAATAATAATAATAATAATGAAAAACGACCATGTATTTGATATATCAGGCTGAACGATTCCAAATTTCACTTATATGTAAATCAGATGAAATCATGCTTCAAGTGTGAAACTCGTTCTAATTTCAGATATAGAAAGTAAAAATAACATTCGAGTTAACCCAGCGTCTTCTGTCGACATAGTGTGTTCCCTATCTGGCGCAACAGAAGTCGTGAACAGATTGCAGCTAAAGCTGTGCAAGACTAGCAACAGTATAGATGACGGAGGAATAGAGGCTCAGTCATTCATGTATACTACTGGAAGGCAAGAAAGAGGTTTCACAGTTGCAGACGTCGCAGAGAACGAGACATTACATTGCCTTCTCTGTCATGGTGATTTCGTAATAGGCAGGGCAAAAGCAATACGATTTGTATACGGTAAGAGTTCCTTTTTATTGCATTCGTCGTTACTTGACGGAGTCCGAGGAATCAATGGAGTCATGCAGTCAGTGTGGTGTGTGTGTGTGGTGTGTGTGTGTGTGTGTGTGTGTGTGTGGTGTGTGTGTGTGTGGGCCTGTGAACACAATAACTCGACCGCCCCTGGGTGGATCAAGCTCATAGCTGGCTTGTGTGTTCCCTATAATGAGTAGATGATCTACATTGTTTCGGGGTCCGGTCAACGGTCATCTGAGATTAGCAAGGTTCAGAGTCTCACAACTTCGTGATCATGATAGGTCCGGAATGCTCGGATGATTGTTGACATTTGAAATTCCCTGTATAGGGCACAGTCACCTGAATGTACCACTAGAGGGCGACGGAGGGTTCGCATAATTGCAGAAGTTGCTGGAAACGAGGCATTAACCTATATTGTCATCTTTTTCATAGTGATTTGTAATAGGCAGGGCAAAGGCGACTGGATTCCTATACGGTTAATTATTTTCCTTATATTTTGCATCACTTCTTTGCAGTCATTGTAGAAATCTTTGCAGTAATGACAGAGTATGTGGGTATGCGCGTGTGTGTGTGTGTGTGACACCTGGATTGTCTACGCAATAGCTCACCCACTAGCTGGATCAAACCCATATTTGTCACGTGCATGTGTTCCTAAAACGTACAAACTATACTTTAGAGCGACCCTCGTCTGATAGCTTCGAGTAGCTAATGACATCAGCATTCGCGCATACTCGGGCCAGACAGAAGCGCAACCATCGGAGTGTTCACTTCGGGAAGTACCATACTCCTTTGTGAAACGTGGCACCAATGGCTAAATGATCGTTCAACGGAATCACCGAGCAAAATATCTGTGTCCTGGAACTTTTCTACATTATTCCTGAGAATTGAGGAATTTCGAAGCACTTGTGCGTCATGTGTATTCCCAGGCCAACCGGCGTAAACAAATTAAGTTCGTGATCACACACCCCTTGTGGGACTACAGAATGATAATGTTTCGGTTGATATACGAGATGGGGTTATCATCCTTCTTTGGTGCTCTTATTTCGATGTCTGAACCTTCGATCGATCCAATAACCCCAGGGAACGCACAGCGTTTGGCGAACCCATCGGATATTTAACGGCGCTTCTCTTGGGACTCCCACTGGATCGCACAGGTTGCTTAGAATGGCCTGGCTGACCCTTCGGCATATGGCATGAGCTGTCGATTTCGAAATTTCAGCGATCGATCTGCAGGATTCTGGAGTACTAACGTACCAGAGAAACACCATAACCTGTTTGTAAATTGCGACAATGACAAGACCACACCATGCAGTCTGGGGCTCTTGACAGGCACGTTCACCAAAATGTCAAAAGGGGTTCGCGACATTGATTGTGATATGGAATCATTCGCATTGCATTGGTACAACGTTTTCTGCAAAGCATCCGTCAGAGTGCTGTCCCAAAACGATTGCTGTTCCACAACGTTACAGCTAACAACGCGTATTTCTTACGCCTTTGCGGGTCAGCCATCTTGTTTATTTTGCAACTGAACAGCGATGTAATTAATTAGTTCTGTGCAACCACGGTTTGTGATTTCACCTAACTGCGCATGTCTGTCATGGCCCAAAGGAACAATACCGTTCGTTTATTCTGGCAAACTGCGCATGTCTGTCAAAACCGAGGGGTGCACGAGCAAGTTCGGGGAACAGAGAGTAGTACAGAATAATTGGTCGATTGAGTTAAATTTGGTATATAGCTTCCTTATTGTGAGTACAGGTTTTTGTTGTTGTTCAGGAAAGTTTGGATTGTAAATTTTAGCTTGTTAGCGCCACTCGTCATCACCTGGAAGTATGAAATACATACTCGGTATTCGGGCTACCCAAAATAGTTCACGATCCCATATTGGGTCAGGTCAGCTGAGGACAACGAGTATCAAGGCAGTCGCTGGATCACTAAGCCGTCTGGCTTTCTGGTTCATCCACCCTCTCAGTCATTTTCAAACAATTTGCGTCGCTCTGCCGGAACCACCTAATAGGTGAAAACTTTGGTTGCTTTTGCTTTCTATCCCCTGCATGATGGATCAGTAGCAATCCTTCCGATACGCCTCTGTATTGGATAGCGAGTAGAGTGAGAGTCAATTGTGCACAGTTCAGTACATGGTGGGTAACCTTTATTCGCCGAGAGGTCAGTTTGATGAACACCATGGGGGGGGGGGGGGGAACCACTACCACAGTATACTATCTAAGGGGAGCGTCACATTTGGTTCGCGTCTAGGGGTCAAGAACAATTGGGGGTTGGTACACCCCAGATGACCGGGAACGGCTCCACCCAAGTGTTATGTGTTGTGTTAAGATATTGATCCAACAGCTGTAATCTATCTATCTATCTATCTATCTATCTATCTATCTATCTATCTATCTATCTATCTATCTATCTATCTATTGTCATTTTTGTGATGGATATTGACCAACTTGTACACAATGTACATTGACCCATGGACATGTTTGACCTTATGGAGGTCAAGGTCAAAGGCCACCGAAGGGACAAATAGGCCATTATGTTTAAAATTTCAAAATGTATCTCCTCCTACAAATGTTAGTGCACAGTGCTGACATTTAGTCAAAATGATGGCCTAACAGCCGTAACTTCGGGGTGTTCAGGAATTTTCGGTCAAAGGTCCCACTTGGGTCCGAGGGCGCATTGTATGAAATTTCACACAATGGTACTTAAAATGCATCTCCTCCCACAAGCTTCAATTGATTTTCTTCAAAGCTAGACGTCATGGTCCTTGGATAGAGGGATATTGGGTGTTTGGGAATTTTGGGCCCAGGGCCTAGCTTGGGCCCCAGGGCCGATTATATTAAATACCACAAATATTGTATCTCCTACGAATCTTGTTGCACATTGCTGATGTTTGGTCATAATGATAGTCTATTAGCCATACCTCAGGATGCCGAGGGATGTGGGACTCAAAGCCCACTGTGGGCCCTGGGGCCCATCATGTGATATACGCAGAATGCTTCTTCTCGCATGAATTCAGGTGCACAGTGCTGACATTTAGTCAAAATGATGGCCTAACAGCCGTAACTTCGGGGTGTTCAGGAATCTTTTGTCTACGGTCCCACTTGGCCCGGGGCCCATTTTATGAAATTTCACACAATGCTTCACACAATGCATCTCCTCCCACAAGCTTCAATTGATTTTCTTTGAAATTACATGACCTGTGATGGTCTTTTTGAGTGGATGGCCATTGGAGGTATTTGGAATTATTGGGCCCAGGGCCCAGTTCGGGCCATTATATGAAATACAGCCAAATTTGTAAAAGTTATGAATTTGTTGCACATTGCTGATGTTTGGTCATAATGATTGTCTAGCTGTACCTTCAGGGTTTTAGGACCCATGCCCTGTGTAGGCCTTGGGCCCATCATGTGCAGTTAAGCAAAGTGCCGTACTTCCTACAAATTTTTGTGCACAGTGCTGGCATTTTTGTGCACAGTGCTGACATTCTGTCCTAATGCTGATAATGATGGTCTCACAGACGGGTGATCAGGATTTTTTTTATCCAAAGTCCCACTTGGGCTTGAGGGCCCTCTCCATGAAATTTCACACAATGCTTCACACAATGCATCTCCTCCCACAAGCTTCAATTGGTTTTCTTCGAAGTTACATACGTTGCTGCTTGGGTAGTGGTCCATTGGGGGTTGTTTGTGAACCTCTGGCCGAGGCCCAACGTGGCCTTGGGACCCTTCATGTGAAATCAAGCAGATTGCTTCTACAAATTTTGAAGTCAGTGCTGATGTTCGGTATATGCGGTCTAATAGCCGTACTTTCAGAGTGTTCAGGAATGTTTGACTTGAGGCCCTATGTGGGTGCTGGGGTTCATCTATCTACTTTGTCTATCCAGTGTGTCAACAATTGCTCTCTCTGCTTTATGTCATATACTTTTTTTATAATTGTGTGACAACAAGTCAGTAACCTTCAGCTTAGGAAACCCTGTGATCAGATTGTTGAAGAGAATATTCAGCTGGACGTACTGCACTACATCACACAGGCTTCATCTGCAGAGTTAAAATGGTTGGAAGAAATTCAATCCGCAATGGCCACTTGACCTTGTCATTGGCTATATGGCCAAGTAACATGTTGCTACGGTGCAGGGTATTTCCAGAGTCTCGCACTTACAGCTTATCTTTAGGTTCATGCTGCCTTGCTCAGTTCAGTGTTTATGTACATAGGTGTCAGATTACAGGGGGGATAGTTTTGATAGCTTTGCAGATTGCCTGGATATTACTCTGCTGTTGGCCTCACACAGGGATTAGAATAGCCTTATTGTTTGAGGCAAAGACTGCACTTCATTTTTTTTTTCTTGTGCGAGGGGAATTGAAAGATTTTTGCAATCCGTTGTATGTGTGTATTTGCCTTGCATACCATATTCATTTCATACCTTGCTATGGAGAGATCATCAACGAACGTTGGGAAAGGGTGAACACATACTAAGGATTTAACAGTGAAGTATTGAAGGTATGTTGAACAAACCTGTGCTTTTGTAAAGTTGTCTGTGTGTGATGCCTGCTTCTGTATGTGATGTACGTTGGTTGAAACCGTGGTTTTTGCTTGAAAGAAGTTCAAGAAGATGCCTAGTGGTTATTTTCTTGTTTGTGTGTGCTTGAGTGCGTTTCCGCATGTTATGTTATAGCTCCCAACTGAGCATACTTCCAACAATGTCACTGTGGGGTCATTCTACCATCAGGTCATTCTTGCTTGTTTTCTGTCTTGTCTGAACTTCGTTTGAGGATAGACATAGCAATCACTTTGTTGTGTGTGGCTGTCTGGTTGTCATCCATTCACGTGTCTGTTTGTCCAACTGTTTGCTTGTATGTGTGGTTTGATATCGCCTGAACCATGTAGACGCATGCTGAAATTGTGTGTGGAGGTGTGCAGTCATAGCAGGAGGCGACGCCAGGTTTTTAAGATAGGGGGCAGATTTGGCATGGATGTTTGACATGGGGGAGGGGTGTCCCCCTCCCCTTTGCGATTTTTTGAGTCATTAATACTGCTTAGATGCAAAATGTGCCACATTTGACACATTTTGTGAGTGTCTCTAAGTCGACGAGTTTTGACAAAAATCCATAAATGTCTGGAAATATCAAATTGCATGACAATTTTTCCAGGCAGGTCATATTTCATTCGATACACCTGACAAAAAATAAACCCGATGAAACTGTACTTACGGTCTGTACAGGTAGACAGCCTAGTCCTCAACGAATTGAAACCCAATCATCCAGTCTTGACAATTTCACGCTAGTGGAACCTGCAAGCTGGTCAGAAATTGTTCATAATAAGCAATATGGTGGAAAATTATGAATAATCTTACGATGCTCTCTGCAAACACTAAACATCGTTGAATTTGGACGGTTTGAGCTACAGCATCAGTGGTGCTCTAGTTTTTTTTTTATCATAATGTCATTATTGAATAATGTTTCGATAAGGCCGCAGATTCGCGACATGCCACAGCACTACACTCTGAAGCTACTAGACGTTGTTTTCCCAGTGATAAATAATATAGTTACCTCATGCTAGAGAAGCACTAGTATCCGCTAGCCAAATATATTTGAAAAATTGAAAATTTCAACCCACTAGTCAAGCGGAGAATTATGCTTAGGGACATTTTCTGCCTGTTTCCTTTCTGTAATAATCAATGTTTTCTTATACAAACATATATGCATTCCTCTCCGCAGTCTTACCGCGTCTATCATCAGCACCTTCTCCTTCAGCAAGAGATTACAACTATGTTACTATTGTGTGGCGGGAATGGAAATGAACAGGCTGACGTTGGTGATCCTCCCATCGTTTTCATACATTCCTTATTCCAAGAAAACTACATCCGACCAATGGTCAAGCGGTTATGATGGTATGGGCCGATCAATCCTAGAGTACACTGCTACAGGTCTAGCAGAGGATACCAACTATACCTTCAGTGTTGCTGCGGTCAGAGAGGGACAGGGTGGTACTGGACCCTCGGACCGCCAGTGGATCATTGAATCCTCTGTGTATTTAAGTCAAGTGATGGAAACAGTCGTATCACTTTTACTGGCTTGCGTTAATACATGGCTCGCTACTGTACTTGGTCAACAGCAACTGCTGTGATGCTTAGCATTTGTAAGGAGTAAAATATCGGCAACACCAACCAATTACAGCCGGTCGATAATAACCAACTGAATCATGTGTAAGAGGATTTCAGAAAAACAAAAATGCAGTAATTTGTCTTTTGATTATCACATAGCCACACATAGAGTTTGTTCCTCTCCATGTGCACAATATTCGCCTGTTGTATATACTCTTGAAGTATGATTATTTCGCAAATATATATTTAGTTATGTGTACTTTCTCTAATAGATTCCCATATTGTCCCAGAGATAACGAGTACTCAACTGACAGACAGTAACCAGGCCAATGTGTCAGGGGAGGTAATACTAGATACATTTTCTTATGCTAAAACTCGTGCAGGTGTTCCACAAGAGGATGTTTTAAGATCATTTAGGATCAGCCGGAAAGTATTTTGAGACCGGGGTCCTGTTTCGAGAAGTTACATTGTATTAAAGTGCTATAAAGTGTACGAATGTTAGTTAAAGAAGACGAATTTATGTTCACACTGTTACACGACTTAGTTGTTTTACTGCAGTGGTAACAGAGCACCATAATTTGTCGTTAACTGAAGAACAATCATTCCTGTTTATTGTTTTGTTCGTTGAACATGAACATTATTATTAGCGTCGATGTTATCATCTCTAAATTTGGAGCACAACTTCGTAGGGGCCGCCTTACGTTTCCTAACGGAATCGTTAATATTTTTTCTTTCCTTCGTTCGTGCTTATGGTCTGTCTATATATATAACTATCTGAGAGGAGAAAGAAAAAAAAGCTAGTGATGAGAAACTGACAAGGAACATGGTGCCTGTAATGTCCACGAGAGCTCGGGCACTTCAAGTCCAGCAAGATGCCTTTTTTTAATTATCGAGTATTGATCAAAACAACACAAGCAAAGACTATGGGCCTATCACAGATATCTAGAGAGCGCACAGCGGAGATTCTGGTTCACGTTCTTATGTAGCGTAATTGTGTGTCCTTCAGCATCTCGAACACACGACGTGCCTGTACCTTTCGTATTTTTTTTTTCATTATTTGACAGCTGCAATCTGACATAAAGTGCTAGTAACAGGCATTGTGACGTTCACAGTCTACTATGAGGAGATGGGATTGAGGAAAAACCCATTGCCCGGAATACAACCGTACCATTGGTTCTTAGTTGAATCGAGGGTGCTTGAGCAGGCACGAACTACACCTTCTACGTAACCGTCACATCAGATAAAGAGAGTGATTTCAGCAGAGTCACAGCCAGAGTCACTTTCAACCATTAATGCAGGTAATAATGTGTTATAACTGCATGCGTATATCTCTGGTATCACTGACCTGGGTTTGTTAGTTATGTTTGCAACGTATTTCGTATGCCCATGTGTCCACGTGATGTTAGATGGGGAGCCTCTCATCCTTAGTCCGCAACGTAGATTGGATACAATATTTATATCACCTTCGATAGTACACAATCATGCAACCTAATGTCTCAAAATGGCACAGAAGGGGCGATACGAAACTGCATAGATAATCTACCCGGGAAATGGTGCCATTTTGCACCTCGATAATAGGACGATAGGAGGCAATATCCACAGAAGAATTCGACGGAGTTCTTCCTCATATCTTGCAAGTTTTTATTCATAACGAACTATTGTTACATGCTTGCGTTAAAAGTTCATACCATTTCACTTCAGTGGCATTTTTCGGATTATCAGCCTCGTGCGGCTGCAATCCATCATTTATCTGCCTTCTGCACTGTCTGTCCCCAACTCGGCATCCGCTCTCCCCAAATATAGTTTCGCACCTTCAACTACCTCTACGGAATTTTCAGACTGCCCTGTAACTCTCTATGCTGAATAGAATGAATCAAAATGCCGGAAGCAATAGTTACTTGACCACATGACCTCTGCAAAAAATGTTTAATAGCTCTACTGATATTTCCTCAGAGTTAAACTATTAGCAAACAAGTCAATGGGTTACCTCTATGAGTAACTACAGAAATTGACGAACTCAATGGTTGTGAATAGGGACTGGGGACGAGAGACCGATTCAGTGGTGGCGCCAGAATTTCCTGACGGGGGGTCCGAGTTCCCCGACGGGGGTCCAAGTTCCCCGACGAATACACCCTACTCCCTATGGGTCAAAACCTGATTTTCGATTCGTTGTTTCAATTTTTGAACTTTTTTTCTCGGAGAAGAAAAAAAATGTAAAATGAAAACACACATCGCTGTGGGAAGGATTGTTACTCAGGTCTCTCAGTGGCGTTCCACTCGATTCAGGCGCGCTCAGTAAAATACCTAGAGAAAGTGCCTGAGAACTGGAAGTATTTGCGCCGTGAGAGCACACCAAAAAATTTTTAACACAAAGGCAAAACAGTGGTAGACGGCAGGACGACATCCTCGCCAAACGAATGTAACATTATTATCCGCAGTGACAGGTCTGACAATATCATACGACTTGTTGTTGCCGAGGCCACGATGTTTCTGTAGGAATATTGATACCCTGATCTTTCAACTTAAGCGAGGAACACTGTAAATAGGACAGAATATATGACGCGCGCCAAGCTCGGCGAAAATGTTTAGCTTTAACATAGGATTTTTTGTTATAAAAGAGGTTTGGGAAAATTAACTGTCGGGCAATAGGGGCCCTCGTCGGGGGGTTGTTCATTTTAGCTGTACCCATCTCAACAAAGCCTTGCAACCGTGATGTGCTGTGTACTGTGCTTGTACTGTGAATGGTCTACAAACCAGCAGTGCAACTATTTGCAAATCGTGCTGTAACGTGCTGCGCGGATCGGCGACCGACAGCAAACGTGGGCAGCACGGTCTGAGCCCGAGCTGTGACTGGGTATGCACCGGCAGACGGTTTTTGGATTTATTCCTACCAATCGGCAATGTTTGTAACTCACCCGAACCGGCACCAATTGCAAACTACTGGACGATTGTTGAGCTGCTGTCTGCGGCGAGCCTCAGGGAAACTGGTGGTTTCCCCGTGCTGCGTCAGATTGCGGATGGGTCTTAGAACGGCGCTTAGCGGCAGAGCGCAGTTTCTATTTGCAAGACATGTGGGTGTCATGGGCTCCGGTGCGCACCGGATCAACATGAAGCAACTAACAACCTCGGTTCAAAACTGACCAATTAGTTCAAACTCATTGCAACTACGAACAGAGTCTCATTCCCGATTCAACATACATTTGACATTTTACTCGTCTGCAAGCAGGTCGCAGTCACTATTGCTGATAGTGTGGGACCCCCAGGACCAAAAACAATGAAAGTCTACGACCCCATAGTTCATTCAGCCAATTGATCAGCCCCAGACGTCGTCCGTGGCGTCACAAAGCATGAACCTTGTATCATTCATTAGTCAAAGGATAGGGAGTACTATCTGGTCTATGGGTTAAGTTCGTTTCGTTTCTATTGTCTAATTTTCTGTTTTACTTTCGAGCTCAAAGCAAAAACGCAACTGTATTAGCATGTTAACATGGCAACTTGCAACTCCATCCCGTGTATAGGGTGCTCCGAATTCATTTTATTTATTCAATTGAGATTGTCCTCAAAGCAATGGCTACTTACTTCGAACAAACCACCAAACAGCCCCATCTAGCCCTTATGGACAACCAAGGGGCTACAAAATGTCATTTCAACATTTTTTCTTGCAGTCATTCTCAACCATTACTTTCTAGTCAAATAGCATGTCAATATATACTGCTTTGAACTTCTACTACTTTTAAAATAACAATTTGGATGTGCTCGAATGCATATGAGACATTGTAATAGTTTTTGAAAGTTGCTATGTTCCCATGGCAACAATATCTGATCATTTCTAAACAGGGACTATGTTATATTTCGGCTGTAGTTACTACTGCTGTCTGCTCTTGTATACCAGTCAATTTTAATGGCCATTATTCGAGTACAACCTTCGAAAATCTGGGGGAATTATTTCTTCAGTACTATAGCCGTCTCACACCCTCCCCAAATCAACCTAACCCACTCAGTGAAATTCCACGAGATTCGAGTTGGAATTCCTCCTCTGTTGGTGACTTTGGTTGCCTTTCCCTAACAAATGAAACAATCGGTCAATATTCCCTCCCTGCCGAATATCTTGAAAAATAACAATTCCCACTTCAAGCGGAAAAACAACCTTTTCGAATGCACCTAATTGCCAAGCAACCCCGCACCCTCGGGTACCTGACATGGGTACCCTATCGGAACTTCTCACGCCATCCTGTTGTTGCTGTAGCGATCGTGGCTTATGGCACTAGCGACATGAATATAGACAAAATGGCATCTGATTTAATATTCTCACCCGCCTCCGAATCCGATGATATAATTATTCGAGCATGATGGAGTCATAATACGAGTAATCTACTTTTCAAGTTTTCCTTCTCGTAACATGTTCTTCAGGATTCACTCGGATCCGACGATTACATACCACTTGACGTCAATGTCTCCATATCTCAACAAGCAACTGAATACCAGCATGTGAAGCCCAGCGCGTATGAGTACCGAAGATTGATCGGAAAAGGCTAGCGACAAGTCACCATTGAAAGCAGACATTGATGATGAATACGAAGTTCTGATTTGTGCAAGGCATACACAGGCATTCCACGTCAATACCAGCTCGGCAAAAAAAGATTCAATTCAAATATGCAAACACAAGGGAATCAGTCAATTTCACGCTGCATTAATGGAAAAGAGTCAGAGGTCATGGAGATATCATCAGACAATACAATGTAAGTCGTCAAACATTAAAGAAATGAACGATATACCATGTTAGATTTGTTTTGGTGTTTGTTCGTTGTTTTCTGTTGTTCCAGGTAAAGCACTCCTCCCACACAAGTTGCTTAATGGTGATCTATTATGGCTCTTTCATATAGCATAATTGGTTTTGTCAGAATTTAGTGGAATAAAATTAGAGATTAGGCGCTGGCGCTATGTGGTATCGAGGGTATCAACCTTCTGTTATCCTCAAAACTTACATCTGGGTAACTGTTAACCATGATCAATATCTTCAAATCTGCGGGGTGGGTCTTTACTCAAACACGCCGAATGATGCCTTTATTGGTATTTGAGGAACGGAAAGTCTATTTAGGTGAACTTTTTCCCCACAGAATCACCAAGAGGAGTCGACATCCAGTTCATGCTGCCCAAAAGTGCAGAAAGGCCTAAAACTTCAATTCGATTGTGCCATGTGAGTAATTGCCTGTTGCTCACTTAGTTTTGCAGTTTTCGAATGCCCATATATGCTAATATTCGCTGATCATCCATTCATCATCCAATTTCAATTAAAGTGTATCATGAACGTGTGAGTGTTGCTCTTGGGTAATGAAGCTTCATGCACTTTGGTCAGTATACTGTATATTCTTTCGATTGTTTAATTCGAGATAAATGTAGTTGTTGAGGAAGGGCATAAACCGCCTTACAAATTGTGCCTGTGTTTTAACCCCACTGTTTCCTTGTCCTGGTTCGCTAGAACTGATTTGCTATGGACCCCCTTCTTTGTCAATTTACCGGTTCGCAGTTATGGTATTACTGGTTTTGGTACTACTGTATTGAGTAGGTTTCTGCCACTCTAGCTTCCAATGGTTGGGTTCCGGAGGAGAGATATCTAGCGCGGGCCTAAACATTCGTCTCCATCGCCCGTAGGTTAAACTCGGCTTTTCTAAGTTGCATTTGGGAGACCTGTGATTATTGATTGTTGTTAGGATACAGGCATGATTTGGCCGGACGATTAGATCCACAACAGAAATTTCGGATAAGAATAATGATCTGGTTCGTGATTGCCCGAAACCAGAGAAATATAAGCAGTCAGCTTGAGTATACGTGCATGTGTGGGGGCATTGTTTGGGCCATACCAAGGCCCGCGAGTTACATTGTGATGAGGCAACTCATTCAATTCATAGCACGTTTCTGACACGAGCGCATGTCGAATTCCAAATTATCTTATATAGAAATTGGTTTTATTTATCTGCATAGCAGCCATCACAACGTTCTAAGGTGGGTCGTGACATGGATGTTTAGAAAAAAGAGTACAATGGTACGAAAAACTTGCCATAATTCTCTTGGTAATGCAAACAAGAATGCAAAAGACCTTGAATGCCAAGAAACTGACTTCAATGACAGTAAAAATATAGATTTTGTTACCTGGGCAGAGGAACCCTCGTGCAGTCTGTGAACTCCTATAAACAAAATGCGCGTCCAAAAGATTACTAAACACGGCATGCCTGAAACACGCATCGACGGAAAAGTTCGAGAGCTTCGAATTTTTGCGAACGCATCTAACGTGATTGCGCGAGAATCAGTACAGAAACGAACGTACGCTTGAGAGTCTATTCCAAACGGAGCCACGTTTGGAAAGTGCGGTGAGAGTAGGGAACGCGCTAGCTGCCTTTGGTGTTTTTTTTTCTCTTTTTTTCTAGAATATCAACGGTGCCGCTATTCTGGCCTGCGTTGATTTTTATTGCAAACTACGCTGGTCAATAAAACGCAGTGCAAATCCTGAATCAAAACTGATTTTTTGGTGGAAGGATTGATGAGACATACATGATCATTCTGTGAATTCCTAAGGAAATCCATTTGTAACCATTATACTTAAGACGAAAGTAGGATATTCAGACGATATTCCCCCATCCACCACTTCTCTCTAATTTTCCGTCAGTAACAATGAACAATAGGTCAGCTAACGCCCCTGCTATTTATTTTTCAAAAATCATCGGTCCAAAACAATACGATTCGGAGGGTCGAATAATGCTAATTATACCGTTCTCTCTAACGGGGTTCCCTCCCTGCCTATCATAGTTATCATGAAGCGGCGCATATGGTACATAGTCACTATATTGCATGATGGGGGGGGATTAAGTGCACGGGTGTAGCTACTTTAGTGACGCAGTGTAATCGGAGGCAAGGGGAGAAACACACGACAATCAATATAACTCAACAATCAGCGAATGAACTCATAGTGGGTCATACGTGGCAGGTGTGTATCAATGGAAGTTGTGTACCTATGTACATTGTTGAACCGAGGGAAAATGGGGTTCAAGCACGTAAAACACGCAGGCTAGCAAGTGAGACATTCTAATACGAGCTCGTTCGTAGTGTGTGTTCAGTTCTAGGTACATATTAGGCTATGCTATAATCATTTTGATGGCTCAATCGGAGCCTAAATGAGTCAAATGAAATCATTTTATTTACAAATATTACCCAGCAAATAATGTTAATGAGAGCATATTGTTTTCAACAAGATGTTAGTTCGAATAAACGCATATTGAGAACAATTCAGGTTACGTACCAGACACGCATTCTGTTGCGGATGCGCTCTATTGATATTCTATGTACACGCAATTGCCAGAGAATAAACGGTATTAATGACAATTATTATTATAATTGTTGCATAATATAATTATAAGTTTTGTTAACGTATTAATATGTCTTTTGGCGATACTGATAGTTGATTAACCCAACTCGCACCAGCCGGGCCGAGGAATGTTTTCCCCTAATACATCATCGTTCACGTGATGATGATGATGATGATGATGATGATGATGATGATGATGATGATGATGATGATGATGATGATGATGATTTATTATTATTATTATAATATTATTGATTATTTAGTATAGTATCAAAACTAATCTGCAGACAGTCCTGTTTCGCTCTTTCAGAGTCATCGGGCAGCATCAGAGGTGAAGACTGAAATATACAAGTGCACAGGCGGAACTGCCCAGTCCTACTTCCACAGGGACACATGTCTACGAATTCCAGTAGGCACAAGGCTCGTAAGAGCGCGCGAGGTATATATGTCATTATTATTATTATTATTATTATTATTAGTATATAGTTATGATATTATTAGTATTATTTATATTATTATTATTATTCTATTATTATTATTATTATTATCATAGAAGTAGAAAAAAGAGTTCCCTTCTCTTGTATTGTCGCCCAGACCTAGGAGTCCTGCCCGGACCTGGGAGGATAGTCGGGACCCAGTCTCAATATGTAGGCAGTGTCACTTGCATTCCCTGTGGGATGAATCTTAATGTCTAAACGCACAAGCAGGGCTTGGTGCGTGGGTAATCGAATTACTTAGTTTGACGGCACTTCGTGTCAAACGATACCGTGGGTTCGTGCCTCGGCAACCATACGCCTCTTCCATTTTAAGCAGTGTCTGCGCTTCTGAGTAACCATTGATATGGTTTCTCATCTGCTGATGTGACCGAGACCTCTCTTCGGTATTGCTGATTGCGGTTCCGTTAGTCATTTCTCTATGGAGCTTTCGGGCAACACCGTTGGTTCCCCTGTCCTCAGTTTCTTCCGGGTCCTCTCAAAGATACAGGTCGGTATACGTCGGTTCGAGGGTGCGGTCTCCATGCATTTTCTTCGTTTTTCTGGTCATCATTCCATAACTGTCAGCTCAATCTTTAGCCCAATCATGTATGGCCTGCATGTATGTGATCTGTCATGTAAGTCGTACTTCCCTATATCACGTATACTATGTTTGCCGTTGATGTTTGGAATTTCGAAACTGTCATAGCGCTGCCTGTACATCGGGCAGAACGCGTGTCTAACATTCTTGTCTTCATGTTTCTACTTAGGAGGGTTAGATTATAATATTGAGTGCCATACAGCGCTTCTCCCAATTATACAGATATTATCCAGATCATCGAAACCAATACGCTCTCCGACAATCAAGAATCGTAAGTCGTTGCCTATATAGATTTTTTCCCGAATCCTCACAGGTCCCCAATCAATGCCTGGGTAGGGATCGAGGAGCAAAATGCCTTGACAAAGGCACACGAGGAAGATTGACCGGCCTATTGGCTTCAAACTGAACTCAAACGGCCTCAACTTCAAACTATCGATCTGCACCTGTCGTTGATCTTTCAAATGTTTATATCGAAACCATCAGTAAGCTTGAATGAACACCGTAGAGATGTCTATGTTGAATGTGCAGTCGGTCTCGGACAGTGTTGATGGTTCCGGCTTGTTCTTAGCGTAGAGCTTAAGTCATCCATATACAGAAGATGCTTATTTTTTCTTTATCATTTTAAAATGTGCGTCCCTGTCTTTCTATTTCAGTATGCTGTGGGTTAAAGTGCTACACAGGACAGTAGTAGTGAGAGTTGCCCTGTATATACGTCACTCAATGTTGTTGTCGGCAAGCTGTCTTACTCTGTAGATTAGGGTTATTGACCAGTTCGCGATTGGTAGGCTCTTTTTTTATTCCTTGCCGAAGGCAAAAAACAAATCTATGCAATAATGTACGTGTGTATGTATGTAGTGTGTTTTTGTGACACCCCTTGTCAGCAGCTTATCTAAAAGGAGTGCAAGCAGGTATCAAGTTCAAATTAGGCTGTGGGTGTGGAGAACAATTGTTTTAGGCAGTTCAAGGTCACAAGGTCATGACTGGGGGAAGTCTAAAAACTTTGTCAGCACGATATCTAATGAATGCAGTATCCGTTAAGCTAAAATCAGGGATGTGGGGTGCACATAGTGAGAATAAACCCAGTTGTTTCTGGTCAGGTCAAGGTCATTGAAGGTCACCATAGAGCATACGCTGCCATATACTGGCAAGGAAATGTCGTAATTGAAAACTACATCTAAACTAATTCCATTGACCTTTTCACCTCAATTAGACTTAAGGACCTGTGGATCGGGGGTCATTTTTTTGTGACGACCAGACTTCGTTGCCGAAACCAGAAATAAGTTCCATTGCACTAACGTACTGAAATACTGCTATCACACGTATATCTAGCTATGTCTTCTGTAAAAAAAGGTAAAACAGCCTCTAAATCACTGACAAATTCAAATCGTTATATATCTTCGCAACGGAACATTTTAGGGGTTGGCTTAATGGAAATTTGTTTGTCTGTACTCAATATGTGGCTTGTTATTGGACATTGCCAGCATTACCTTCTGTCAATAATGTTTTCAATTCTGAATATGGAACGCCAAAGGGGCAATGAGTTTTGATGTTGTCTTCGGTGTCGTTGTTGTCTTTTGGCGTTGTTGTCGTCTTTCGGCGTTGTTGTCTTCAGCGCTGTTGTTATTCTTCTGGCGTTGTTGTTGTCTTTTGGTGTTGTTTGTCTTTAGCGCTGTTGTTGTCTTTTGGCGTTGTTGTTGTCTTTTGGCGTTGTTGGCTGCAGCGCTGTTGTTGTCTTTTGGCGTTGTTGTTGTCTTTTGGCGTTGTTGTCTTTAGCGCTGTTGTTGTCTTTTGCGTTGTTGTTGTCTTTTGGCGTTGTTGTCTTTAGCGCTGTTGTTGTCTTTTGGCGTTGTTGTTGTCTTTTGGTGTTGTTTGTCTTTAGCGCTGTTGTTGTCGTTTTGCGTGATGTCTTTAGCAGAACTGACGGCGCACTTCAATTATTTAATCAGTCCACGCTATCGCGGGCAACACGAACATGATCATGGAGCTTCGACGCGTGCGCTCGACTAGCCTGTTTGAAACAGGCGTTGTGACTTGTGGTTCACCTGTATCATCCTCATTCCCTCTAACTTCCGTCATATGTGCAGATGAACTCTTCAACCAATCGGTAATTTGCCTAAACAAACGCCTGTGCGACTTCGTTCCGCTCGTTGTCGAACTGAATCATGGGCGGGACTAATTGGGCGGTGCGACGTCAACGTTGATTGCGCAATCGGGCATTCTCTCTTTACTAAATTACGGGGAACGTCCATGCCTGCTGGAAAATTAATGTATTGATCTGATTTGGAATTGTTTAGACAACCTCCAACCAAGTTTTGGCATACGTTATATGGATATTCTTTTTTATTTCCCTATTTGAGGATTCATATTTCTCCGAACTCGTGCGGCGATACCAAACAAGCTGCAATACCGCCTGCGCATACTAAAACAGTTCTTCAGTTCATTTTCGTCTCAAATGCAATAAATCATCATTCGTCGGTAAATCCGCATTTTCGGTACGTGAAAGTGTATTGAATGTCTCTGTAAATATGTATGACCAAGTATGGCGGAATCTATTTAGGGTTGCTCTGATCCATATCAAAGCCCGTGTGCTACAGATGACTGACATCTAGGTCACCTGAATTAGTAGAGCAGAAATATTTTTGGTGATTTTGCAAACCAAGTCCTGCGGACAACAACAACGCCAAGACAACAACAACGCCAAAAAAAAAAAACAACGCCAAAAGACGACAACGTACGGTTTTACCTCTTCGCAGAATCACCAGGGGAAACCTGCTCTTATTGCCACCCAGAGTAAGTTGCTTCATCTGTATATTCATTGCTTCAATCAATCTTCATTTGAGTTGATATGAAACCCCTGTCTCGTATCGCTACACATCTTTATCATTCCCCTTGCTGAGACACGGCCAATTCCACGCAATCTCACCAAGTATATTGTAGGCTATCAATAGCATTCAGGAGAACAGTTGTCTTGAGCTGTGTTGCAATACTAAAGATACCTACACAGGCAAGTCACATCTGATTCATACTATTTCATCGAAGTTATTCTATTGCCGAGTAACACGAAATCTGTTAGCTGCCATATATGACAATCAATAGTATAAAACAATTGATTAAGAAAACTGCATGCATCTTTGTTGTGGAAACAAACAGCCCGTGAAGGTTGTCATTTAATGACTCGCTGTTCAATTAGAGACTTTGATCGTGTGGCTCCTATTCATATCTCTGACAGATCCCAAAGACCACACCAAAGATGACTTCTGGGGAATGGTGTGGAGTGAGAATGTCCAGACTATAGTGATGATAACAGAAAGCAACGAAGCACAGGTACGGTGAAATTGTTAATATCAGCCTGGAAGAAAGCTTCGGGTGAATAATATGGTCAAATCTATTCCCAATATTTCCCCACTATTGTTGAGAGTGAAAATTTACAACGGCAATGTAATACTTCACGCAATATAATGTTTGTTTTTCGTTGTCATGAAGTGATAATTGAAAGTTACGTTAGTACAATTTGGTTTTCGCTTTCATTGAATTCTCCTAACATGGGTGACTATAATAATACTCGGCTTTCGTGATTTCGTTTTGTCAGATAGTGGCAATGGTACGACGGTTATCGTTGCTGGGAATTATGTGGAATTCGGTGTTTAAGAATTAATAGTTGTTTTTTTTAAAAATTTTTTTTCATGACGTCTGTCGAAACATCAATGTTGTCATGTCGTGAGTGTGTGTGTGTGCAAAGAAACATGGTTTTGCTAGTTCATAGGATGACAAGCCGTGACGAATGAAGCGTACGTATGGTATATGTGTGTTCTCCACAATGAGTTCATGAACGTATATTGTCTGAGGCCAACAAAGGTTGAAGCCCCAACACTGTGTGAGCATGACATGTCGACAATGCTTCAACTGGTCAGGATTCAAATATGCCTGTTCGCGGTTACAGTTTATGAGACGAATATATATGGTGCCAAAGGTCATGAGGGAACAATAGCAGTTCGATGTTGATCGTACAGGTTGCAGAACGATTTTTCGAAACTCCCCTACCGAAAATTACACATACTGCCAGCACAAGACTCCAATATCCCCCCCCCCCCCCCCTACTGATCAACAAGTACATCCGGAAACATGGGATGAAGTGATTGGAGTTTCTAATAGTAGTGACAGTTAAAATAGGCAGTAACTATATCGCTATTGGGGGAATCTCGTATATTTCCGCGAACTGTTCAGTGGTGGGCATGCGCTCTTACAACCGCGAAACCGACGGGTTAATCAAAATGTCCTTCACTCTCGAAATTGGAAGTCATACCGCTAAAAAATATGGACTGTGAGGTCTAATCCTCCGAATGGGACGTTTTGAGAATACCCCTATGATGATATTCCTAAGAGGGCCCTGTCTGTGTGGCAGTGGAAGACTAAACCAATTACTTTCCGGGTATTTTTTTGTTTCTTATTTGCTCGATGACATGCAGGCCTTTTTTTTATAATTATTCATACATCTTATCGTTAACAGGGAAACCAGCCGCTTGTGTATTGGCCCAATACAATCAAGACACCGAGGTTTAATGGTGACCTAACAGTCCTTCTAGTGGACTGACGAATCACGGACGATACATCCGCAGGCAGTTCTCTTTACTCAAGGTTATCCCAAATACCATAGTTATAGTCATATTATCTTTCTCCGAAGTAAAACTCGGTATATCCTTAGTTTAGCTATGGAACCCAAAACGTATGCTGTATCATTGAATGTTAACATAATTGACTCTCAGTCCACCGACCCACTCGACACTATTATCTGACTGGTTTATTGTATGACACAACCGATTGTACAATCGAATGCATCCGTACCCTAGAAGCATAACAGATACATATTCTGAGTATATTTAGTTTGTGATATTTTGTCGGTGGAACGCACATTTGTCTCACTTTGCATCGGTGATGTGTTTTTGTCAGGTAACCAAGCAGGAAGACTAAGAATAATTGAACTGGTGAAATCATTTGAATGAAGCGCAGTCTGCACATTGCTGACACTCGTCGCTGGCTAATCCGTTTTGTTAGTTTCGAATCGCAACAGAAATTTATTTCCTTGTAACCGCCTCTCAACTGGGCACGGATATGTTAAATTGATTGATGTTAATAAATGTTGTAGGCAATTGCTCTATGAAAACATTTCAACCGCATGATAGTGCTAGTATACATTCTGTTATTCAAAGAAATAAACGCTTGTTCACTTCATGCTAAGATATGCACCTAATTGATACATTCACAGGGAACAGAGAGAGTTCGTCCGGTAACACATGTCGAAATTTCCGACTGGCAGTATGGAGGTATCCCGAAGGATGTGACAGGCCTCATCACTACTATCAGGGATATCAAAATTTGCCAACAAAATGAAGTCAAAAGTCCTCTTCTAGTGCACTGTCGTGGGTAATGATGATATCGACAGAACCCGAAAATGGTTCGTCTATGATCTAATCAAATCTGGCTGATTGGAACCATGCCCGCTTCCAAATCTAAATGATGTACAGTAATATTTTACTAATCAATTCGAGTCTCAATGTTAACAAACTTATAATACAACAATAAACTTGCTAATATCTTATTCAGGCGGTAAATTAGCGTTTGCATGATAATGAGTATCGAAGTCCGCTAACAAAATGACAGCACGATGCATCGATAAGATTTGTGCAAACCTTATTGCGCCTTTCCCAACAGTTAAGTTGACTACCTCCCATCGATTTTGATACCATTGTTATTCATTGTTATTGCATTCAATACAACGATAAAAGTTGGTATTAACTTTTTCGGGTTTTGATCAAACTGCTAATGCCAGTAAACTTGTAAGTAGCTTGCGTCGACTTTCATATTATGTTACAATGTTGTTATTGAATCACAGTAATGGAGTTGGAGCAACAGGTGCGCTTATCGCTCTCTATGATCTGCTGGATGTGTCAAGGCCAGCAAGGTTATCAGCGTCTTCAATACAGTAGCGAGGATGCGTGAAGACAGAATGGACATGGTTCAAACAAAGGTCAGTTATTGTCCGTGAAAGCTGACCTACTTCGATCAGTAGTGCATAATTCATATCGTAATCATTCGTTTTACAATTCGACGTATTCTTGCGTGAGAATGAATTAATTGATCGTTTCAATCGTCTAAACTCTGCCAGGCAATATCATTAGTAAAAACGTATCATACAGTGGGATGAGCAACATAACAAAATGAGATCATTAACAGTGCGGTCATGGGAATGCACTGCCCGAATTCCTATTTCCCTCTTTAGCTGGTACAACTCCCTGATGATCACAGGAACATGTTGAGACCACTAAGGCTATTTTAGGTAATTTGTATTCAGCTCCAGTACCTTTTCATTTTTGGTGCCCTGTTCGATTCGCTGGAAACGCTAAGTTCTGACATTACTAGTGATGAACTCAAGAAGTTCGACCACTCCACCATCTTGCAGAAAGTCGTAGAAGAATTCCAGGTGGTCATTGATTATTAAATTATCGGTTTGGAAGATTGCATACATTACATATAGCGTTGTCTCTTGTCAATAGCCCAGTTCGGCACAACTGTAGAGGATACTGCACACAGGTTTTTCCATACATTTGTGAGTATACTTTCGTGTAAGTTGACAGACATATAACACCAAGTGTAAAATGAGGATAAGTGAATAAACTATCGAAGAAATTTAATTAGTTGCCTCGCGGATAGTTGACTTCTTAGTATTGTGTAGCTCGTAAAATGTTGAACGGAATGATCAATGAAGAGTTCCGAAAAGCCGAATTAGACGGCTGAAGGTAAGAACTTTACTTTGTACATGTCTAGACACTCTTCATGGACCCGCGGAATATTGCAATAATGACACAGTTGTAAAGTTTGAGGGGGTATATATCTGGCAACAATCGTTGTACGTTCAGCTTTTACAGAACGGTGACAGTTCATCACTACTCAACACGACAACAGTTGGGAGTTCACTGGAGAACAGACACAAAAACAGATTCCCGAAGCTCATCCCAGGTTTGTTACATGCCTGCAGTCACATTAATTATGTTTTATATTTACCGGTTCGCCCCGAATTGATTTCGGGTAATCTCCTCCTCTAGTGAAAAGTCTTAATGTTCTCCACTTATTTCGTCATTTTTTTTTAATATTCTCCTAATGTCCCCGATATAGTGTCGAGCGTAGGTTGAAATGCATCAAATAAAGGTATACCTGTACGAAGACATGAAGAGTTGAGTCATTCCTAGAACAGCATACTTATTCAGAAAATTCACTTTGCAAGTCTTGTTCATTAGACTACAGCTGGCTTTGATCTGTATTAATGCAATATAAATCTGTTTTCTTCTCTCTTAATGTTCACGCTGCCATAAAAATGAATTACGTGGTTTTAAAATGAGGTCGCAATGATTACCCGTGTCGCGTCGTCATCTTTCATTCTATTGTACTATTTCTCAGGTATACACGTCTACTTGATATACAGTATGCAATATCCACTTCTCACACGTCCATCCAATATTTCAGGGCAACGTGTTCGCTGTCCTAATCACAAATTTTTATTGAAAATGAACACTACAAAATGCGACTGCCATTAGCGCAACAAGACTATGATGGTACACTATTATCTGTATTTTCGTTAGCTGGCAAGTTCTACCGGCCCTCAAATCACTGGGATCTGTATACGGCAGCAATGAGCACACCTGCGCCACCCATACCAAGGTATTTATGCAGTTGTGTGATCTGAAGAATCAACACTGATTTACGGATAGGTCTCTAATTAGCTGCAAACTATATTTCAGGTTTCAAGTAGTCGAAGTTATTCGTTGTTTATCTATGTTTCTATGCTGAATCTGAACAACTTACAATTGATGATTCTCGAGTCGACTGTGAAATAATATCTGAAGGTATATCATAATATACTACGAAGAGTATATTACATAGTATCTACATTAATGTATCTTGTTATCTATTCTAAATTAGATGTAAGATATAAAGTATTTACCACATCAGTTTCGACTCATATAGTATACGCTGTGCCGGATTGGATCACTCCCTACTCTCAACCTGTGATTAACAAAAAATCAGAGCATTACTAGACTATTGTGCTAGAATTTTCAATTTAAACCATGAGAGGTTCACCAGGTTAATAGTGCTGCAAATCGTGAATTCGTTAGACTTGGCTGAAATTGTTTACCGAGAGGAAAAGCACCAACTGAAAGCAAAACTGAAACCTTGTATGGAATCGTGTATTTAATCTTGGAATGTCTCTCTTCGTCTCTTTGGGTTCTGACTATAATTCTCCCGGCAATCGTGCGTTACACCAACATATTGGTGGAATCTTCCAAAAGCTCATCTGTTTTTAGAACAACTATTTATATTCAATATAATACTCTGGACGACTCCATTTAATGGATGCATACTTCCACATATTATCTTTTAATTATCGGTTACTTAATTTCTGACTTTTAATATAGTGTTAGTGGATGTATATATTTTCGTATGATGAATGATAATAATAATGATGACGTTGTTCCAAATGTATTAGGGGAGAGTTTCGACTCCATGAGTTGCTAACTATTAATTCGGTCCCAAAGACATATTAATACGTTAACAACAGCACCTGCATCATCGAAAACACTAGGTAATTGACTCCTTTTTTTTACTGACCTGCGGTATGATTCCATCTTCATCCTAACGAATAGGGCTGACTGAATTCATCCTGACCCAGGCTCCTTTAACTGGAATCGTTGAGGATTTCTGGAGGTTGGTGTTCGACTATGGCTGTTCCTCAATAATAATGATGAACTCAGTGGACGATTCCGATGAGGTAAGGTTTTTATTCAATCTCGTTTTTTTTTTTTTACTGTTCACTGTAACTTCCCATACACGTTGCCATCTATATCTATTCTATGACACAATATGCCATAGTTCCATAACTTCATATTATAGTTATAACTATGGGACTGAACCAGTCAATATTGCTATCATAACAATTGCTCAACAATGTATGATTGAGCTCATTACTTTTATTATTGTTTTATAGACCGTGGTTCAGTACTGGCCTGGTGGACAGGATGGGACTGCTCAGTATGGGTACATGAACATTGAATGCCGCAACGTAGTTGAGAGCGACGTGATGACCAAGCGGAAATCCACAGTGACACATAAGAAGTCTAAGGTACAGCTTGTAGTTACAATTGTTGCTTACAGTGAAACGGCAGATTACCATATGGGAATATAAAAGGTCGTTCAGTAGTGGTGATTGGGAATAAATAGCATTAGAATAGCTCAAGAGCGTGGCTAACGATATTGCTATTCAGGTCGAACGAACTTTTTCATATGTACCTTTTCTCTAATCCTACGTCTGTACCGTTTTACATGGAGATGAGGTCTTGGCGCAATTTAGCAGTATGGCATCAAATGTTTGAAACTAAGCGGAAAGATTTCGTGTGTTTCATATCATGCTCCTTATTTTCCAGAAAACGCTTGCAGTGACTCATTTCGCCTATAATGGATCACCCGATAACGTGCAGAAACTCCGGATGTTCATCATAAACACTGAAAGTAACAGCTCTGGACCGACACTTGTTCACTGCATGTGAGTTTTAATGAGTGCAATGTTTCGTAATGTTTCCATGCTTTCCATCGCCTAACAGCTTATGTGGATTGTTTTAGTGCTATCTTTGCAGAGTATCTTGCAGAACATTGAACACAAACCTCAAGCGAGAGAAAAAGGTCCGTATCTACCAGCCGTCGTCTGCGGAATGCACGCTTCATGAACTTTTAGCGCAGGACGATACTATTCAATTTACGCCAAATGAACGCTGATGTTCCGTTGTCTATGGTGATATGTAGACTACTGTTGTTGGCACAGTCTGAAAAGGTGGAATTCCTGAATGAACTGTGGACGGGTGGAGTAGGCACTTAACTGAAAAGGGAGCACATATATGCACTAGTATCAGTTCAGAGGTTGTTATTTGGCTTCGATTGTTAGTTGGCTTCAGTCATATAACTGATTCATAATTCTGATTCCTGGTTTCAGAACCTCTTTGTGACTGTTACCGGAGTGTATAGCTTAAGAACATTTCTAAAACGTTATATTAATATATATTTCTGTTAACTACGAAACATTTATAGTCGGTGTGGTGTGTCGTTTTACAGTTCTACATGCTGTAATTGAGGTGATAAATTGACTTCATGAAAACCCATTCGACACTGTTTTATCGTTTCCCTGGGTTAACACTGATATCGTATACATTTGTCGAGGTACCTTTTTCGATGTTCCTTGTTTGTTGTAGTAACGGAATTGGACTGAGGTGCTGTGTATGCGATCGTCAAATCCGAAATAGACGGCCGGAAAATGGACAAGACAATAACTATTTTTGAATCAGCCCAGAACTTAAGGAAGACTTGTCCCCACGCTGTTCAAACGCAGGTTGCGTGTAATGGCATAAGAATGGCGCTTTTACTGATATATAGACGCGAGTAATCATGTTGTATAATGTTTATGCGCTTTACCCGAGGAAAATGTAACAATCGAAGTAAAGTCGTATTAACTTTACCAAAACGATTTTTTTTTAGAATTTTTCGTCCTTCTCTTCAGATGATAATTACTGAATATACGTCTCATGCAATATACGGGATGTATTTATCTGTAATCGCGTTCAGCCAAACAAGATAATAATCACAAAAGGCTATATTGTTATTACTGCACCCGTTGGCCATATTACCAATTGTGAGAAAGTTAGGTACACTCATACACTCCTCATTTTATAATTGCACCTCATGGAATGGGCGGAATCAGAGTCCAGAGGGGTTCGGAGATCATAGAGTAGGCTGCTGCTTCATGAAGGACCGAATGGCCGGCGAACTATCATTTATTATACTCATTTTGAAGTGATATTGCCCAGTATAGAATTATTGAAACTTGTGATAACTGTTCCCAAAATCTTGAAATAGTGTTCACAGTACAACGACAATGGCTACATTCAGAGAACAAGTCCTGCCATTCTATTCATGTATGGCTGTCGTCACTGTCATTAAACATCATAATGCTTCTGTTGCCAATTTGAATAAGTTGGTAAAATGTTGACCTTGTCGACTCTGGAAGATGTTCCCTCTATATCCATTCTTTCCATTACACGAACAAAGTCGTTGTTTATCGCTATTCCTGAATATCATTGTTGATGTTTAAACCTGCCCCTCATATTTGTTATTTCTCATTTTATTACTGTACACTTTTTAACACTTACAAACTTCTGTCGGTAGGAGATACCTCCTCTGCTACGAGATTCTCCAGGATCATCTGAACAACCCAGATGAATATGCTGTAGTCTATTAATGTACAGTCGGGCTAGTACTTGTCATCATCACCAGCAGAGACTGCATGGACTGTTGTATCAACTATTCTGCTGATCTGTTTCCATTGGGCAGAGATGTCATATATATAACGTTCACGGTCGATATTTGCAGGCTCCACTGGCCGACCTTGACAAATATCTGTGTCAATAGGTGAACGATTGGGTCTTTTCGGATATAACCGCCAGGACGTTCGCGGATGACTAGGGAAGGGTATTTTACCCCTTTTTTCTACAGTCCGTTACTCTCAGGGCGCAACTGCTGGCATTTTCGTTTTAAAGTGACTAATTCAAAGGAGCCTCTTATTAGCCCATATAGTTTACATGTTTTCCCATAGCACGTTCAACAGACATCAAACGGTCAGCAGTTACAATAGGATAAGGAAACCGATGACCTGATATGTGCGGTCTGTTTAGGGTCCTGGATGAGAGTGAAGTCAGGTTACATTCATACGATTTGGAGTAACTTTACTGAGGACTACGTATGTAGTTGAATGTGCAAACATGTTTCAGTACCGCAGAGGCAAACGTTGAACTACAGTTAAGCCAAACGAGTGAAAGTAAGCTCCTCATTTGAAGTTACGGGTTCGGGGGCTCGGCTTAGTGGGTTTTTGCTGACTGGTCAGAATGCAGGTAAAGATCGAACGGGCGAAGTAGGGCATGACGTTTGTAGTATATGACAATGAAGCTACTACTGGTGAGAATCTGAAGTGCGCAGCTCATGTCGGAATGGTAGCATACGTAGACCATCATGTTTCTTCTTGCGAGGGCTCCGGTGTTGAAAAGGGGTACGGTATCCAATTCTTCTCTCTAGAAGTTTTCGTTTGAAGTGGGAACTGGAAAATAACGACTCAGTATTTAATACACTATTTAATGAGTTTAGTAAATTCTGAGTATAGTTTGTCCTACATATTCAAGTATTTGATATCTTGATATGAGGTGTAGGAGCGGGTTTCTGAAGAAGAAAAACAAGGAATACCCTATTCCATGGAGAGAATGTTCGCATGCCACCCAGGAATATGTCTGTCCCACATTAACACGTGTATGCCCCCCCCCCCCACCGCCCAAACAGGCATTTTGTTATGTGTTTACTTTAGATCTCAATCTACAACTGCCAATGTAGTTACCGAAGAGCTCGTGGCCAAATCCAGCTGAATTGTCTTGTCACTGGTGGTTATAAGTTGTGAATGTGTTGGAAGGTGTGTGTGTACAACACACCAGAAACAGAACGGGTAGGTACTTTTCGTTGACGACAGCGTCGTCTTATAACTATGAAGTCACATTAGATATTCCGAAGTGTTGGGGGGTTTTAATCAACTGGCCCCAACATTAGAATGTATACATCTAAAAATATTACCCAAATACATAACATCAGCATTGATGACATTTTAAAATGTATCATACCGAGTTTGTTTGTTTTCCGCAGTCATTGTGGTGTTGGTTATATTCAATTTTCAGGTGGAAGTTCTTTTCTTATTTCTTTGCTTCTCGTTCGTTTGAAATGAATCTGTGAACAAAAATTACTGATAGGCCTAATCATGATGTAAGCAATCGGATATTGTTACGGAGTGTTGGTCACTGAATAACGAGTATATTCTTCTCCTACTATGGGTGGATGGTTCAATAGAAGGGTGAGGAAGATTGCGGTACCGTACTCCAGCACATTTTCACTGAATGCAAAACAGACGAGTCCGAACAGCAAACAACGTCGAAGTTTGTTATGGTGATTAACTCGGTAAAACCAGATCTGACACACCGGCTAAACCATTTTTATATCGCATACATCCTGTACAATGAATTAGTACTTGCCTACATATTTCTTTTAAGTTTAGGTGCTTTTTGGGCCATTTTTGTTCACATTTCGTCTGCTGCATTAGGCTAGGTTTACTATACAATTATATTACTCGTTTCGAAATAATTGTGGAGTTTCAAATTTGAATGTGTGCACATTCATTACTCTACTCCCCATTGTGAATGAATGTTAGCTGGAACAATAGTGTGTGTACTGTGTTGACGTCCTTGCCGCCCGTGCGGTCATGTCTGCCGGAGTGCTGAGGCGCCTTCTTGACGCGTTGTTCGCCCGGCGTCTACCCGTGACCCCCCCCCCTCTTATAACGCTTATAGGATCCGATATCGGACATGGGAGTGACTACATATCACAGTCCACTTTCCTGGGTTCTAATTGTTTATTCCGAATAGCGAAAAGGCAGTGCAATCCTTTTTCCATGCTTAGCCTTATCTCAATTGTCTCTCAATTATTATTATTCGATTGAGTATCTATTTGTTATTGGTTGATTTCTATTATATGTCCGCAGGTTTGTAACTACAATACATCGACGATCGAGCCTAGGTGTCCCCATTTTTCAAACAGATTCACCATTCCTTTCATTATGCCTTGCTTGATATTCGGTATGAAAACTATGAACAATTCGGAGAGCTTATTCTACTTGGAAAGTCGGTAGCTGGGGTGAGCGTCCCTCAATTATATTAGGCATGTCTGTGTACAGCATGTTATCTGAGAGTAACAAACTCTTGAAAGACCCATGATAGGTTCACGTGCTTTGTTTTACACAATAAAACAAAAATTGATTGTGTAGTCCGCTAGGCGAGAAAATGAATTACCCGAATGTTCTGCTAAATTGGCGAAACTTCATGGAATGTTGGGCCCCGCATTGTTTCAAATTCCTTTGAAATTCGACACCTCCTATGGGAGAGTCGTAATTAGCCTATGCGGGGATTTAAATTGTTTGGTGGCCAAGGCATGGTTTAAGATTGTTCTCTAAATCCTATGAACGATTCCGTAGGTTTTAATGTTGATGTCCATCCTTAGTTTGTTTGGTATCAAGGATTTTATACATATTTCGCATTCACTTTGTATTATAGGGGGACCCTGCCGCTCCCCCGTGATGTGTCACGAGCAAATTTTGCTGGAGCGGTGTTCTATCTGTACATCATCGAATCGCTGCATTCGGTCTGGGGATTGTCACAATGTATTGGATAGAAGTACAATAATCCATCGTATTTCATACTATTCGCATTTATAAAGACCCTTATTGTGGAAAATATTACTGTTTTGTCAAGTTTTTTCTTCATACTCATTTCAAATACTTTAAAGACACTTTTACTTTACTTGATGAGGTAAATTTTGTGTAACTCGGCTCAATAAACTTTCAGTCTCACTTATATACTTTGCGAATACGTTATAAAGAATTTTATCCTATTTGGTAAAGGTGAATTCAGGTTACACTCAGCTCAAGAACGTATATTATACTTTACCGATTTGTTTCTTCCGGCGGCACAACAAATGTTCTCTATGACTTGGGAAATCATTCATGTACGATATTTTGCAGCATGTCGGTATTTTAGCACATCATATACTTTCAAATAGTGCTCAGCTCAGTTTAGTTTGGTATGAGGGTCAGGAAGGAACTGAAGTCCCATGAACGACTCTGGTACACCTCAAGGAAGAACACAACAAAACAATGTGGGCGCCAGGATTTTCCCCCGACGAGTGCCGACTTCCCCGACTGGGGTCCAGTCCCCCGACGAGCCTCACCCTGCCCCTAGGTAAAAACCTGCATTTTAATGTTTTCATTTTTTTTAAAATATAAAATTATTCAATAAAGAAGATGTGAAAATAGACATACACATTGTGGAGGGCAATTGCTTCTCTCCTTGCATCCCACTCAATCAGGCGGCTCCTTAGTAGAATAGGGGTCCGGTATTTCCGATGCGAATATGCCTGGCACTGTAAGTATTGTTCGCGTCATGAGAGCACACCTCTTAACACAAATGCAAAGTGGTAGACGGCGGGAACGCTCACCTCCCCACAGAATTGTAACATGAATATCTTGCAGGAACATTTCCAGATTCTGATGATTGCCGCATCCTATCTATACTGCACTATTTTCCTGTAGGAGACAGAGGATGGGATACGCTGATCTTAACTTCGAGCCGGGAACTCGGCAACATCATTGAAGATCAAGGCGCGCGAAGCGCGGTGACATTTCAGTCTTTAATAATGAGATTATTAAGACTATACAGTGGTTAGAAAATATTATACTGTGTCGGGCAATAGGCCATCATCGAATGTGTATATGAGCGTACTCACGCGGCTCGCCGACGAGATTGGGAATCCCAATTCATGAAGGGATCAACACTCTCTGCCTACGATACTCTACAAGAGTCTATTCCACTCCATTGACGTCAGACCAAGACGCTCGTAAATATCGTTCCCTCATAACGCAAATCTCGCAGACAGCGAACTATCTTGTAGGCCCTCCTGAACGTTTCTCAATTAAACAACTTATCTTTTGCATGGGGATCCTACCTTGCACGGAGTACTAGGTGATACCAACTGATTAAGCAATTTGACAACAATGTCTCCTTCAAGGAAACCGAAATTACGTTTAATCATGCTACGAATCAAGTTCCCTCCCCTCGCAGATTCCGCGCACTGCTTGGGGAGGGGGGGGTGGTCGGCGATGGGGTTTTCAATGTAGAAAGGAAATACACACCACGAAATGTTCCGGAATTACCCCGTTAATCTCTTGTCCATTTAAAGGGAGAGACGAGTTGACGTTACGATAAGCCGACATGCATCCTTTTGCACATTTCTATCCTCAGTGAATAAATAAATGAATAATCTATCCATTGAATATCCAAATCACAATGATCCCTGATAAAGGATTTCATCTCTCTGCAAAGCACACTGTAATACTCGATGACGTGTAGATACAAGAATGGAAACTATAACATTTCTTGAGAATAGGCAAAACATTTGCGGTCCTCTTGAAAATGACAAGCTAACGGAACAGGCGAATGATTTTCGCAGAAGACTTCCGGAGGCCAGGTTAACTCCGTTCCGAGCAGGAGCTTTACAGTTTCCTCCGCAGTTTCTCCAAATCAGGCGTACAAACCACAGTCCTGCTAATAAAGGAGACACAGACCGACTGCGAGGTCACGATTTTTTTTTTTTCACAAACCGATTAAAGTGGATACTTGGCTAGCGGCGGTTTACTGGATCTAACTATGCTGTCTTTGATATTCTTGCTTCCTCTAATATAAGTGGGAAACTCACGAGCATTGTCTTTGATTTCGGATGTTTTCAATTATACATTTTTTGTATCATTTCAGCTCATCTGTTAGCTTAAGTTATTAATCTACTATTTCCCTAGATTTATTTTACACCAAGGGGCTATCCACCAAGCGATATCTGCATTGTCTTTCATTTTAGAGCACTTTCTTCTCAAATCGAGTCTGGTGCCATGAATCTCATTATTGACTAACATATTGTGAACTGTGAGCTGTTCAGGTTCGTTTTTAATAGCAAATATACAAATAGCGAATAAAAAGTTGGAATATAGAACATTACAGCTAGTTTTAATGGCCGTTGCAGCAGTTCATCATTCGTATTCTTGTATCATCATCTCACCTAATCGTTAGTGGATCTACTATTTCCCTAGATTGATTTCACACCAACAGGCCAAACCACCTAGGCGCTAGCAATTTTTGTATGGCATATAGAAAGGATATTTCATTCAGAAGTGCGCCATATGATTTTCCTTGGACCTTGACTTTGAACACCATCCCCAATGCGTAGTACTCTGCTCGTAGGACTCTAATATTGCTCATTCATGATCATGTGCAAACCTCTGCCCTTAATATCCAATCGACATCAGGCAACCCCGCCCTGATAATGTTGTCATTCCGGACACACGTTCTAACCATCGGAAGTAAGGTATGGTGGCTCCGCTCGGCTTAACAGTGGACTGTCCACGCCTCAACAAAATATAAGTTGACTAGTACGCACCCCCCCCCCTCCCGGGGTATTATACCAGTACCGCTAAACACAATGAACCAAAAGGATGATAATTTCCTACCGGCCAGTGGCTTAACCTCGTCCGCTTGGGCGCATTGGTAAGCGCCTGGACAAGTATTCTCCTTCTTGCCAGAGATTGGTTGGCTTCGAGTCATTGACTCGAACTCGAGTCGAACTCGAGTCAACTATTTTCGTGACTTGCGACTGGAATTGAATTTTCGCATTGACTCGGGACTTGACTTGGACTTGCATCCTCTGACTTTGTGACTGACTTGGACTCGGCGATCACCGCCTTGTCGCCCACCAGTCAGAGAGCCGAATTTGGCTTAATATTTGTAGAGATTCCTCCGTGTCAGAAAGATAAACAAAATTACATTTTGGGCCGGATCGAAATCCAGACTCGGGCTTCCCGGCCCTACAGATTCGATCCGTAACGTACAACAAGTGAACGATATGCCATCAATATACAACACCAAAATCGGTAGCCCCCGCGATATTTGGTTTCCCAGTTCCTTTGCGCCGTGAACAGTCTAGACCTGCATCTTGATATTTGAAGCGGCAGCATTGCACAGAGTACAGACTGCAGAATGTCGATATGACACTGCGCTGATACCCGAGTGTCGTTGATATCGGACCAACCTCCCTGTACCGGGATGGTGCTACTGTGCTGCGAAATGAGTTCGACTGTACACTGTGTGCATCATAGTAGTCGTGTGGCTGGCTCGATCGAGATATCGAGAGGCTGCAGAGGTGCAACGCGTATGTTTTATTTCCCGTACGTGGGGCACTCCAATTCCAGTATAACAGGTACCTGGAGTTGGCTGCCCAGTTCGATGACACAAGAGGACCGAGTGGATGTCTACACTTCTGCTGGCCAACAAGAATGTTCTTCCTAAGCTCTTGCCTCCTGGCTATGAGGACGCTGTCCGTGCGAGCCAGCAGTTCTCCGGTCAGCGGGTCTTCAGTGATGGGGGCTCATCATGAGGCCACACAGAGCCAAGCTTTCAGATAAGATGCGGAGCAACCTCATATTCCTCAAGTGTAAAAGCCTCTACATGAGGAAGTGAACATCCTGGAGCAGGGTTCCCAGTTGTTTGACAATGACATCTCAAGCCAATCCATCAGCTGTGATAGCTGGACTGAGCAATTACTATTAAACGCTCTGTCTGGTCATGTGTTTGCTCATTCAGCTTTTAATGAGTGCAAAGTCACCATGGTGTGAAACCTGTGCGTTCTCCTCTTCAGTTTTACCAATTAGTACTAAGTTGGAATTGGTACAGGTACCTTACAGTATTGACATGTGACAATAAGTGACATAATTTCGTGTCCGCGGCAAATTTTCCGTCTGTCGGGAAAAGAGAAAGGGGAAAGAAAAGAAGAGGGAAGAGGAGAGGAGGAAAGAAGAGGGAAGAGGAGAGGAGGAAAAGAAGAACGAGGGGAAGGGAAAGGAAAGGGAAGTAAGGGAGTGAAGGGGAAGACAGGGAATGGAAAGAGGAATAGAAAGAACAAACGAAAGCCAGGACTTTATTATCTGCTATTTCGACTTTTAGCTCTTCATCAAATTGGCCCATTCAGCGTCGGCAAGAGAATGGCAAGCCGGCAAACATATATTGTAACGGCCCGTCGCCGTCGGTGTAATGACGAGTGGGCGAGTCTGTCGGCAATTCGGCAAAAAGGGGAATAAAGGCGTAGCGTTGACCTTTTATATTCCATTAGAATGACAGTTCTTTGAAAGTTTTGTTCTGGTCCTATGATTCCAGAGATACATACAAAAATTCAAGTCCCTTTTTGCTGAAAACAATTAAGAAAGACATTGTCCGGCAGAATACCCAGATGAAACATGAAACCGCGTTTAGGCGGGGATCATGCGAGCGACAGCGCTAGAGTACAATGCGAGAGAGAGAGGGCACCCCCCCCCCCCAGTTTTTTAGATATAAAATTCAGGCAGGAAACTACCCAATTTGGGCACAGAATAATTTAAAATCTGGTTAGAGATACCCTAATCCATAAGTGGAAGAAGAAGTATAAATGGCCGAAACTTGCCGATCAATTGCACCAATGAAGTGTCAAATTTCTGCGGGCTTCGCGTGCAGTGTGTATTGGTGGTCCGCTTCATATACTCACGAGCTGCAGCAAAATCGGGCATGTTTTAGGAATCGAGCACAAATTTTCGGCGTACCAATTTGAAAGGATCCAGCGTACGTGGTGAGCGAGGTCGAGTAATTACTGATCGCCCAATTTTACTGAAAATATTGCACCAATGCATCTGGGCGTTTCAATATTCAAAATTTTCCAAGGGGAGGGGGACACCTCCTCCCCTTAGACCACCCCTCCCCCATATCGGTCATCATTGCCAGATCCGTCGGCAAAACATTATCTCTACACCCCCCCCCCCTCCCTCCAATCATCAATCCTTCGCTACGCCCCTGTGTGGCATGGTGTCATTAAGTAACGTCGTCGCTAGCTGATATTAGCTTCAGTTCCAGGGCAAATATAGGTTACTCTGATCTTCTATCCACACAGCTGCATTGTGGTGGTGATGGTCAGGTTGCTATCATTCTTGGATGTCTATGGTTCCGGATGGGCAGGGGAGTGTCAGGTAGCCAGGGGAACTGTGAATCAACTCACCCAAGTGGCTTCTCCAACCAATGTATTTTGAGACTAAATATGACACAGAATTTGTTACATGTTAATCATAATGGACACCAACCAACATGCTGCCAGAGTTGTGATTCGGTGACTAGTTTGGAGCTTTATGGGGATTAATTGAATGCTGAAAAGTCCACCACACAATAGGGCTGTCATATAGATAGGCATCCTGCCATCCTGGGATCCCCATCTTCCATGTTTTGTCTTCAGGACTACAGGTATTACTATTGTTTAGTATAGTAAACCGAGGATCTAATTTCCTTGTCTAAACAGTGCACATGTAGCCAGCATTCAGCTTTCCATCATGTATTTGGTCTCATAACTAATTCCTCCGTCCTCTTCTCCATTTTCCAAAACACTAGATATTTTTGGTAGTGTTTGAAAGGTATAACGCACTACAAGCCAGAGCTCATTGATGGTGCACCATCACTGATTTTGTGTTGGTCTTGCTATTGTGTGGATTTCCTCACAGTATGCAATCAAGGGGTGGAATGAGGACAGGTGGTAGCTGTGCAGTTTTCATTATGTGTGATTGTTGATGGACATCAAATTAGAGGGATGTATGCATCCTGTCCTTGTGAATTGGTGGTTATGATCTGTGTTGTGCTGAAAGGATGTAGAATCCTGGCATGAATGGTACTAATGTCTATGACTCACTTGACCCCTGAGCTATGGGGTACTACACACGAAGTGGTCATGGTGCCGACTGACCACGACGAAAGCTTTGAACGGATGTAATGTCCGTATATGATTCAGTCTGGCCCAATTCACATTTTCAGTTTCGTCCTTCATGTAACAGGTGCCTCAATACATGACTCCTTTGTTCTGCTTCCAGATTTGGAATATGACGGAGGCCAAAGTAAGCGGTCGCACTCCAACGGTCCATGCAGTGGGATCCTGCAAGACAAAATTTGATACATTTAATAGTGACTTGTGACTTGACTTGTGACTTGACTTGTGACTTGACTTGTGACTTGACTTGTGACTTGACTTGTGACTTGACTTGTGACTTGACTTGTGACTTGACTTGGAGCCGAGGCGAATGACTTGTGACTTGACTTGGACTTGCAGCTACGCTTCATTACTTGAGCCCTTGACTTGGATTGCAACACGTGATTTGCCACCATCTCTGTTCTTGGCTGAGGCGAACTCCAACAGAGAGCACAAATATTGCGGTACCGTACAGGCAGGTAACTATTTGATACCTTGTTGGAGGTGGTAGGACTAACTAACTGCTGAAAAAAAGAAGACATATCAATCGGCACTGTGAGAGATGTGGATTTTAGCGACCTTTCGTGGGTTCGAAAAAGAGATCTGGGAAATCTGGGAGGAGGATGTAGATGGCAAAGAAAAAAAAATCGTCCAATGCGGTACAATCATCAGTTCCCAAATTTGGGGAATCTCGTATTTTTCTCCACCAACCTTCCAAGTATGAGAGGGAACGAAATTTTCATGAGCTTCTCGTGGTTTCCTGCTTTGTTTGCTTCTTTTTTTTTTTGTACCTCTACACATTTTTTCCCTCTGGACAGTAGGAGCAATGTGTGAAATTGGTAGATCGGAAGGCACTTATTGAACCAGCACACCTCAAACGGTAGAGTCCCAAGCGAATATTATTATCACTCTTGATGAGAATGAATACACTCGTACGAACTTCTTCGTGTTACGTGGGACGTTCTTTTTTCTTTCTCTCTTTATCTTAAAACCCCACTATGTTTGGCAGAGAAAAGACAAGCAAAATACTCGCACAAGAAATCAACGTGGAGTGTCAGTTATCGAATGGTCGAATGTTGATCGAACGCGGTGACTGCATGCAGTAAACTTTATCCTCCATGAAGGGGCGTCAATCCGTTCGGAGAGGGGGGACACAAGCGACTGCGATACCTATGTAGGCGGAGCGCCACCATTGGTTGGCGCGTTAGCGTCCCGAGGAAATTCTGGCTGGTATACCTACCAGATATCGAAATGGCACTTGCCGGGCTTTAAATGCGCAATTTAGAGAAGGCAAATGTTGAAGAGTTGCCCCGCATCTAACCGACCTCTTTATATTTTCGCGAAAGGAATGTCATCAAGGGATTACAAACCAAAGAACCAAGAACCAACACCTGCAAGTTCCCAATTTTGGGTAGCTTAGAACAGATCATTGAGGAAATTTTGAAAGAAATGGCTCACTCAGATCGCAGAACAGTACTCTTGGTACACGAAAGGCAATCCAGTGCGGAGCTGGATTCTTCTCAGTGGGCGGGGGGGTGGGGGGAGGGGGGAGGATTAAATATTTCATGGTCCGTTACTATTTACGCGGGGAGCCAACATCGGTTGACGCTCGCGTACACGGGAATTTGAGAATGAGCCTCCTAATGCCAGCACTTCCCGGTCTTCCTTGACATTTTACGGAGCTGATTGCATTAGCGCAGCCATGGTTTCTTGTATAAGGACAAAAAAAAAAAAAAAAAAAAGGGGAAAAAGAGGCTCAAGGCATTGGAATGATGGGATTGTCATATTAATCAAACTTAACATGCCCTGCAATCTCAAAAAGTTGCCTCAAATTTCATTGTAGGCTTGTCATATTATTCAATTAAATTTACCAATTTAAAAAGTTCCTAAATTTCATTGTAGGCTACAATTTCATGTAGGCCTACAGAACCACAATTTTTTTTCACATTTTGGGGGCACTCATGAAAATTTGGGCACTCAGTAAATAACTTCTGGTGAACATTTCCGTTTCGCTTCACCCTGCTCACTGCTTATGCATGACACAGATTGCCTGGGATGATTTTATCCTTAACGTGGTTCCTCATGCCACCTGACTGTACTATCTGACTATATTGGGCAGGAACTTTGACCCAATCTCTGAATAAGATACTCCAAAGTTGTGTTACAAGTTTCCAGAATAGCGGAATAGCGGTGTACCAGTAAGGGTGGAAATGTAAAGTCTGTGTAATTCCACAGCCAGACAAGAAACGTTGGGGTCAAGCATCTCGTACACGTTTCATAAAGTCTCCATACAATCATGGGCGTCTGGCCGTCAACAGAAAATGGACTTCGAATAGCGCAAAGCGTGTTAATGTTAATTACTTTTGATAGATGCAATTGGGTGGCAATTATAACAACTCTAAAACCAGCTCACTCCATTCCAGAAATAATTTTCACATTTCCACATCTCTAAATCTCACTTTCAGAGGATCGCCGAGCCGCTCTCCTCCACTTTAGACCATTTTTCATATCAGGTGGCCTTAGATCCAATCTGATCATTATGCCCTCTCTAAAACACTCACTTTGTTCTAGATATAAGTTTTGCACTTTGACGTCCTTAGATGCGACTTGTTTTTCCTCAGGATCTTGTGATTTTTTTTCTGCCATTCTTACCTAACAGCGGACCGCCAACATAGGCAATACGGGACGCACCAATTTAAGGGGCCGACGCAATTTTTGCCGCGAATTTCTTAGGTGGTTCACCGGAACTTAGACGGGTTCGCGCGGAAATGTTCGGATGTTTTTCGGGCATTTTATCGTATATGGCCAGGCAGCAAAAGATTAGGAGACTCGGCTATGTTTTATCACTCTGTCTTTTCGTGCCGCATTTTTTTCACAGATATTTCGTCATTTTTGGCCCTCATATTTCTCAACTCAGAAATGTGTGCGGCAGCCTGCCCCCGCCCTCTCGTAAAAATATGTTGCATTTACACATGTCCTATTTGCGATTTGCTGCTCTGAATCTTGTGATGTTTCCTGCCAACATGTTCTGAGGGTGGCACAAGGGCAGGAGTGCCATCCGTTGGGAGCTGGTCGAAATCTCCTTTCCAGAGCCGCCAAGATCCTCCAGTTAGTCTCATCTAGATTACCGAGGTTATAGATTTTCATTCGCCAGGTTCCCGTTTCTTCCGACGAATCTTTACACAGATCGCCGCGGGGAATCATAAAGTTTCGAATTTCATTGGAGTTCACAGATGACGGGTACGTAAATACATCGAAGGATATTGCGTGCGAAGCGCGCCAAAACATTTGCACAATTTTGTTACAGGTATATTGTTTTTAACAATTACCTCCGCCTCATCTTCCCCTGGATTCGCATTTTCGCGAAATTTTTACATTTCTTCCCCCCCCCCTATATCTTCTCCTCTCAGTGTTTTTATTTTTATATCCAATTTCGGCTGTCTTCATTTTGAACCATGGAACTTTCTTGTCCGAATTGGACGGCCTAAGAAGGTAGGTGCTCCCTCCTCGTATGTCCACGCTTTCAGTTGACTATCCAGGACGCTATTTGTATAGTTTTAGTCCCATGCACATTTCTAAATTGGTACTAACTTATTGTGAAAAAAAAATGCTTAGGGTCATTCCCTTTTTTTACGCTATTGGTTTGTTGCAGTTATCTCGCATATTTTCCGGGGGGGGGGGGCGGGGGGGGGGGGTGGGTGCTCCTTCTCCACATTGCCACTGGGCCTCCCCCCCCCCCTTTCCCCCCCGGTTCTACACGCCCTTGGTACAAGCCTGATGAATTGGTTTCATGGCAAAGGACACGGACGATACGCAATTTGGTGGCTTTAAAAACAACAATATTATTCAATTTGGACTTTGACTGGCCAACTTTTGAGCTGTTTCCAATGTCAAGCAAAAACGATGATTTAGAAACACTAATCTGTAGGCTCCGAAGTAGCCCATTCGACGCATTGAAAATTGTTATGTTGGGTTCTTCAATTCAAGATGTCGGTAAATGTAATCAAGTTAATCAAGTTTGGAAACGTGTGAAAAGGCTTTTCAGATTGAGTAGGCTATAACTAAAGGGAAATCGCTCGAAGATAATACCATCAATATAAATCTATGTTTGTTTTAATTGGAGTCAGTTATTGAATTGAGTTCTTTGAATGTTTTGAACGGATCTATATTCTACAAGAAACGGTGGAAAAATCATGCTCCATACTTATGAGATATTATAAATAAAAAACCCAGAGGCAAGGCCATGCGACCTCATTCCCTCCTACGCCACAAAGTGGGGGCATTTGAAAAACTTTCCCCACTTCGCTCCCCCCGTCCCCCCAGATTGGACGTCCATGCCTCCCTTTCATATTAGTATCCGATGTTATGACTATCGTGATTGGCTGTCGCGCACTGTATGGAAATCTACAGTACCAAATGTTAGGATTAGGAATTAGAGTCAACCAAACAATGCCAAAAAATGTCCGTGAAAACATCTGAAATCCCACTCACACTCCCCCGTCGGAAGTGACCCGTACACATATACTCTTGGGTCATCATTACAACGTCACACAATCATGCGTGATACTACCAGCCTACTAACCCTACTCGACCATCAGTGAACATGGCAGAAATGCTACAACTTACTGGGTAAACACCAAATTGAACAACGTAATGGTTTCTGAAACATAGTTGTAGCCTAATTTATATGTTTTCAGTTCATAAACACTCAATCGGTGACACATCTCGGAATATGATGATTAGTGGAAATATATTCCATCTCCTAATCACTACGGAAATATTCGTTTTCCGCTAAAAACTGGAACCCATATGATCGAATGTCTGCAATATTGACGCCACAAACAAATTGGAACACTTAAATGCAAATTGGACCTTGGCCACCTGAATATAATACAATGCTCACAGCTCGCTCTCGTTATTTATCTTCACATCGATATCGTTCATCAAGCGGTCCGATGTTTTGCTTTGTTTTTCATTCCGTGTACCTGTTGACTACTATGAGCTGGCAAGGGGCCATAGCCAGGGGTTGCCATCCCTAACGAGACTCGTATTGTTTTGGAACTCGCATTGTGCTGGCGCCCTCGTGTTCAACCCTCCCTCGGTCTGTAGCCCCCGAATGCAAAAAATCCATGTGGAAACCATTACGTGCCTGCCGTATAGTTTATAGGTTATAAGTATGTAGTAACAAACAATGGGCAATAACGAAAATCCAACGAACAAGGGGCAGAATGAGAAAGTGTTCGTCGGAACCAGCTTAAGAAAAGGAACGGACTGGTGAGAACGAAACTTCCTATGTATCTGTAAAAGACTCTCGAGTCCGGAACAAAAACAAGATGCCAATTGGAGGCAAGAACCTTGAATGCCTCCGGATATCCTCCATAGAAAGTGACGTCATGCGTGATTGTGAATTACACATCAATACAAGGGCGAAGGATGATTAGCAAGGTTTTTACGGGAACTTTTAGAAACATACAGAGTCACCTAAGGAACGATGGTGTTTGTTGTAAAGGTGCCATTTTGAACGTGGAAATTCAATGCTGGACAGATCAAGCCTGTATCTCTGATCGTGACTGTATATTCACGATAACAGTGTCCAAGGTCTCAGTCTCCTCACGGTGCTCATGATTCTTCTGCTTCTGCCACGTCATTGAAGACTGCTTCTCCCAATTTATACCTTATACTGTAAAATCGCGTAACATGACCAAAGAACTAGCCTAAAACTAAACACGATTAAGAATCATTTACTCCAATGGGCAACCCTGCTCGCAAGTATAAGCTACCACCGATACATGATTACAACATTTACGGTTTTCACTCTGTTCATCTCCGATGGACTTCGATCTCTCAGCCCTAAACATAGGATCATCTACACCACAGTGGAAAATTGTTTCATTTAGTATGTATGATAGTGTATATCTCCACACTCGGTGGCTCACTGGGCTCAAGCTCCGTGTTTTTTTACTGCTATTGTGCTTTCCAGCGCAGCTCATTGGTACCTCGGGAGTCGAGAGGGGAGGCGAAACCAGCCGGTCGCTTGGCCTGGGAGGCCGGTCATTGGAACGGTGGGTGGATGTCTTGGTGGTGGAGTGAGAGTGAGTGACAACCCTACAGCAAGTGATCGCAAAGGTTCTATCTGAACTGAATGAAACGTACTGGTGCCCATTCAGTTGGACGAGGTGTAACGTTTTGTTGGGTTCCTGGAACGAGTGCTGATTCTAGCCGGTGTACGTGCGTGCGTCAGGCTTACATCAAGTGTAGTCAAAGGAGTTTATCTAGAGTTCCTAAAGAATATTTATTATTGTTTCGGTTTTTTTTAGATTCTCCATATACAATATTATATGGATTTACTCGGGGGATTTTTTGTTCTCGAATATCTTTTGACATTTCAGTTTTTGTCAGACATTCTCTAAAAGTCTCAACACTATCTTGCATCATCATCTTAGGAACAGTACTAGATAGTCCTAGGATTGTATAAAGACTACTTTAATATCATTATTATTCTTAATAGGAACTGATGAAACTTTAGGGGATAGATTACATCTGGTCCTGACGAAGGTCATTTAGTCCAACCCCGGTGTCCATTTGAGGTCGAATATGCAATAGATGTAACAATTCACAGTAAAACTTGAACAAAAGATAAACCCTTTTTGACGTGGGTGCCCCTTGAGGTGAACTTGTGAGATATCCGACGCCGTATTTGCCTGCGCCCTATTGCTGGGGTCCCCGGGGGAACACGATGAAGTGACATACTGTAAGGATGAGTCGGGAGAGAACAGCATGAGTACGTGCTGACAGTCAATATCTGTTTAGAGCGCGCAAGCAAATCTTCGACCTGGAAAACATTCCTTTTATTATTATTATTATTATTATTATTATTATTATTATTATTATTATTATATTATTATTCTTATTATTATATTATTAATTATTATTAATATTATCATTATTATTATTATTATTAATATTATCATTATCACATATTATTATTAGGTGTGGTGGATCAAAATCAAACCCTGCTGAATTTGTTGAATGAAGTCACGTATAATGCCCTGCGTCGTATAAATAGTTTGCAAAACCCTATTCAAATCGCCGTTACTCCTCGTATACTCGAGCGAGAAAAAAAAAACACTGTTAAGACAACGAGCAATATTTAGAAATCTTTGTTGCTTTTACTGCGTTCAACGGAATCGTTGATGAAATAGGACAGCTGGTGTATACATAATATATGAATAATTGTGGTACAAAATAAACATTGTCTCAACTGAATGCTGATATCAATATCAGGTATGTGCCCTCTCTATGCCTATTTTGGTAAACGAAAGAAAATTAAAGTATAACTATCTGATTGGATGTGAAAGGTTTGGTAAAGTTAGCGGAAATGACACCATCCAAAAAAATAAGCAATAACTTGAAAGCAGATATAAGAACCAAGTAATTAGGTGGACGAAAACTTAGATGATGTCCTCAGTGGAGCGCTATTCCATCATTGGTTTAAAAAAAAGAAATTTGAAACTAAAAGGGTAGCCGTGGTGGAAAACCCACTTGGCGGATGGAATCGCCCTCCCAGTGTTCATTGCTTGTCGATTTTCGTCACAATGATATAACCTAATACATGTGTTACTGGAGAAGAAATATTTGAGGGGGGTGTACTTCACTCATACGATATTTGAAATAATGACCAGTTATTACCACATTAACCGGCAAGGGCCAGTCTAACAGAAAACACAAAATGTGAAGCAGGGTCTGAAAAAACAATTCTTAGCATGGACAGCCATGTTTCGATGTCAGTCGATTGCAGAGAACTACGATAAATAGTTGTAAGTGTATATCTGTAATGGACAAGATATTGAAATGGCATTATGCCAGCAAAAATTTGCTTGTTCATATCAACAGATTCATCGTCGCAGAAAAACTGGCCTGCCTGAATACTGTTTTGGGCAGGTGTTGTAGGGTCAGTTCATATTAAACACAGTGATCCTTTCGCCAAAAACATGCGTCCAGGTAGTGAATGATAAACATTGGAAGCTATTGAAACAATTATACATAGAATAGAACATCTGGCAATCGCAGATTACAAATAAAAAGGTCTTCCTTCAAACTAGCCATTTCAAAATAACCAAAGCATGGGTAGTAGTCGGGGCAATCTGCGCTTAAAAATATTTATATAAAAAAATAATAAAAAAAAAGTATACTCGTAAAAATCACGAAAAACAGTGATTGAACAGAACCCCTTCTTGATAAGGATTGGAAAAAGGAGAAAAGAAAAAATCCGAATGTTCATGCAAATGCATGTTTTGTACGTACTATTTCATTGCATCTTTTTTCGAGCAAGCGTAATTAAACACCTTTGCTTGGGAGGGGGAACATAATTCATAGGCAGTGTTGATCCGTGATACATTGGACATTTCATGAAAAAACCCAACTGTAATTCTTATCTGACATATGACTATACGAATATTAAAAAAGGCGATTTATTAAATACCCAAAAAAGTATTACGATAACATATGACCTTACCAAATTCAACGGAATTTGAAAGTCAATGTTTGGCCGGTTTGAAAAAAAAACATCGATTAGATTATGGAAGAAAGACGCATAGTAACTGACAGTGACGGCGTGTCTAAATTAGCGCAAGAACTTCGATTGTCAGCAGTTTCAAGTGGTGTTATCGACTGTGTAATTCAAGTGGGGAGAGGTAATTGGAGGTAAACCTGTCCTGGTTTTAGGAAAATTATAATCAACGATTTTCAAAAACCTTATCGATTTTAATGCAAGCAAATACTCGCATTCGATTGAACACTGCGTGGTCACTCAGTTTGAAAAACCCGTCATATTGGGAGAGATTACTGACAGACACGTTCACAGCAACACTACGTAGTCAAATGAAGATGCTGTCATAAACAAACGCCAATCTGAAGTTCAATGTCATTTTATGGCAAAATAATCTAGCCGCCACTATCTGTGATCTAACTATGTGTTAGATCTTGGTGTTGACGAAAACTTAATAACTGGTTCTTACCGTACAAATTCAATCTTTTTTTTATGGGAAATATTCGAATATTTTCCAACCAGGTCTTATAGATTGCTTTATAGAGTTGTCTTATATAGATCACTTCGGTTTCTCTAGTATTGCCCTGCTTCAAATATTACTTACCATATAATTAGAGGGAGCATGGTTTGAAGCGACCTTGCTATTCAAATTGAAGCTCTACGCTGGCTTGTTGATCACTGGAATATTGCTCTTTTTTAATATCACTTTAAGGATTTTCGGCATCAATAGTTGTGTTGGGATACATTTAACAATGCACCAGTTTGATGAAAAATGAAAATGATGGGTTCTAGGTCCAGAAAAATGGACCTTCGTTTTATAGTTGTGTTTTTTTCGTAAACAAGTAATCCTATATCTATTAGATATAATAGGTGCTTGGACCCCATGATGGTTATAACAACAGTTGGGGAAGTACTGCAGTTCCTAAAAGTCAAGCTGCGTCATTAAAAACAGGTGAAGGTATAGTCCAACAACCAGGGTTTCCTTGTTTGCTTGATCTATAGTAGACCGCAGATAACCAACTTATCGTAACAGAACGTCTCCTCTCAGGAGTTCCCTTATTTGATAGCGTATTCATTATGAACATCTCCAGGTCTGCAGGTTAGATTGATAAAGGTCACATTTGACAAGTAACCCGTGTTTGTAGACAAAGATAAGGGTTCGCGTTTGGTTTGTTGTAGATCAATAAAATATGGAGTAGCAATGAGCAAATTGGGCGTTCGCTTTTAAATTGAGTTCAAAAGTACCGATCTAGTATCTAATGTCGTTGGAACGTTTATCTCCTGTTTATAACGATCTCTGCTGTAGGTACGACCTTGTAAAGGAAGCGCGTTAGGTAATATGGATATGAAAACCCCGAGGCTGATTACGACAGACCAGCAGAATTGTATTTTAGAATCTTGTTTGACGATTGCAGAGACAAAAGGGGCAAAGTGTGTCTGGTTGTGTGATTCATTGGTTTATTTCTATCAGTCACCGCCACGACAATTGTGGTGGAAACTGTAGATCACATATATGGTGTATTCATGTTCTATGATGTCTAGTTAGTTTCAAGAGATTCATCAACTTTCAGGAATAAAATTACATTCAGTGTTATCTCTGTCGAATGTATTACCCTCAAGTGGGATCAACATTGCAATTATTAGATCACAGGAATCCAATTACGATGGGAATCTATACCATTCCAATGTGTACTTAGACTGTTCTATTAAGATATTATTCAAATAACGGTAGTGAGGCGATCGGGTTCTAGAAGCAATGGAACATGCTACCTGTATCAAAATATCAGCAGTTAGACTGTTCTGCTGCTAAAATGGGGATCTTTTCATAGGATGAACTTGTCATGTTGATTGTCATATTTCCTAGTTAGGCTTTCTCAATTTAAGGTAACAAGTGAATTTATTAGAAACTAGTACAAACAATGCAAGAAAGATGTTTATACGTGTCAGTGTCCTTCAAAATTTGGTCCATTGCGCAGAGGAAATTGGGGAGAATCCAATTGAAGCAATAAAACGCGGGAAGTTAGGTCAGTTTCATTGTTCCATTTTGCGGAATAAGTCAACATTTAGCTCCAGGAGTTAAGATGGTCTTCTCTCACCAAAGAACCGTCAACACCTACAAACACACTCCCATCAATTTCCCAGAGACCTAATGTTTTCCCTAAGTGAAAATAATGTGGGGAATTTTTAACCTGAGAAAACGAATAACGTTTGTAGGGTTGTGCAAGTATGGAATCACTTCTTATTGCATGATGGGAAGGCTTTCAATCTGCTCAATACACATGCCCAACGACGGGAAGTCGTATAAATTTCGGGTTTGGGACTGACCATGTCTCCAGCTAAGATATTATCCTCTCATTAATTCATCCTGCAGTTGTCCGTTTAATTACCTACAATGATCCCGGTCCAACTTCTCTTCAACGAAGACGCCACACCTACATTTTCAGGTGAAACTTCACAGATATCTTATTAAATCATGCATGTTCAGTCCGATCCAATGATTCCTCCAAGGCTTCCGAGTCTTCTACTGTTTACATTATCGATAGTGACCACATCTGCCAGTTTCTGGAAAACGGAAAATTGCATGAAATTAGCAAAATCGGGACTACTAGTTAGCACATGCTACACCCACAAAAAATGATCAGGCCGTACACTCTAAGACATCGATCTCCATCGATAATCAAACGATTTTTCATTGATGGCAAATTCTTGCAAAAAATAGGTCGTCGGCTGGACAAGGGAGGCGCACGTCATCGCTCGAATGATACACCCCTACGAGGATTTCTAACATGAGGGCCTGCCATGGGCATTTGGGCAACATACGGGCCGACAAAAATCTCTCCTCTCAAACACACACACACACACACACATACACACACGACAAATTGACCAACCACTAGTCTCTACCTGATCAAAGTTCAAGGCGACGAACATGTCCGCTGACCATCCTTCAGAATTGCAAGAACCCCTTGTGAATCAATCATGGTTGACACATAACAAATATCATGATAACTTTCGACAAGGTAAAAAATTCTGTAGAAATATGAAGAATCAGGAGCGGAATGTCTCCTGCGTGTTTGGCGTTGCTCCGTCTACACGTTGAGGGGTCCTTGCACATTTTCTGAGAACAAACATGAATGTTCTCAAGCTTAGGTTTAAAGTTTCAACGCGTTATTCACTAATGACACAAATACGAATATCATATTAAGCATTTTTCAAGCAACAAACAATTGTTGGGAAGATCTTCAAAGCAACTAATCCATCGCTGATGCAGAACTCTTAGAAGAAACTAATCTCGACTCTCCACCTTGATCCCGTTGCCGCATGGTCTGGGACGCGGGCAAGTTTTGATGGCCAGGTCCTCCTATCATCATCCAGAGGAACAGTAACGCCGATGATGCACGGGTACTGGGCCTAATGAACAAACAGACAGGGGAAAAACAACACAAAGGTAAGCACTACCATACCGGTACCGCAGTAAGCTTGGGTTGCAGACTTGCATGTATATATTACCTCAACTTAGCAGCAGGGCCAAACATTCGATACCAATCAGTATTCCTCCCAAATAATTAATAAACTTTCTCATATGTGAACCGTATGTGAACATTGAACTGTGGTAAGGGTTTGACTCGGCAGTGCCCGTAGGGTATCCAGGTTTAATGGGCATTCGTCGCGGCTGATTAGGGTTTTTGTAATAGTTATTGCTGCAGAGGGTACAGGAATTCCAGAATTGCTATTGCTTGTTAGGAGCAGCAGAGTCCGAATGTTATGGGCCGTTTCCATGTTAAACCTCCCATCTCTGGGCACGTGGGCCCACGCAACGCCGTGATGGCGAAGAGAAGATTATTTCCCCCCCAATATATTAATGAGAGCAAAGTCGACCTTCAATTCTCTGTGTGCTAGCAGGTCATGTTCGGCGGCTGTGGAGCAGACTATATTCCTTGCGGTAGAGACGGTGGACACGATGAAGCACTGTATAACAAATAGGCAACAGGTCATGTGTCGGCGAAAACAATTTGAAGCCTTTTTCGAACTATTTTTATTTTCCTGTTAGACTACAGTACATAGCAAACCTGGTTCGTTTTGCACACCAATTGAGTCAAATTAAGTACGGTAGTGAGAAAATGACAGGGAAAGAAAATCATGGGTTATTCTTTTATGTTATTTTTATCTGTGACATACTAACCTGTCAAATCTCCGGCAGATTTGAAAACCGTGGGGATGGATCGGAGCGGGATTAGATTAGCTCGCCGTAGTTTCAGCTGTGATTCCAGTGAAACGTTATGACCCGTTCAGGTGCCTGGGATGGGTTAATACTGGGATATTCCAAAATCCGGAGACTCAAAGTTTCTCACAGGGCCGATGGTTAACAAGTGGAAGTGAGAGGCGGAATCAGTTCCAACAACTTCCCCCGCCCAGAATAGTGCCCCTGGATCATAACAAGCTATCTTTCAACGTTCACTACTTTCCATTTGTGATAAATCATTATTAATGTTATTGCGCTAACCGCACTCTCAACCATGTTGGGTCGTGCTGGGCTCTCAGTTGTGGATCAGCTGAATGAAATCGACCTTGCCCTCTGCCTTGGCCTGGCTTGCGCGCTGCCACCAACGTGCAGAACATCCAGTCCTGCCAATACCATTGCTGTAATGATGTGGACAGTTGGCGTTTTTCTTAAATGGTCAGCAAGATTAAAAAAATTATGTCCTTGTCCCATGCGGGACACCCAAATTATACAGTATTGGGTTGCTCATTCAGGTAAGCTTACCGATCCGCTAATATGTGTATATATATATAGTATATATATATTATAATATATATATATATCTATATATATATATATATATATATATATATATAGTAATATAATATATATATACTATATTATATATAATATATATATATATAGATATATATATATATATATATTAAACGAGGGCATTTAACGGGCAACGACAGCGGGATACCAAAATGATAATGGTGAATTGGGAAATATATATTGATTTATGTGTTCGGGGTAGTCCCTTCCAGGTTTCACCACCCAGGTTAATGTAAACTGATCACTCGGAGAGTAGTAAAACAATGAACTACTTGAAATCCATCACAATAGTACTGTGAATTTCACGTGAATACTGTTACATTTACAGGAATTATCGGCAATCAATTCACATAATTGTGGCTGCAATTCTACAGGAACTCTTACGTGCTAGATCGTAGAACAGAGAAACGTGTACATGCTGAGCTCCCGAACGTCGAATGCTATAAAGGAGGAGCACATTGTCACATGGATGACTGCGCGTCGCGGGATCAAGTGCGAGTAGCCCTGAATGATTAGCTGCGTTGAATTTTGATCGATGTCAGGGAATCAAAATAAAGAAGAAACATACATGCAGTGGACGAGGATAGGACAGACGTTTTCTCTCATCCTCCGTTGGTTGAGTCGCTTTGCCGTTTCCTACAGCAGCATGGCGATTTCTCCTATTATCGTCTTGTGACCATCCCACACACAGGAACTGGGAACCCTTCGGAACTGTGAGAGAGAGAGATATTCGAAATGATTCTCTCGCACATCAAAATATCCAGGAATAAACCTACCTTCGAATCAATGTACCGAGTTCTATTCTTGGTAGCACTGGAACTGATTTCCCCAATCTAGGGCCTTATACTTATGCAAACCGTTAAATGTTTCAGTGTTGAATGTGTATGAATTTCCTGTTGTTTCTGGCCTACAGGTATGCTTAGGAGATTCATTGGCGCCACAGTGGTGCCATACCATTCGAAAGGCAAAGGATTTCCCACTGTGGAATAAAATAATATAAGAACCGAATGCAAAGGCGGAACGAACTATGACCCATGGTACTGCAAACCGACATGTAGTAGTGGGTAGTTAGTGATAGGTCTGTCGTAACATAGGCGGACAGCACAAAGGGTTTCCTTATAGAGTAATGTGAGGCAATATGAGACACCGAACTTAAGGACTCTACCAATGAATGCTCTGTTGAGTGTAAAAACTTTTGAACTGAGTCGGAGGGAATGAGGGGACAGTGTTCCAAGTTGTCGATAAACCAATTTTCATAACCTTACCATCAGTGATACATATTGGTCCAGGTTTTCATGGATTACGAACGATTTTGGAAATAAGTAAATGTTATCTAACTGCGATAATTGACAGATTCATATCGCTCAGATGGCTGCGGATATCGCGCGAAGTTCATCTGAAATTTTGGACACCATTGGCTATACACGGAAAAACGCCAAAACTGTCGCATTTTAACCGTGTCCCAAATTGCACTACATAACCAGACTTGTTTTGGGAATCCGGCAAAAGTCATCTGAGGTCTGAATCCCTGGAGAACACATAAAACTGTACTAGAAGACGTACCGGGATATGGCATGTAAGACTGTTCATGTGATCTCCACCATTGTTTTGAGAATTTCATCAAGGTCACCAAAGGTCAGAGGTTACAGCCCGGAAAAGACAACACATTACCTTGCGGCAACTTCATATGTATGAATAATTCATTGACCCTCGCAAACCTAGTCAATAAACATGAAATATTAACTTTATCACTTACAGTTCATAGATATGACATTAGATTCAATTTTAATATGAACTTTAAAATTAATCGACAAAACTAAGGGCGAATGAACGTATGCATTTTGCAAGTGCGGCCGTTCCGATTTTGGCAGCCAGTTCAAAATAGGGTGAAATTGGGATAAAAATATCAGTGGGCGTTTCCTCCATCCCCGTTTGTATCTACTAAAACATGTTCTCCTAGTAACCAATCGAATTTGCTCCCCCCTGAGTAACTCTACCAAGTTTCAAAACTTACTTGCAGTGATAGATTTGGCTTCGCTTCGATTTTCCGTGACACTTGTCGCCAGACCTATCGTCCATTGTTAACGGACGATCTGACAAGGGTTCCATATTTCGCAGCTTGCTCCGGAATTATATGCCAGTATTAGCTCCTCACTCTGTGAAATCAAAAATATGCGGGCGTTACTCGTTGCTCTCTGGTAGTTCTAATCCAGAGGAGAAATAACGGCGATTCTGGGAGTAATGTTACGAGTGCACACTTATGCATCGGGTTTTTTTAAAGTGCCGATGAAGGACTCGTCCTTTCATTTCCGAATACGCGAGATAATGCATTTTGAATACAATGGCACACGCACACGTCTCCCACACACTATGATACTCGCGGCGAACACGAACGTACACACCCCAAAACAGCACAATGTACGGCGGACGAGTATTGAGAACCAGAGCCCATGTACGACTTTGTAAGGCCTAGTCATCTATGCTATCGGTTTTCCTCAGCAGGGATGCCTTTCGCACTTAAATTTGGTTCGGCATTTGAGAGGCCCGTCATAAGAAGGATTAGCATATGACCTTTGACCTCTTCACGGTTTTGAGTACCGTGTTCTCCGCATTATCGGAATAAAACTTCATAATTGCATCTCAGAGAACAAGAGGGAAATGATTTGATTTGATTGCTACGGTCTTCAGGAAGCCATTTGATCTCATGGAACGCTAACCGAATTTTTGATCGTGGGAACCCGGGAACAACTCGCCTTCTCTTCTCTACTAGTGCTCAGAGGATATAGAGGCAGATGTGACACATCCCTGCTCCCCGGACCGCAATGTTACACGTCCCCACCGACCTAACGATCATTGAACTCCAGGACCTGACCCCCTTCTCAGAACCTGGAGAAGCGTAAGATGTTCACCGCGCTGCAAGTGCCCCGAAACACCCCCCCAAATTAACCCTAAGCCCCTGCTCACAGCAGGACCAGGACCTAGACCAGACCCGCCCGTCGAACTGCAAGTACGAGCACTTCTGAAAACACCCGTGTCTGGTCGGTCTGGATATATCGACCCGGACCTGTTGCCAAATGCAAAGCGACACTGATATACCAGCTTTACTTCTTCTACGCTCTGAGAAGTTTATAGTATACAGAAATATTACTTGTGTACCAGCTGGTGAGGATTCCCTATCGTCATCAATTGCCTGTATTGGCACAGTAGACATCCGTTTAACTGCCCAATGTAGATCACAACTGGCTTTGGCTTTCCATTCTTGGAAATTCAACGGACTCAATCCTATTTAATGTGTAGCAGTGCTCCTGGATAAGTGCTATGGGCTCCGTAGCGGGTTCGTATGCCCCTGTGCATAACATTTTACTCTCTTATACTCCTTACTTACCGTGTTATCAGATGCAAGGTGGTGCCAATTCTTGCAATTGTGGGTGAAGGGAAGACTCTCCGTTTTAATTTGGGACAGAGGGATGGGCATCAAGCAGTGTTGCGGACTCAAGGATCATCATTATCAACATAGCGGATCAGTTATTTAGGCATCATAACGATGACCATTTGACGATGTTAATGAAGCAAAAAGATGCTTTGCGATGAAAACATTCCTACCTCGTGCTCCAAATCGTTCAACATGATGATGACCTTCATGTTGTAGTCCCATACCAGTCCTCTCCAGACGTCCAATGACGTGTTTTTTCTAGGGGCATTTGGGTTCGCTAGGACCATGTCCTTTTTCTGGTATCCCGCTGGGAAATGTTCTTGAAAATGAATAAGGCATTAGGTTTCCGCCTTAAGTTACTAATACTTTGATTTGATTTCTAACAAATCGAGTTCAGCACCACTAAACGCTCATCCTAGGACCCTGGCCGTATTGAACGTGCATAAGCCACCAGCGATACTCGCCGCTTTCATCTCGACTATTGCGTAAGGATATCGAGATAGGGGTGGCACTGCGCCTGGACGACCATTTCATGTCCCCATCTGAAAGTACTACCAGTAACTCAGACTCCGACCACTTTCTCGGAGCGGGAGAAGCGACTTTCGAGTTCAACGAGAACTATTGCAAATATCCCGTACAAACACCTAGTAGGCCCTACATCGGGAACCATGAAGTAAAGATTAAGACCTCGCCCATCGCACTGCAAGTACAGCCACCTAGGAAAAACCCGGGGACTGCTGGGATTCCAATCCGGAATATTTGCTTGGACAGTGCCAACTGATGCACGCTTCCCTTCTCCCCAAAACATAGTATATTCTGCGATAATGTGGAGACACAACCGTCGATATATTAACGTTTCCAATGTGTGGTTGTCTACGATATTACGTCTAACCAGGAATATATATTCCAAGAGGATTAAACGCACATAAAGGTGAGCCATCGCTTTTGAAATGTTACACAAGTTATTCTGCTAAGACCCTTTTTCCATTGCCTTTTAAAGCAAGTAGGGGGCATATTTTCCCACTCTGGCTAATAGTGGAGATACTCAATTTTACAAATATGTGTATCTTTCTTTCGACCCATTTTCACGACTTCTACCCAACATATTTGCAAATTCCTGCCATCACAAATGAAGAGTTAATAGTCTCGTTTGAATATATTAATCATACCTAAGGCGTTTTGAGAATATTTATACATATGATTAGTTAACTTTGTGTTCCATAATGTGCGGAGTTTCTTCGACAAAAAAAAAACTGTAAAACTTGGACAGGATTTCACCACTAATTTTGCAGGATTTTTTAAGTGCCGTAGGTTTCTATTTCAGGCAAGTGTAATGTCACATTTGATCTCGTACATTATGGGGAGAGTAATACTATTTATTGGTCCTCTTTGCACCTCCGTCGGTAGCTAAGGTAGACGGGTTAGTGTTTTTGGTTTAGTTATAAGATGTACTAGGTAGCGTCTAAATGACGACTGGCGAATAATTAGGAGCAATTGAAGAGAATTCCGGTTGGAATGTGGGTCTTGTAGGACAAACGACAGTCCAACGGCAGTGTGTTTCTCGTGTGTCATTCCCTCCCTGGCCGTACAATGGATTGGCTGTGCCGATTCCAGTTCGCCGGCGTTCTAAATAAAGCTGTCTGTATCCAGTGCCGGTAGGGTGGTTTCAGGACGATCATCACATTTGAATGCGGGGTGCTGCAGTTTTCGGGTTTTACTGTTAAGAAAGGTTCTGCCGTCCGTAAAATTCGTGAGTGGGCTCCATGGTGTGTCGTTTAGACGGGAGTCAGTCACAATATTTTTTTTTTTTCATGGTAGTGGGACGAGACGCGGAGTCGCCCGCCGCCATCCTGCCAATATTTACCGTGTCGGAGAGAACATTCGTTGCTTTGGCATGTGAGAGTACTGCCATTTACTCGTGGATTAGGCGCTAGTATCATGATAGCATGGGGCTGGGCGTTACTTTGTTAAGGGTGGGCCAGTGTTCTTGCCCAAGGCCATCAGGTATTTCCCCTTCCCCCCCCCGTGGTATTGTCATTTGGTAGGGGTTTTTCTACATTATTGGCGTGAGGAAGTGGGGTTCGCTGACTGATAGTTGCCCACAATGACAAGGTGTGTTGTGTCAACATTATGTTGACGTGGCCTAGGCGAGTTATCTATACCGTCATGTGGCTGTACATGTTTGTTTAGGTTTTGTATTCGTCGTGACAGTGTGGTGGAGATGTGTTTTGTATTTCCTCCTCTTCGTACGTACGAGGCGATTGTCGAGGGAAAGGAAACTGGTTATATTTATGGTTGGCAACGACATGCATCTGTTTGTCTCGTCATTTTAATTAGTTAGCTTGTGGGTGCTAAATGAGTTTTAAGGAGGTATGCCGCCTCGTCCTATTTTAGAATATTATTGTTAAGCAACCCAATGACGAGATCTGTACTGATCGTTCGAGGATGCCGAAACATCTCCTCGCCCCATTATTCTCTGCCTATCCAGTCATCGCCAATGTCAGTCGTCCTGTATGGGTCCCACTAGTTACCGATTGAGGGATGGTTTCACTCGTGGGCAGCCTTTCTCCCCCGAGGATTCTGGCGGTTAATTCGGGTATGTAAAGTATCGTTCTGGACTGGAAGTTAAGGACCAATATGTTGAGAACTCAGCAGACATTCACATTGTTAATTATAGTAGCCGCTGCCTTATTGATATTTTTCTTGGCGAGGGCACTATCGTAATAGAAAAACTTGGGAGATACCGGGTTCTTGACAATTGGGTTGGGCGTAAAATAAATAAATTAAGCTGCCACGCAGCCATGCATGTTAGTCTGCCTCACATTTTAGCAAGCGTCATAGATTTGGTAATCTGGTTAGATTTCATATTTATGGTAACGGTACATGGTTGTGACAATCGTGTATTTTTCAGTGATTTTTCGTAGATGATTAATGTTCGAAATTACAGGATGGCAAGGAGCAGCAAGAAAATTATAATATATAGTGAAGAGGGAAAGAAGTTCTCTTCCAATTCATTGTTTGGTACTCTCACCGCTAGGCATTCGAAGTCAATATTGCCTCCAGTTTCTTGGTGACAGTGTATATATTTAGACCTACTTGAACAGAGCTGCCTCTCATTCGAGTGGAAGCAATCAAACCACGTATTAGAACCTTTATATAAGTGATAAATATGTTGTACCTGATGTTTAATAAATTCCTGTTTTCCTCATGTGGACAGTTGATCAACTCGAATTATCGTGTATAGGCTAAGCGCAAACACATACACACCACTGCATCAAGGATAGCGACAAACAAAATTTAGGGGGATTGGTTGGGAGGCCTTGCCTACCGGTGAAAACTGTGCATAAGAGTAGATGAGGGGCTACACAGTTAGGTCATGTGCTGTATCGATAACAGTCTCATTCTCCCATACAGCATATGATCAAATTATGTGATATTATACCCTGAATAATGTTGCATACCTTGTGTTTTTCAAACAACCTTTCAACATCCCCCGTCATTTCCTCTTCCCCTTGTTGTAACCCAAAGCAACATAGTGTAGCACGCGAGACACGATTAAGAAGTAAGTATTGCTCGACACAGCGACATCTCTACTAGGCAAAGTCTCGAGCACTGATTTACTCATGTTTAGAATAACTGCCAAAAAAGTTGAACTACGTTAAACTTGATACTCACTCGCGAGCGTGGTAGGAAAGAATCAAATAACTTGTAGGTGATTACTAATTCACTGACAACTTAGTCCAAATAATTACTGTCGGTCAGGTTCGTGAGTGTTGTCTTGGGTTATTACATAATAATTATATGTGAATCATTAAACTAGTCTCATAAGTTCATAATTCAACAAGAGAAGTAGTTCGATGCGATGTTTCTGATGCAGAAAGTGTAACAAAACCAATCAGACTGGGTAAAAGACGTTCAGAGATCACTGAAATGACCGAGAGGACGGACTAATCGTCAGGGAAACATGTTATTCATCGTTCTAATATAGACTGGCCAACACAATCTGAAACTAAAGGTGCTTGCTAGTCCTTACACTCTGACGTTTGCATTTTAATATGATGACTTGTAACTTGTGACAAGAAAATAAAGAATGCAAATGAAGACAAACGTCCACCCTCTCAACTGAGAACATGCCTGATCATGAATGTATTGCGATTATTATAGGTTTGCCTAATGGACTTTGCTATTCAGGAAGTAAGATAGTTTCTATTTGAGTAGGTACGCAAATAAATGAATGAAAAGAAACAGAATATGTTTTGTGCTCACATTTACGAATGAGGCTTGAGGTACGAGTTTCCTTGGCCTCCGACATCAGTCATCAGCAACGCCGGGACTTTTCGACTGTCATATCAAATAAGATAAATGTATTGATAACCGTCGACAACCGCCGTTATCAGTTTTGAGTTGTATCACGAGAATCTGTCAGATCATTACCCTCAGGGCTTTCTTTGTGATTAGTTCCAGATTAGCGGTCCGTCAGTGTGGTATTTGGAAGTTTACAATGCCACTTTAGCAGCAAACCATTATGAAGTATGAGAACAAACGAGAGAGAGTGGACACATACTGGAATATCACCGGATCCACCCTTTTTCCCCCCAGGCACAATAAATTGTTCGTTGACATTTCGGTCCGTTTTTTATGTGCCATTTTCAAGATTACAAACTGGACGTGACCCTTCACTTCACACTGAATGCATAACTAATTTGGTCGCCCTCATTATGATAAGACAAGATGCAACAGTCGTTCGTTGGCTTCGAAAATTGATCACTCGACGTCGAACATTCTTAAACATTGCAACACATTGAAAACAAAAGGAAATTATTATTTTGTATAGAGGTCATACATCATGGTGCATGGTGATTTTTACGATATCGGCAATATACACGAGATCCCCCCATTTGCTACTATATGCATTTGTCGTATGTTCGTATTATGATCATGTTTGTGCCCGACACTGGCACTGCCGACACACCGATCGCTCTCGACCACCGACACCAACAACACCTACACCGTAATCGAAATAGGGGGAGCCTAACACCGACCTAGAAGGGGTCCACAACCGACGGCACACACCCGCCAACACCAACACCGTAAGACAGTGTTTGTAATCAAGCACATTTCTAAACCATAAGCGTTTTATATATGCTTATTTTTGTTTAACATGTTAGAGTATGGAATATTGCATATGAGGCAAAAAAATAACACACATACCTTTAGCAGCTTGGACATTACCAAAGTTTGAACCCTGGCCCTACCCGTGTTCAAAGCCCGGTTGTGCTTTATACCCGAAAAGGGCCCTATTCAATATATATGAAGTTTATGAGCCCGACAGAGCCTTGTTTCCTAGGGAAGAGTTCCAAAGATGTTAGAATTATTCCTAAGTGATGCTCAAAGTTACATCCAACTCCGCAATATTCGATAAAGTAACCACTGTTATTATATATATATTGAAAATAATGCCATCGTTTGTTACCTCATTTACAAGGAAGAACTTCAGTCGGGAATTTCAGCACTAGAAATAATCCTCTATCTTGGAGAAAAAGAAAATGGTATCACAGTCACGGATTAAAAAAGCTGCCCGGCCGGAACTATTTGTTTCGCCACAGGGACTATTCCACAAAATTACAGTTTTGCAACTAATATACTATCGTGTTCAACAGATTCCTTCTCTTCAATTGTAGGTTCATATCAGTCAATACAAGAGATTACCACATATGGGTGGTTCGTGGCTGGAAAGGCGAATGAAATAAAGGCTGACCGAAACTTCAAGTAATCCCAGATTATAAAGCTCTTCGACTGCCGTGTATACTGCCATCTTCAAACACATTTGTTTTTCTTGATATGGAATATGATTTCTGACTTTTGCACTATACAATTTTGAGTCCGTTTTAAACTGAAATGTGTTGTCAAATTACAAGTTAGGTTAACACTGACTGCAATTGTTTTGTAACTGTCGTCACAAATAAGCAAGCCATCAATGAAACACCACCCGACAAGAAGATCCGGTCCCACCGTGTTCTGTCAGTACGGATCTGAGGGGGGGCTGCCCGCAGTTGCCCCCGTTAGCTCATGGTAGGGGTGGGTACCCAGGGAGTTAGGGGCATGTCGCGATGGTCACTTGCCCAGAAGCAGGGTGATTGGAAGCGGGGTTAGGCTAGGGCTCTCCAGGGATTGTGCTGCCATGAGTGATGAGTGTGGGTCTGTGCCATGCAAAATCAGGTTAAACAATTCAACCAACAACAAGTTAATAAAACAGTGTTTTTATGGGGAGGGTTACACTTGCTGGACGTTTTGTATTCACTAACAGTCCATAAATGCACCATTGAAACACAGCTCATAACTATTCAATTAATATAATAGCCCCATGGAGGCAGCACTCAGGCCACAGCAAATTCAGGTCTTTCCAATTCAGCACTGAAATACTAAATCCATCATTTTACCCCTTTTAAGAAAACAGTCAAATGAAATTATTGACTGATTAGAACAATGACTGCAATTTGAATCGATTGGTGCTACAGCACGTAGGAATCAAAAACCAAACCTCATATGAATGACCTTCTTGGTCCTAACCCCCAAGTTACTTCTGACCTTACTGCACCCACACCCAATCCGAAACACTAACTTTCGACAATATGTCCACACATGTGATTGATAATGCACTAATGACCAGAGCTATCTTACTTTGGAGTGTCATATGTGTTACGCTACAGTTATGCGAAATGGCCATACTAATAGTACCCTAGGCAATGTACATATCATATCTGGGTTATCAGTTATACAACTGGGCTGAGTAACAGATGTAACATATCAACGCAATACTCCTTTGTCCAATGCTAGGACTCCACCAACACTTCTGCAATAGTTAAAATTCGAAAAGTCCCAAATAAGTTTCTTGTTAAATTGGCGCAATAGGTCCCACAAAACACTATCATAGGACAAGTTATCACTACGGGAGTTTCAGCGGCCAAAATAGGCTTTCCTCATCAATCTGACACCGATGGCACCGCTAAAATAAGCTTTGTGAATTGATAGTTGATACCTCATCCCTGAATATGATGACTGAATGTTGAGGACTGCAATTTCTTCACAAATCGAAATAGTGCAGACTTGCAAGTTCCATAGAGGGTATAAATTGTGGTGGTATGCATCCATGTTTCGTACACATCTGCCTGGTTGAGCAGAAAAATTCGAAGTCCATTGGTACAGCGCGCCAGTTGTGAAACAATGGCTTGCTACTCCGTATGCCATAAAATACATTACAATAAGGGTATTATGTATATGGAATGTCATGGAGTGTTTGGAGTCGCAGAGTGACAGTGTCCGAAGCTTGGATTTGCAGGCTTCATGAAGTGAAGTTAGCTAGGGCCTTGTGAAAATAAGCAGACTACTGATAAAATGGGAATTATTCAATAGGAACATGAAAACAATAAGTGAATGATATCCAATGAAATACTGGGAAACCAATTGAACGAAAACAAAAAAATTACGGTGTCGAGAGGGACATGGCAAAAATTTCAACACCTCAATGAGTCCGACACCGCCACCACCACCACACCGCAGTGCTCGACAACAACCACCGACACCAGGATCCACATGGTGTCGCACAACATGATATTAAGATGGCGCATCCGTTTTTTTGGGAGAAGCTTTCAAAGTTCGCAGAATCCATTGCTCAGTGAGGCTGCGACTGAGGATGAATTTGTGGGAGAAACGTTAAGCTGTACAAGCTGGCAACGATAACATTGCCGAATATGAATATTGAATTTTACGATTTGTAGTTTATAAGCGACCCCATTGCGCGTAACCTTTCTAAAAACCAATGGTGACGTTCCAGAACAGCATAGGTAATTACATAGATAATATGTTGTGGCATTTTTTTTTATTACAATTGGAAGAATACCGTGGACTGAACAATCGTATCCAAGGTCTGTATCTCTGCGCTGGCGAAATTCAAAATCATTGAAATTTCTCTCTACCAGGGAAAGAATTTCGGGAAACGGTTCTATTCGGGTTTTCAGTTGTCATCGCCCGTGGAAAGACAATGGACTTTGGAGGTGCCGACCGACATTGTTGTTAGGGCCTGCGGGAAGATTCGAAAGTTCATGAATAGTGCACATTGCCATTCACTTACATGTAGGTAGATTTTATTTTGATAACGCCCCCGGCATTGACATACATTTCATGCGGATCATAAAACCTGTATCGATCAACTAGAGTCTCTTACATTATCTTGCCTGTTGTTGGTAGAATTCCACTACAATAGAGCACAGACTAACCCATCCAACGAGTGAATATGTTGATTGATAGCAACGTACCGCGAGTGACGTTGTACTCCTTGTTTTAGTGTTGCCAGTCTTCTGCGTTAGTCTCGATGAACCCTTCCTCAAATGGTCTACGCTCAGGCTGGTATACCAACAACAAAATGCTTCACCAGGGCATCGATATGACCTGAACTGCTCCTGTGTGGTAAGGAATTGCCTAAATGGTCTGTGAGATCTTTACGAACTCAAGTCGAAGCTGATTTACCGCATTCATATCTTGTGTCTCTCACGGAAACACAAAGGGAGTATTACGGTAAAAAAAACGTTCATTCTTTTAAAAAATGGCTATGGTAATACTTTGAACTGTAACTTGTGACTTCTTGAAGACTTGTGGATACTGTCCCAGAACCAATTGTGCTCTGGCGCGTGAAATATCCTCGATTCCGAATTTGCAACATTTGCTACTGTCGCATGGGGCAAGAAAATTCTTCCTGGTAAATATTGGAAGACGAGGCTTCCGAGATATGGATATATAATATATTTTCGCACTTGCTACGATTTATTTACTCTAAGCATTTCACTGTCTAAGCTGTTCGCACAATAAACGCATGTGGCTTCCGTGGATATCTATTCAATTTTATAATGAAATGACCGCTTACTTTGACTTGGACTGCTGTGATCTCTTTTGCCGCTTTGATAAACACACCAAAAACGTTTTCTTCTGTCTGCAGCAGCCATATCCAGCATAGCATCCAGTCATGTAAGATCCCCTGTTCGACCAAACCGGCACTGTGAAACGAAGTTAAATGACAGTGAGACTGTAACCCTCGTGCAAAGCTCGTACAAGGATAAACTGACTTGGTAGACAAACATGTTATGAGTTACAACCCAGACAAATTGCAAGAGAAATATATTGAGAAAGTCGGGAATGCAAATCGACACCCTATAGGATGGCATCCTTTGTACCGATTACGCTCCATCCTTCCAATGAGTGATTCGACCGCCCGTTATCAACAACCTGCTCACGAATGGATACGGAACAGCTGCCCTGTATTATTCATATTTGCCAACTACACAGGGTGTGATATAACATTTTAACACCCTTTGTGGAGAAGCCCTATTCAACCCCACCTGGTTAGGTTCCGGTTTGTTAAGCACAGTCGCTGGGCATCTCGTCGCCTGAAATACCCTACTGAGTCTTCTGTCCTTATATACATTTCGTATTGATTACTGGGCCAACCACAGCCAACGCTTCGGTTTTCCTCAAATGCTATGATTTTGAAGTGTCATTTCTGTTCACGTTCCAATTCCCTGAACGTATTCTTTTCGGCTTTACATAGACATCATGTAAATCATCGAGAGTACCAACTGATAATGAATGCTTACAAAAGTTTGGGTGCAATGCAAAATTTTGTAACTCCTACAATGACGGTCATGGTCCTGAGTCGTCACTCTTGCGTAGATTCTCACAATTTTCAGAACTCGAGAAGAGGACCCGGAGAGTCCGGTACTTTCATATCTCTCCAAGCAGTGAAATGGAAAATGAGGGACCATTCGTGTACTTTTCCCTTTCTTCCTGTTGATGATTGTTACCACGTGAAATATTTGCCCGATACACCTGTACTGATAAAACCACTGCCAAGTCGGATGATGACAAGAATAAGCTTGTTCAACACGTTCATCCAGGTTCATGACAGGTACATGTCCGCATTTTTTTCGACCGTACGTTACTTGATGATATCACTATTAAATTATTTTTGTATTGTTCATTGACGAGTACCGTAATACCTCGCCTCTCCTTTGGACTGCGCTCTATGATATCGATGCAAACGGTGTAACCGATGCCATCCAGCCCTGCAGCTGGTACCCGCTATTTAACTTCGTCTTTTAAGGTTATCTGCATAACCGTGAAACCATGGTCCAAACGACGAACAAACCCCCTAAACTCACACTACACAGCCCCCTTAAGCAAAACCACCGACCTCCCGGTAACGAATCAAATGTCTGCTTGCAAGGCGTCACTGATACCACGCCCCCCTGCGACCGCCGATACTGACAGATAAACATCGTCCCGGATATTTCATGAGCTCACGTAAATATTTTGAACTCACACCTTGTAACGGCCATTTTCTGATGGTTATACGTGGGGAATGCCTTCCTCACTCCTGGCCAACATCACCACTAAGTTTTCGTACATCTCTTGTCATCTGGCCAGTATTGTTCACATTTGACCTGCAAGGGAACTGTGTTCCGATTAATACATGTATTACTAGAGTACAGTTCGGCCAGGGTGGTTTTCCTGAAATTAGTCGAATTATCTATGGCACATTTTAGCTATGACTTTCTCAACCTGGTAATTTCAACATCTAACGCGCAGGGTGCGCCAAATACTTGAAAGCCCGGGTCAGGCTTTGCCGAAGTTATGTACTTAGCCGGAGCACCCGGTGTTAACGATAGAATCCTCTACTATTGCAGTCGTTTAGTGAGTACACAATCACCGATAGCGAGCTCTGCTCGCACCCTGAAGTCAGCACTGTATTTTGGCTACCATATAGTGCCCGGGTTTGTGTAAGGTATCCTGGGCCAAACGGGTATTCGGGCCCCTCGGCAACCATTTCCCACCAACTCTATCCACGACCTCCTGCTACCAAGGATGAGAAAATCCTGATCCTGAAAAGTTGCCCGGATTTCGTTGACACGCATAGGCGTACCGAGACATGTTTCGTCTTATTTCGGAGGGAGTGTGGGCTAAGCATAATCCCTGTTCTCAAACCTAGGGAGTTGCTCATGTATTAGCGTGTGTAGCATACCGCCCTTATAGTTCCATTTCATATATCATCGTTTTATCTCTATATCACACAAATTTATTTTTTTGGCCGGATTTTTGCCATCGTCTGCTTGAATTTCCTATTTGAGAATGTTGGGGTATTGTGAACCCATATTCATACCCCAATGCCCTATTATTGCAATGCGTGACTAATTTTATTCGGATAAAAGGTTGTGCAACTAGATTACGCGCGACGGCTCTTTTGGTATGCATCATGACAGAAAAGCGACTCGTGCATTATGCGCATCGTCCCTAGGAACTGTCAAATGAAATCGTTCCGATATGCCGCGATATGGCGATAATTTCTGATATTGTAATTATCATACAAACGGAGCGTTCGTCATTTGCAGGTGTTGCGACACGATATTTTAAGTTTAGGGTTTTTGGGGTTATGAAATACTCTCTGTCCATCTATGCTGGGTTTCACAACAATCTAGTCTACATCCCATTGTTTATTTTTAAACGTCTATAAGCTTAACGACCTCGTTCATTTTGGCGGATGTGTTATAGCGACAATGCCCCTTTAAATCATTGAAAAAGGAAAACAACGGCGTCATTCAAGTAGGTATTCTCGCGCTCATGCACGCAGTATATTTTTTCAACTCAATATACTTGGCCGTCGCTTTTTTTGTCAAATGTTGATTCTTCCCTCCCTAAATTCCCGAGGTTTAGGATGGACGTTGAACAGTCCTCAACTGAATACGGGTTAGCAGCGTGGCGTCTTTTGGACATCGTATTCGTTCTTATTTGTTACAGTGTAGAGTCCATTGTTGGTCATTTTATATACAACTACTCTTAAGATGAACTTGGCACAAAACATAAATACTTTATACAGAGCGTATAAACAATCTTCCTCGCGATTTCCCCCTACATGGAATATTTACGTGTAGACGGTCGTAGATTGAATACCCATGTAGTCAAGCCTTTCTTTTCTACTTCTCTAACTGTTTCTTATCACTTCGCCGGTCGCTATATTATCACACACCTTTTCTAAGAGTAACTGAAACAGTTTTAGTGTAAAACTGTATACCGACCTTGTTATCCTCGACAAGTGGGGTGAGCCCTACGCCTGACCACGTCTTCCTGCCAAATCATCCTCCATGAAATCACCACCACACAAATTGTTTGGACCTTATTTCAGGAAAATGAAACACGAACGATTAGGTGATTATATTATATATATATATATATATTATCTATATCATGATATATTTATATATATATATATAATATTATATTGATATATATATAAATATTTACAATATTTTATTTTAATCAAGGGGATTATGTCCTATAAATTCTCTTACGAAAAGACGTAAAGGTTCCATTAGGATTTTAATCATCTCTTACAGAGTCTGCGGAGGTAATCTGTATTGTATTAAGTGGTTTACATTGTAAACACGATACATTGATCAGTCAGAGGAGATCGGGCCTGAAGGTATGATATTTTCCCATGATTTTGAGTTTAGGGTTTTAAGTTTTGAAAATTGTGTAAACACTATAGGTAAAGAGTCTGCACTGTTATTATGGCCATTCTGAGCTTCATTGTTGTTGGCAACCTACACATGGATGTTGTAAGCATCAGCGGAAGCGCGTATTAACCTATCCACAAGGACGGGTACCTCTTCGTCGTGAGTTTAGGCATGTGTACTATTTTCCCAGCAGTATAATACTCACAGGTTTAATAGTTGTGCAGGGACTGCTAACAAAATGAGGCAACGTGTTTGAAGCATCATAGTATGAGTGATGGGTGAGGGGTCGATACAGAACCGTGGGTCAGGGGCAATAAACTTTGTCAGAGTTTCATAATCCTGTTAAAAATACAACGAGAAATGAGAATGAGTCGATGAGAATAGGATAGCATTTCGACAAGAAAACATAGATTTGATTCTGTATCTCCATTGGAGTCATAGCACTTTCACTTTTCAGTTGGGCAATATGGAGTGATATAGTGTGATGTGTTAAGAGGTCAATCAGGCTAATCAGATAAGTAAAAGTGTTCTAATCTTCAAAGTACCAATGTCTATGACCCCTGTTGGGTTATTTTCCACGCCCACTTAAGAGAATTCAGACCTCACGGGACCGTGCGTAGTCGGCCTGTAGACTCATACCGTAAACGCTGTAGTTTCGACTTTTCAAAAACATCCTTCAGTACACAAAGCTCCGAACATCTTAAACTTTGGAGGAATACTGGTATTTTAATGTACTTACATTCTAATGTAGGAAGCGTGAAGTAATCAAGTGTGGGTCATCGTTTTCAATTTCAGCAACGACTCGGGATTGTCCATCTGCGAAAAACAACAAACTTGTCGTTAATGAGATTCATACAGAACTATAGACTAGTTAATTCGCGCTTACATCGATTCAGTATCTTATCGTGTTTCGGCGTCATGCTCGATTATAACGCATTTAGTTACTTTAGTCCCACTTGCTGCGCCCCTCTACTCACTCGGTAGAAGGCAAAGTAATTGATTCCTTCAATATAACGCTTCTTGTACTATTCTCTACTATACTACTGTTCCATTTGTTTGTTTGGTTTTCTAAGTCAACATTCCTCATTATTTCCTAATAATGGCACTCGTTGCACGGCTGCATTAATTGCTGCGTAAGTAGAACACAAACCTTCTCTGGGGTGGCGATATTTTCAATAATTAAAAATTTACTACATATACTTAATGAGTTAATGTTAATTTTAATATTTTTGCAATGCAGTATGAATTTGTCGAGTGAAGGGATTCTCTGCTCGAAAACTTATTATGACTTCCGCCATCACAAAACCCTGGGCACTTGTTCACATCTCACTCCTATCACTCAGACGTTACAGTAAGAACCTTTACGCCGGCCTCCGTTGCATGGACATTTTCGAAGCCAACACTTCGCCGTATCCCACCCTCCTCACTGCTGCACAGGATCACATCACCTTGAGTGGTATTTGGTAATCTCTAGAAGTGACACAAGGGGTAGTGCATGTACTATTATGATACAGTATACATGTCCTTACTTACCGGGAGATTTGCCGTATGGTTTTTAACTTTGTTTTCTGGTGTATTTTCTCTGCAACAGTCCATGGAAAGAGTTGGTCAACTTTGGTAATACTGCATTGAGAAGCAGAAATGAGGGATGAGCCCAGAATCTCGTCATCCCACTTGGGCCTGAGCCCTGGTTTACGTTTGGTTTACGTTTGAGTTCAACTCCGTAATTAAATTGTATAGCCTGAGACCTTCAATCGCGGGAAACCATAAATTTCCAGATGTTTCATGACACAGTTCTTTTTTTTGGGAAATCCACCGGAGTCCGATATCATCAGTCATTTTGTTGATGATTTCATTATCCTTTATTTCGTTTTTGACATAACTGCTACATGACATGAAGTTTGTTTTCTTTTCCATTTTGTAACGTTTCCATTTGGTACTTAGCGGAAAAAAACAGTCTTCAATTCTGGCAGGAGGTTTTCCCAGAATCTATATTTTAATAACACAAATTAAAAATTTAATACATAATTGAAGTGGGACGTAACTTACTTTTTTTTCCCCTCTAATCTACAAATTTTCGCCTGATAGGGACAATTTTTATGTATTGTTGTTACGTTTTAATCTGGGTCACATCATTTGAATCAAGAGCACCAACCATCTGCAGCTTACCAGATACTCGATAACTCCCTTTTGGTACCAATGGGATGACTAACGTAACGAATAGGTATTCATCCATGCCGTGATAAATGCATCACCAATGTTTGAAACATTGTTCTCATACAAAACGAATAGACTATAATTCAGTTGTGAGACTTCTGTGGATGGCACTGTACATATGTTACGCGCATAATGAAACTCATGGAGAGCAACGATTAACAGACCAAGTGACGATGGCGAACGTTACAGCGGGACCGAACAGTGTGGAGACATAGCAACAATGGCCCAGTTCTAACATCGTCATTGTATTGACGATGTTAACCATATGCCATGATTACAACGTCAATGCAAGGGACGAAGGTTATTATTACCTCAATCTTGTAATGAAATTGTTTCCCGTTTGCTTTCTTCTCCCTGACATATTTGGCGAGATTGTCAAAGAATGCCTTTCGGGGGAGCCTGTCGCCTGGAATATAGCTGAGGGTTTCCACTATATGCGAAAGAATATTCGATATGCATTAAATAATTTGCCAACTACCTGGGTATTGCAATTGAAATGACATTTTACTCACCTTAATCTAATATCGCCGAGAATATGGAGACGCCTGTGAAGATTGGAGAAAAGTGTCCATTCGGTGGAGAGGGGGAACCGTGGATGGCAGCCAAATAGTATATGTGTTCAGAGGAGAGGAAATGAATACATTTCACCAATGGGAGGCAGAAATCACACATCATTGGAATCAAAACTCATATCATCCATCACAGGTGAACGCCCCTCGCCGGCTGACTCGGCTGCCCCCCCCCCCACCCTCTCCCAACAGTTACGCCACTACAAGGCCGCTATTTATTGCAATGCGACCTTGTGTATAGGTAACAGAGTGTTACTAGTAATTCCACACAATGTCGTCACACAACAAGGTGAACAAAATCGCGATTATTTTGAAACTTCCGATGTTGTCAGTTGCTAAAATTGCAATAGTTCGATGAAGTTGTAGAGCAAATATGAACGAAATGAGGGGGGGTTATCATTTGCCAGAAGTTCCACGCCTTCAACACAGATATAATTTTCTGAACAAAAGCTTACTCTGTGTATTTGTGATTGGTTCATGAGGTTTCGTCGATTTGGGTTGTGACCTGAGAATCAAAAAATATATATTAATTGGAAGTTCCATCCAGCCTTTATTTCAGTCCTCCTTTCAGCACTAATTAAAAATATTGTTCGTACTCTATGTAGGGACTGATATAAACACTGCAATTGAAAACAGTGATATGTTGAACGATAGGATCGATCGAAAAATTCGTAAAAAGACGAAAAAAAAACCGTTCGTCATATTCTGTATACGTGAGCAAGCAGAATGACTCCAATCAAACAGTTTTACACAGCTTCCTTCAAGTTACCATCTGAGGTGTGAATCTAACATGTGTCTATTGGGCAAATTCTGGGTGTTAAATTCCTCATCTCCTTGAGAATGGTTTTCAGTTTATCCAACATCATAGGGATCACTTCTCTTCAATGTTTATACGAGGATGATGATGCCATCGGAACGTGAGGAATTATTATGAGAATTCGGACGGCTTGGTCTCTTTTCGCCTAAAAAAATATGTCGAGGAAAAGTAGAAATCGGTTATATGGAATAATCATCTTCAAAAGTGAACAAAACGCAATTGGTTCAGACCGTTTTGGTGTGCCCCGCGACGGGCTAATTTATGCGAGGATTGTTTTTTTGTTCAATCGAAGTATACAATTCAATCTCATTTACTGTTAATACGATGTAATCAATGCCAATGCCAGCAGTGCAATGAAGCTCAATGGAGTTTGAAATTCCCAAAAACTCCATTCTGTTCCAATACATTGTTTCATTTTTCTTTTTTTTTGTTTCCCGTTGATGGAAAAAACTGCGTAAATCTGTGGAGTGAAGCATACATGATTATTCAGGAATGTAGGTTCGTAGTACGCAGCAAAAATATTTTCAGAAGAAAGTCATCTCTAAAAAAGATGTCATTTTTTTTTCTTTCTAGTAACTAATATATATTTTTATTTACCATACAATATATCATATCCTTCTTCCATTGGGCCGAATGCAACCTCTGACAAGGAGAAGAAACAAATCTTTTTCCCTAAAATGCCATATCGTACAATAAAACGCTGGAATGCGCTCCGACAAATTTTAAATTAACATGAAATTCCATTTTCTTAACATTTTAATTTGAAATTGTATTACTAAAATTAATAACAGAAAACATGAACTTGAAAATACTTTCCTCGATGACAAGAGCGTCTGCGAATTGATCTGACGTAAGAACCTATCGGCCTGGAAGATATATATTTTAATCATCACACAGCTCCTGAGAGTATTACAACGGGCGCGTAACACTTACCTCCTGTAGAGAATGATGTTGATACGACGATGGACACCAAGAAAAGACACCGACAATATCAACATACACCGATAGACAACCTTGAGGTATCTGTAAACAAGGGGAGGGGACAGAGTAGTCGTCTGTCATAATGTATAGACTTTAACTAACAGCAAAAAAACTAATAAACAATTCGTTACACTATGAGATAACTATAGAGGAGAAGATCAACCAAAAGGGTTAGAGGAGAACCGTATTTATATATTATTCATTAATATACAACCATTAACAGTAACTTTCCATCATCTAATGGGCAATCGTGTTCACATTTAGTGAATCCCCCGACGTGCTTTGGGGTATACGCATCTCATGGGGCAATCGTTGTCACATTCTAGTGAATAACCCTACGTGTGTATACGTATCTCTACAAAATTATTAGCAACGTGATTTTTTTCACATACAAACTTACTAATATTAACTACTGATATCGTTAATTACCAAACTTACTAATACGTAATAAATTATCGTTGGTATATATAGAAACAGATAACAAAATGGTTACTTCGTGCACTGCATATTTCATGATATTTTATTCGTTGAAGATTGAACTTGATCAATTCAAAACGATTGGTAAATCCACCTCAGAATAATATAAAAAAAATATCGTTCTCATTTAATGATCTGGTACCGGCCAAAGCTACAACATTAATTTTTCTCTGATGATGAAAAGCCAGATCCATTAACCCCCCATTACCAGTTATTTGATTGTGGGGCTAAAAAATATTGGGTGGTCCATATAGAACCATTGTCAATAATTTAGAACCTCACTCTAGGTCTCGTAATTTTTCGAAAGTGATTTTCATAGCAGAAACCAGTTGTAATCGTTGACATGTGTATCAACCCTAACGATCAAACAGCCACCTGGTCTCGACAAGCTATTAATGCCTCGGAAGTATGCTCTGAGACAGCGATAAGGCAAAAACACGTATGGTTAAAAAACTTCATCCTGCCCTTATGGTAGTCGGTCATTTAGTTCGCTGGCCAAATCTTTGTCCCAGAATTTCTGTACTAAATTCCCTCCGCTGGTCAAGCCTGATGGCTCTTTGGCCAGTAATGCCACCTCTAAACTAATACTTTTGCCGTGCTATTCTCTTCTAATTCACCATGAATACAGATGCTCACCTCCCCCAGCTTTCGCAAGCTTAGTTACGATCTCGGCGTTGTTTTCACACCGCATGCTCCCGTCAAACACCAATCAGTTTTAGGCATTAATAAGTCACTCCTGAATTGCCACTGAAGTTATTTGTTATTCATGGAATGACTCTCTGATGTGGAAACATGCTCTCGTCTGCCCAGTCCCTAAATAGGGTGACAAATCCAACCCCTCCATTTACAGGTCAATTGCCATCACCTCAGTTCTCTCTAAATTATGAAACTATGTCAACAAGCAGGTTTGAACTTTCTTGATTTCACTCCTCATCAGGGACCACCAGTATGGTTTCCGGCAATGGCCGATCTACTAGGGCCTACTTCTTTAGTCACCCATCTGGACCCAAGTCAATTGATTTTCGGCGAAAGTAGGCTATTGCCCTTGATAAGTAAGGCGCAATATTTCGACGTGTATTATCACGTGTCCTAGAATATTCTAGACCATACTACCAGCTGAAATCAATCATTATCTGACTCCTTTTAGACTCGACAGTCCATATCCCCCGAGAGGCCTCACAGTAGCGCTTTATACTCAATTTAGCATGGACGCTCTAAGTACTACGTATCGTTTATGAATTCATCCTGCAATCATGAGCAGCCTGTCGCTGCGTAGGGGGGGGAATTTAACATGGTATGGTGCATAATCGTTATCGAATGACGATCGTATAACAGATATATGATAATCTAATGAAAGAAATGATTAATGGTGCTATGAGGTATAGTAGTCCGGTCGTCACCCCAAGCCTGAGGACGTCATAAAAAATGTCTTATACCGAGAGCACGAACAACGGACTTTTGGAGAGGCCGATAGTACCTGGACCCTCATGTTTCTGTCTTTTCTGTTTTTCTTTTCTTTCGTTGTCACTTGGATTTGATAGATCGTATTCATAATATCCACTAGTGAAACACTCCCTGTGACGAACACGATACTATTCAATCCCTACTCTGCCTCAACGATGTTTCCCCACTGGGAACCTATTGGAACATGACACCAAGAAAATGGACTTTTATTTTCGTGGGTGAGTACTGTTCCACTGAGTTGAATCGAAGAAGAGGTGTCTAGTACCCAATGAAATTCGGACATTTTTTTCCACGAAACGAAGTATCGTCCAGGGCCTACCTGCTAGTCGCTACGCACCACTTTCGGTAACAGGCTGGTTTCTGTGTTTTTCTTATATATCCATCGATCCTGAGGGCCGGATAGATATTGTATATTGTAGTGCCATTTTAATCCGAAGCAACCGTTGCTATGATCACAAAATTTTTGCCCGGTATAGTGAACCATTTTTCGCTGTGTTGTCAAGCAATGGGTTGCGCACGACGATGGCTGCAGTACGTGCTGTTTTTTTGGGGTTTTTTTGGAGGAGGATGGGGGGAGGGGTGAGTCTTGCGTGTCTGTCCGAGGTTTTCCGCAATATCTCGGGTGGCGAGCATGTCGCAATAAACACACGCCTTATAGTCACTCAGGTTTCTTTTGCATTCGGAGCATTTGTGTTCTTTTCATTTTCACCGTGGATTTTCTTTTTTTTATTTATGTTTCCATTTGCTGAGTCCTTTATCCTGAATGATCCATCTTGTAATGAAGTGAAAATTCCCAAATACCTTCAACATTTACAAAATGGATTTAAGAAGCGAACTTGATTCTCGTCATTCTTTCCATATAGTTAATTACAATGATTGTAAGGAATGAGTCCTTCTCAATTTTGGATCATGGTAGGTCTCAAAACATGGGGTTCACCGAGCAGCTATGCTGAACATTTCCTGTAATGACGCACTGATATGTATTCTTGGGGAGAGAAAATAACGTGTTATTTCTAGGCGTCAATTTTGTGACCCCTCGCAGCTTGTAAATGTTTGGAGAAACGAGGACTTAGGACTGTAACATTTTCATGGATGTTGATGAATCCTGATGGAATACCGGGGAAAAGTGGGCTACCTAACCGTTATTTCAGAAAATAAATCGCAAGGGATGCAAACAAACACATGCGATGACAAAACCGCACCTGACTTCACATTGAATGTACATGTGGCGGTTCTGATTTCACGCAAATGATACCCAGTCACTGATGATATGTTGATGATTTACCTTTTCTTCTGTGTTGAGTGGGTGCCCATCCAATATAGCCTAAGAAGAGAGCGCGAAGTTTTTTCGTATTAATCGTTTAAGTAATGTATGGTTGCAAGCCGCGAGGGAAATATGACGAGAAAAGTGATGTATGTCATGTAGTGCCTATTAACCAGGCGCAATCTATTGGGCTTACCAAGGAATTCCAATCAACACTGCTGTCATCCCATGCAACACTGACATCCTGTGGATTGATTAAACGATGTTCTCTATTTCAGTACACACATTAAATATGGGCCTACATCTGAGAATACAATCCCATTGTTTGTATATAATTTTTCCATTTGAGCCTGTGTATCGGAAACACATAAATGCGGTAAAAAAAAAAAAGAATGGTTCTTTGGTTGTTAGATTTTGAATGCAAACTGTCGAGTGTGTGACAGATTACAGGAGTTAGGTGGTGATTTTAGAGGATACATGCGTGTTATATTCAGGTTCTTGTGTGCATTTTGACCATATCGTAAGGATGTTAATAATATTTTGAAAATTGAACAACTATGGTATACGTTTTGGCGGGCTTGCTCTGTGCTTCAGAAAAGAAATAACGCTCTCATTAATCCCAAAACGTGTGTCTGCGGCCCAACGCACTGTAGGACAAAATGAAACTATTCAATATTCTAATACACTGATGTGGTACCGAATGGCCATTACAGTCTTTGAATGTGCTGCTTGGAATCAAAATATTCGTTATTCAAATTCACGGTAATGATACGAAACTTGAATCTGTCATAATTTTAAAAACATCACTTGTCGTTTCGTAACTTTTCGATCAGCTCAGTGGTTCTTATAGCGGAACCATGTTGTACCTAGGTGACATGTGTGTACCCAACCTTAGCAAACCTGTGATGTTCGACTCATTTTGTGTGATACGGGGTCGCCCCACCAACATTCACCACTCTACCCGAGTCATAAGGCTTAAATTCGTACCACCGTGATTCATGAACTCGAGGCAATTAGGTTAAGTAGTGAGCACAACAAGATATGCGTACTTGGCATATTGCGACTGCCAATCAATCTCTCAGAGCATACTTCACGAAATTTTCTGCAGTGTGGGTAAAAGAAGCTCACCTCCTGTACTTTGCGCCAACCGCCAACATACATTCTGTAATCCCACAGTGGATTGCAATGGTGCGTTATAATAGCCACTGAAGGTCTTGCTGTCCACCAATAGTAAACACCTGTTCCTGAATCATTTTTTGGTAAGTAGGCTGCGATAATAGTCCATAAGGGTTATCGTAGATGTTTCTCACCACCCCGTCCCTCACGGCGTCGCTTGGAAATCCTCCACCTTGTTGTATCCTAATGTAGTGACCGCTGGAACGCCGACGGGTTAGAGAATTGACACTTATAGATGCATAATGAACAATACGAGGCCTCTGTTGCAGAAAAGGCCATTGTCACGGTTACAGTTAGCGAGATGATATCAATAGGTCAAAGGTCAAACGTAACCTCCTGCTTCATCATGGTGTCCATGCAGTGGCAAAACAATCGACGCCACTCTCCTAGTCTGGGCCTTATTAGAGTCAGTTAGAACACTGTGACTGCTGCTGTCTGGGATGTGACACAATTATCCCTTTTTGCACACCGTGTGTTTTGACAATGTAAGTATTCCAATATAGTGTGCTTTTTCAATCCGACTTTGACCACATCCGGGGCATTAATGTTATGTGTAAGTAACAGTTCTCTAAAATATTGAGACAATATTTGTATCCCACTATGCATTTGTGCTGATAACTCCACCATGTGCTGATATTCTACTTTTCTCTCTTTTAAAAAAATCCCATCAACGCTTACCTATTTTTTTTCATTCAAATTTTAGATTGATGGTGAATTTCATTAGGGAACAAGAAACAATTGGCAGAGACGTGCAAGTATAACAACATATATCTGATTTATTTGTCTCGTGCCATACACAGCATAAGCTTGAAGAAGTAACCTGTAACTCAGTAACGATAGATTAGACTTGACATATTTATAATCGTCATAGTGCTATTTCAGCTTCTATCAATGCATCAGTTGTCTTTCCATGAGTCCTGCAAGATTCTCACCCGTAATCACAAATGTAGAACCTTCTGGTTATAAACTGACTGGCAATTGACCAATTATTTCGTACTTGTAAAATAACTAGTTTTAGGGGATATCTGTCCCTGCAACTTCCTGTTGGTTGTTTTCAGTTGAAACGGTTGTTCAGTTGAAACAACCCTTGACCCCGGTCGACTCAATAAGGTTCGTAAAACCCCGCACACGGACTGCTCATCGACCTGGGTCGAGTTACACTCGGTGCAACATTCTGTGTCAGTGAGTCATACTTAATCAAATTTATCTGTCAACACGCATTGTGGTTCTGTTTCACGAGTATGGACGCGTACTCTTTCATTCTTTCTTTATTGACGCAAACAATTCAGCTGCTGCCATTCCCTATAATAGCTCACAACGTCCTGTGTCGTTTTCCAAGCAGCCTAATTTGAACGGTGTGCAAGTGTATATGGAAAAAAAACAAGTCAAATATTGCGGGAACACATTAATTCGTGCTCAGTAGTAATCTTTCATGAAAATGCGTGTAGCTTACGTGCATATCTGTTCATGGGCACCAATCTTATTGTTGCTGTTTCACCGTTTGTGTGAGGTTGCCAATGCCAGCTCCTGAGCTGCAACCTGCGGAGTTAATGAAAGGGAATTGTTATAGTGAAACTAGGACAATATCTGAATATTGTACTATTACATGGACATTGACATTCGATCATAGCAATCCCGATTTTTACTGCAATACGGGACGATAATGACTAATGAAAGTGCGCCCAGAAAATGACGAAACAATAGCACTATATACGTTCTCAACAATCCCACAACCCACTAACCATTGATCATAAACACCTTAATCACCAACTACGCCCATAAACTCAACTGGCATAACTCTATCTAGTACGCCTTAATCACCATAAATCTTCGACGCCACCAAATCCCCATGACTACCTTTACGAATAGAACTAATAGGAACTTGGGTTTTCCCACCTTTTATATCACCGAGGCAATCCAGGCAGGTACGTTTAAACCGGTTCCTGAGGGAATTTATTTCCGTGGCCGCAAAGAGGATCTTTACAAACGAAAGCATTTTTTTGCTCGTTGAAATTATCAGTGGGACATAAGATACTATTTCATCCATTGATTTTTTACGACAATGGGCAGCCTGACAACGGACGCCGAAAGGCTCAGCGATCCATTCGACGTCTGGCCTAAATGTTGCCCCGGATTCCCTTCGGAATGAATCCAAATAACCTAATCATGATATGGAACACTCTCAAGTCGAATGTTTTAAACTATGGCATAGTCCTACTGATTCTGCGTTTAAATCAAGCAGACTCATTTGATTTCCCAACATGCCAGAATCGCATTCTTCGACGTAAAACATTTGAATGTTCTATAATCCGAAGCGATTGCTACAATATCACCTGTTCAACCATTCGTTAAATTGGAATTGCATCTGATACCTACCTGAGAAAAGCAGCTGTGTTCCGATTCGCATGCTTCTTCTCCTTGGCCGACGCTCGTGTAGGCAATCATCGCAGTTTCATACACAGTGGATGTTAAATTCGTTGCACGTGGGAAGCCCAATTTGCTTGCTATTTCTTGTGCTGATCAAAATCACCGTTTTCTCGAAAGTAGAATCGGTATGGGTTTCTCCGAGCAGCCGATGTGGAAAGTTCTTTTGAAACGAATAACTTGTGTCAGATAATTTTGATTTTGAACATTCCCTTCTTGATTCTTATCACCAACACTACCTCAGTTTGAATAACTTTTCAGAAATAATTGGGCAGTTAGACATCTCGACTCCTTCATTACCGCATGCATGGGGGGCGAATAGAAGTTCCAGTCTTTACAAATAGTTCTTTCTCTTCAGATACCTGGTGCAACTAAACTTATATAAATAGCATCCGTCAATTTACATGCGTACACTCTCTTCTGTTCGTATTACCAGAGTTTTTAGTTGACAATTATTACAACACCTTCGGAGATATATATATATATACATAACATATATACGGTCAACACGCCACCGAGCCGTGCCCATTTTAAAGAGGAAGTCACAGTTCGAATCGAACTCCAAGTGCCTGAAAATCGTCGCACTACGTGCGTGCGTGGGAAACCAAAGGTTTTCAATAGGGTGTAAATTGTATAATGTGATTTTGTGGAATATATATATCTACTATATAGATATATATATTATATATAATATTATATATATCTTAATAATATATATATAATATAAAATTATATAGAATATATTCGTATTGTACTCATGGCTTTCATTGCCACACTATTAATTACTATGCTGAAAATATAGTTATGTTACCTCATATTTTGTTATAATTCCATTCGGACGTTCAGGATGAGCCCACTTCACGGTCATGGGGTCGTTTCCTGTCTGTTTGGTTCCTTCCAAATTAACCACTGGTCCGGAACTATAAACAGGCATGATATATATGCTATAAAAAAAACGTTCGATCATTTCGATTTTGTGCACAGGACACATGTTCTGGTAGTAGACATTTCATGCCTTTCCATTTTCTTCTTCCTCAGTTAACAAACATATATTACACTGACTGACTGTAGGTGTTACGACGCTGGGTGCTCCTATAACTTTTGAATCCTCTCGAACAAAAAAGCATTCACACCCACTTTGCGTATGTAAGCTACTCTTTGCACGTAGTATGGTTTAAAGACTATATTTCTATATACATATCACGCTAGTGACAGTGTAATACTAACAACACAAACTTTGGAACCATTTCACATCATATTCTCCGTCTTTTTGGCGATATACTCTCACTTCTCCCGAAGCGAAGTGGCTGAGGGACTCCTCTAAATCATAAACTAATTTACCGCAGGTCGCTGTCCATTTCAAATAACGCCCAACAATATGCTTCTTCTACGAATGGGTCCTCATCCTAGTGTACATATTCCCGTGAGTCGTACAGACTAGTTTAGAGAAGCCTAGGAGTTGTTTTTATCCAAATATAACAATATTATGTAATGATATTCTTCGTTCACATTTTAGCGATATACTGGTCCAGAAAAGTTGTTTCGCCCTCTGAACGTTTCATCACGGCTGCCATGGTGCCGATTAAAAACAAAAGTCGGCAATATTTCTCAATGATTTATTTGTGAATGCGTATCCTGGTCGGATTAGAATATAGAATGCGATCCTCATTGTATTCACCTGTTCTTATCTGCATTATGTTTCTCTTTTCTCCGACAAGCTCCGTATATTACCACGGCTCCTAAGTAGCCTATTAATTTCCCGCAGACAGATCAAGGGACCTTTGGCAGTTCGCAATCGCCGATGGGCCGAATGCCAATAGCATTGTTCGTCTCCAATCATTCTCTCCACGAATCAATGAAGCGATACTGCACTCTTAGAGCAAACAGTGCTAGATGACGGTTGAATGAGATTCATCGATCACACCAGATCTGTGGAGGGAGAGCGTAACATCTGCCCTGCCATTGAATTGATCATTACACTCCAAATATAACCCTTCCCGACGAATGCCATTTCCCGTGCCCACCCTCTCACACATTTACCAGGTACTTACCATCCTCCGGCGTTTGTTTCTCTCACCTGCATCTTCCTGGCCAGATCCAGCTCTGTTCTTGCCAGCAACAGTGAAGGAGTCTCCGTGTATGGGGGTAAGATAATCCGAGTGTGGCATCGATAAACTTTGTTGAATCCGTTTGGACAGTGGTTCCATTTGTTCCGTAATGTATACAAGATTATACGATTTCCACCATTCCATAAATCACAACACTAAGGTGCTTCCCATGTGTATTTCCAACTGAGTAGAAACAATGACAGCACTTGGACTTTGTCGCTCACCGGTCGGTGCTATCATAGTAAACACGTTAAACAACGTTTACACGTATTGTTTTTTCAGGAATACGATTTGAATCGTATAGTCCACACGGGTGCGCCACATAGTACATTTTAGCACTCTTCTTTTTACATTTATCCGTCCTGATCGCAATCCTTGAGGAGGAGTAGTCCTGTTATCAGTTCGCTGATGATACGGCAATGGCCGGACCTCATCCATGGGAGATATAGGGCATACTCTCCAAGCTGCAGTCATTCGTTGATTATTGTATTCAAACTCCTACAATCGAATACCGCTAAGACACAAAAATGATAATTGATTTCAGACGTACAGACAACTCCCCCCTGTGATAATCCAAGTCAGGAACTTGAACGTGTCTCCACATATAAATATTTGGGTGTCGTTTTAAACAAATAATCTTACTTGGGAGACCTACTATTTGATGCTCTCTTTAACGATCCAATAACAATGTATTGTCTCAGAAGAATGGCAAATTTTTCAATGTGAGGTCAGTGATTTTGGACAGTTCTACAAAGCCACCATTTGCGGTGGGATCCGTAGGTATTTGCCTGTCAAGTTTGGGTGGGAATGGTCCCAAGAGAGAAGTTGATCGTATCGATGAGCCTCATGAGGAAAGCTGCGGAGGGTGAATTGGGGTTCCCAGTCGGCGACTGACCTCAGTTTACCAGTGTCTGTCTGCTTCAGTCCTAAGCTAGACTCTCTACTTGCGTTGACTTGATAATCCTCTTTAATCCTCCTCATTTTCAACGATAACCCTATTGGTAGATGTTATTGGTTAGAATAAGGATTCACTCCTCATCTAAGACTAATCGTTACAGATTTTTTTTTTTTTACAACCCCGTGCATGAAGCTTTTACCGATGGGTTTATTCGTTAGATTTGGGTGTGACTTTCTTCTTTGGGGTGTTCCCCCCCCCCTTTTTTTTTACTTTTTATTTTAACAAACTTTTCTATACTCTTAACCCTCTTATCTCTCTTAAGCGCGTCTTTGTACATAATAACATATATTTCTATATTTGTACATATGTATTTTCATACTTTTCCATTTTTGTTTTCCACTTTCATGGTGCGAGGGTCAACAATTTCCCATTTATGGCGCACTAAACTTTTCTATTCTATCCATTTTAGTTCACGTATTTTAACTTTGAAGTTTTGGAGTTGTCTGACCGAATAGGTCGGGGCCAAACTATCTCTCGACTATTCGATCGTGTGTTTAGGCAATGGTTGGAGGTTATTACCCTAATCCAAGGAAATCGTGGGTGTACTTGTGTCCAAAAAGCTGATTGAGATAGGGTTGCTCATTTATTTTTATGCATATTATGGTTATTTCGGATTGCTGAAATAAAAAATACAGGGTTCCATTCTTGGGAAATGGTTATTGCGGCCCTTTGTGAAATTTCAATATTACCGCCATATCCCGGGAAAAGAGACACAAACTTATCAAATAATGCACCTACGGACATGATGTCGTTGCTTCAACATCATGTTGTTATTACCATTACAACGGATCCGATGGTCACTACCATCACCAAAGCTCCAAGGCGGTCATCTTGGATTTTCATGGCCGCTTTTTTATGAACATGAGCGAAACACTGTTCCCTCAACTTTCGAATTTTAAAAACGCTTTCACAGTTAATGTCCCCTTGGACCTAGTGTCTGTTTTGTAATGTAAATCATCGATTGTGTTTTTTTGTTGTAGAAATGGGAATTAGGTATGGATTAGAAAATCAGCATGCCGTTATATTTCCACAACTAATTACTGGTTTACCACCCATTGGCTAAGTCGCCATTAAGGAAAACTCCAAACGAATCTGGTAGTCTATAGGAAGTGGAGGGTTCGGGTTCGGGCACGGCCCCTCCCCCCTTCCCTTTCCGGAGTTGCACGGGGACATATGTTTGGACTCTCGAGAACTCAAATCGGGAATCGCAGCGGAGAGGTATATTATAGTACCGACTGAGTTATTGATCATCTTGTGTACGATATTCTGGAACCCCTGATCATACAGAAAGGTCTACGGGTCCCGCTTCATCCCGCGTTCCCTCAGATCGCGCAGCGACAATCTTGTGAATCCCATTTCCATTTTCATATATATCAATATCAGCATTAAATTTTTACGAGAGGCAATTACGCGCAGGGTATCGCAGGTTATCGGTTCTGCTTGCGATCAAAGCGAGCACAGAAATATTAATCACGTCAACAGTGACATCGTTCAGAGCTAGCTGGGCACAATTCACATCGTATTCTCCACTCAACCGATCGAAAAAGCCCGGCATCCAGTGGGGGTAGCGCGCCACCCCCCCCCCTGCTTTGTAAAGGGCGGCGGTTGGAACTCCCCCACCCCCGACCCGGCGCGGCTCTTCCACTGCTTCTGGCTGGTCGAAATCGTTTCGTTTGAACCAGTTCCAGCCCGACGAAGAATGATTGATGAGCCGGATTAATCTGTTGGTCACGACGTGGCTCGAGCCGGTCGGAGCGACGGTAGGCGGACCACAAGGACAAGATTCATGTCGGACAGGCCGGCGAATCAAGAGTTTCGAAGTAGATCGGGTGCGGCGTGGTGCCAGAATCGGGAACGGCCTTGCAGACAGATCGTTGATGACGCAGAGACCAGCCTCTTTCAGGGTCTTTCACTATTGGGGCCTTCCGAACGTCGACTCCGCACTCCATCCGGAAGGTTTTGCAGAGATTGGCGGACTTGAGGGCCGACCTTGATGGACTGGGACGCCCACGGCAAAAGCTTATTGACGTTTCTCGCGCTCCAGAACCGAGGGACAGTAGAATGGAGACACGAGCCACCCTGGTCAAACGTTAGTGAGCTACCTGAAAACACGAAGGGAGATGTCGGAACCGATGTATCGATGGAAAATACCCCCCCAAGACCGGATCAATATCGCGCAATAGGAGGAACGAAGTACTTGAGAAGTAAATCTTTTCCTCTCACCGCCCATTATCGAGTTGACAACGCCCGAGTGGGGTGGCAGGAGGTCTGAACTGGGTGATTCTGGTCCTTTGAAGTAGAATGTTAGGTTGTTCTTGTTTTTCAAAATGGAGCCATGGTTCGGGGTCGATATCCAGGGCCGAAGCAATTAGGGTGGATACAGGTTTCCTCGTCACGTGGAAGACACGAGCTGTGGAATGCTGCTGACGCCGAATTCCATTTTCTCGTGGCGATGGCTTCTTAGCTCCGCGGCATTATGTATCCACGGAAATATGAACATGGAGCCCTCTTCTCAGTTGCGGCTAAGGGTTAGCTTGACTTGGACTTTGGATGGTGCAGGCTGGTAGTACCGATGGTGCGGCAAAAAAAAAAAACAGTAGCCGCCCCGTTCCGAAGGCTTCAGCGGGTCGAGTTAACCAGGCACGGTTCGTCCTCATCGCAGTTCCGATTCTAGTCAACATCCTGTCGGGTGAGGTTTGATTCAGGACGGCAACATCAGATTCGTGTCCCACCGGCCAAGAACTCCTGCTTCGGTGGGGAGGAGGTCGTCAAGAAGAACCCCCACGCTGCGGGAGCTTAGGGGGCGGTTGATCGGCCAAACGCGAACTGGTTGTTCGTGTTCTGTGGGATGTCCGCACATGTGTAGCCCGGATCTTACCTGGTTCGGGTCAAGGGGAATCCGTCGACCACATTGTCTGACAAGCACCACCCCTTATGGATTCCTATTTGTCTGCCCCACCCCCGGAGAATGCGGGGCGGGAGGGCTACTTCCTGCATTCCCTTAGGCCGCGCCTGGGGATCCCTGAAGGGCGGTGAGCCGGGTCCTGCAAACGAAGCTTCCGGCCGACTTTTGTCGGAACCCAAACCCAAGCTCGACTCATGCCCGACTTAGAGCTGCTGGCGCTGGTGGAAAAGGTGAAAGCTGTGGGCGTTGCGTCAAACCGCTTTAGCTCGAACGTCTTACCGCCTGAAACATCGACGCTGGGGCCGCTACTGACGTGGCTGAGATCTGAACGAGGTCTTCCTTGCGAAACTTGCTCCTGGAATGGCCCTTGGCAGACGACTTTCCACGAACCAGGAGAGCCGTAGCGGCAAGGGCGAGAAGCCGAACAAACCCTCACGGGTTCCAGACAGAACCATTCCCGGGTTAGACCATGATTACCCCAGGGCCCGGATCCCGTATCCTGTGGAAGGACGTTCCGGTATCCCAGGAGCTTGGGAAGCCGGGTAGGCGTCCGGTAGGGTCCAAGCCAACTAAAAGTTGCCACACTTAGGCAGGGGTGTACCGGCGGCCGGTGTGACACCCTGGCCGCAATGCAGCAGGGGACCCACGGCTCCGGCCAACGAAGTCTCAGTTCCCCCTTGACCGACCCAACGCCGCCGCGGGTGACTTTCGGAAGTAGGAGGATTGCAGCGGCTTTTAGTTCCATATTCCGAGCACCCGCCCGGGGGGGAAGTATCTTCAACCAGAAGCTGGAACCTGGACAAGGTTCGACGAGACGGAAAGACTCAGGGTTTCCCTCGCCCGTACATGCCCAGCTGTTACCGGCTGCTGTGCTGCAGCCAACTCGCTGGTTCATGACCGCGGTCCGAGGCGAACGGTCCGGAAGTGGAAGTAGGAAAGTAGGCATACCCGGAGCGTGAGGCCTGCCTGCCCTTCGCGGTAGCATTTGACTCGTCGCGCCCCGAGCTCCCGTTCCGTGCCCGAGCCGGACGGTTGCGACAAATGCGGTTTAACCCCCGGGAGCGACACATTCTGCCTTATCCATGGCAGGAATCTGGCTCGTCGTCCCGAACCCCGGGTTTCCCGTGTCTGGCGTCGACCGGCAGCAATGATTCTGGTCCACCTCCCCCAGAATGTGAAGCCGGAGCAAATCGACCGAAACAGGAATCTTCTAACCCCCCTTCATTAGCTGCGGGTCCAAACTTGGCTGGATCCACCGGGGGCAGTCTCCGCAGCGAGAGATTACCACGGTTTCGCAAATAGCACGCGGAGCCGTGGGGGCACTATGAAAGTCCCAGGCTAGAGTGGGGACAGTATTACAAACATTGGCTCATTCGTTTACGTGAGAGAAAAGAGAAAAGACAAAATGATAATCATGGGTTAGATGAAATGTCAACACTCCCCCTCACTAACTGTCGTCTGTTGCGACTGTCCTAAAAAAGCATAAAACAACTCACGAAACGGGAACCTCCGATACATATATCCTAACTTTTTCCTCTCGTGGATTAGCGTCTCGCCGACGAAGGAGGGCCAAGGCTCAGGAAAATGGGGAAGGGCTCCAGGTCTATCCCTAGGAGAGAAAACGAGCCCAAAAGGGACCGCGAAAGGGCAAGTGCTTATAACCGAAACGAGCAGAGGCTTTTATGTTAAAGCAAAGCTTAGCAGGTACCTTGTACAGTGCAACACAAAGAATACCGTACCCACGTGTGGTAGGCAAAGCCGAATTCCCGACGCCAGATTTGAGGGAGATGCGACACTTGGTGACGGAAATGTAACTGAAAGGTTGGTCGAAGTAGGGTGGCCAGTAGCAAACTTTTGTTTTCCGGCAGATTAGGAGCTAGGAATTATGACACAGGCCTACGGGTACAACTAATGCGACTGCAGTGAAGCATAGTTTCTTGGTACGAGTCATTACAAATCAAGGTGCGTTGTCAGTTACAGTGTAATTCCAGTTGGCACTGCAATAATCATGGAGGTGAAATAAGTACACATCGAACCTATATCTCATGTTACTCGGGTAGTAGGTAATTACGGTTGTTATAATGCGCAGTTCTTATTAAAAAGAGGTTGGAGTGTTCCTTCTTGAGAATGCGGCGGTCATTTCTCCTCCAACTAATAATGGCCGCTATCAAGTAAGTCGTGACCATACTATATTTAGCACCGACTCAGCAGTAGAAAACTGCATGCCCTCTCCCCGTTAAAACTCCAAACAGAGTTCAGCTACAATAAATATGCCAAAATAGAAAAATAATAAAAAAATAGGATCAGATAGAATATTGAAAATATCGTTTATCATTGATTCAGCATGACCGCCATTTGCTCAGAAGCCAATTGACTATTGACGAATTGACCGTGTAATAATAATATGTACGAAATTGCCATGGAAACCGCACGCCGCCTCTTTTTCAACAGTATGTCCGTAATTGCTAAAGTTACTTCTTATCCCAGGACAAATTATGATCCCAGAGAACTGTCTGATTAGTTCTACAAAATTAATAAGATCAAACATATCCCCCAATGTGAGCATTAACTGAAGAGAACGTCCCAATTAGCAGTTGAGATCAGGATTGGGTCTGAT